>CM066036.1:687120197-687514368 GCA_033557465.1 Ichthyophis bannanicus | reverse complement strand
CATAGATCCTTGATCCCTCTGTAGTTTGAACAGAGTCTTGGGAATCAAGGGAATGGGTGGAAAGGCATACAGGAAGCCCTGACCCCAGTGAAGGAGGAAGGCATCCTTGGCCTGAACTCCCTGACACGGAATTCTGGAACAGAACCGGGAAGTTTGGCATTCCACGGACTTTGCAAAGAGGTCTATGTCTGGGGTTCCCCATTCTTGGAAGATTCTTAGTACCTGATCCATGGCAGGGACCATTCGGTGTGGCGAGCAGAACTCGAATGAGTCTGTACTGCCCAAGAGTTTTAGATTCCTGGGAGGTATACTGCCAGGAGATGGATTTGATGCTCGCGGGCAAAGGCCCACAATCTTAAAGCTTCGTTGCAAAGCGACAGAGAGCCATTTCCTCCTTGCTTGTTTATGTAAAACATGGCTACTTGATTGTCCGTATTAATGAGGACTGTCTTGTAGCTGACAGGGTATGAAAGACCTTGAGAGCTAGAAAGACTGCTCGAAGCGCCAAGTGATTGATATGAAGAAAGGTCTCCTGTGGGGACCAAGTGCCTTGAGTGGAGCGGTCTGTAGATGAGCTCCCCAACCTGTTTGGGAGTCCTCTGTTTGTGAGGGTTGCTTTGGGCAACAACTGTTGGAAGGGGGACCCCAGCAAACAGATTTTGAGTGGACACCCACCATTGGAGAGACCAAAAGAGACGTTTGGAGTTTTGCTATTTGGTCTGAGAGAGCTCCTGATGCTTGAATCCACTGGGTGGACAAAGTACATTGGGCTGCTCTCATATGTAGGCGAGCATAGGGTACCACATGCACTGTGGAAGCCATGTGGCCTAGCATTTTTAGCATCTCACGGGCAGTAAAGTGGCTCTTTGACTGAATCTGAGAGGCTAACTGCACTAGACGTGGCATCGGGCCTGAGGAAGGTAGGCCCTTGCAGTGGTAGTATCCAACCAGGCCCCTATGAATTCTAGGGACTGAGTGGGGGTGAGCTGAGACTTTGGGAGGTTTACCACAAGTCCCAGATACTGCAGAATGCGCCTTGTGCAGTCCAGGGAAGTCTGGGCCTCTGACTGAGATGGAGCTCGGATGAAGCCAGTCGTCCAGGTATGGGAATACAATATTCCCAGAGTGCGTAGAAATGCAGCTACTGTTGCCATGCATTTGGTGAACACTCTTGGGGCAGAGGCCAGACCAAACGGAAGCCACCCTGTATTGATAATGTTTTCCTTGGAAAAGAAAACGGAGGAATCTTCTGTGAGATGGATGGATGAGGACATGTGTGTACGCATCCTTGAGATCTAGAGAACAAAGCCAATCCTGACTTTGAAGGTATGGAAGGAGAGTGCCCAGAGAAAGCATCTTGAACTTCTCCTTGCATAGAAATTTGTTCAATTCCCTGAGATCTAATATGGGTCTGTATCCCCCTGGCTTCTTTGGAATGAGAAAATAGGGGGAGTAAAACCCTGACACTTGTTGAAGAAGGGGAACTTCTTCTATTGCCCCTTGGGCAAGAAGGGTAGCCACCTCTTGACCTAGAAGGTCGAGAAGAGATGTGGGAGAATTGAAGTGTCTCACCAGGGTGTGGGGAGGAAGGTCTAAGAAATGAAGTTTGTAGCCCTCTCTTATGATGGAGAGGGTCCACTGCTCTGATGTAATCTGCTCCCATCTGGGAGCAAAATGAGCTAACCTTCCTGGAATGGTGAGAGCCTTTCTGGCTTTAAAACAGCCAGAACCTAGGTTCTCTAGCATCAAGTCAAAAACCATGAGGAGGCTGGGTCTGCTGAGTTGCAGCAGCCGCTGTAGTCTTAGGCCTGGCCTGTTTAGGTTGCTGACGCTTAGTAGCAAAGCAACCTGTAGAGGATTGTTGGCCAGAAGCAGAAGGGAATCTGCCCTTTTTGAAAAAAGACTTCTTGAAGGGTTTTTTCTTAGCAGGAATGGAGGTTGACTTTGAAAGTCTATCCAGAGCAGAATTTTCTGCATCCATTTGAGTGGCTTTTATTTGCCATTCTTTGCCAAACAGGTTTTCACCTGTACAGGGAAGATTTCCTAAGCCATCTTGGACCCAGGGCTCTAAATCAGCAGCTCTGCTGGCACCTTCAAAGGAGTCAAAGGCTGCCCGGTTGGAAAACTTTGAAATGTCTTGAGTATGCTTAAGCCAAATGAGGAATTCATCCCTTTTATCTTCTGGCAGAAAAGGGAGGAAAGTGTGCAGATTATCTGCAACCTCCTTTAGAAACATACCCATGTAAAGACAAAAGAAGTTGATTCTGGCAATGAGCATACTGGCTTGGAAGATTTTTCTACCAAAAGCATCCAAGGTCCTGCATTCTCTTCCTGGAGGAGTAGAAGAGTGTCTCTTTGTACTCTTTATCCTCTTCATAGCTGACTGCACCACAATGGAATGGTGAGGAAGTTGTGTTTTATGAAAACCAGGACAGGGAGGGACACGATACTTAGTGTCCAATCTGCGAGAATGAGGAGAGATAGTGAGAGGAGTCTCCCATAAATAATCAAGTGTTCATAAATAGAAAGTCCTTTAGCTACTTCTCTTATGAAGTCTTGAAAGGACAAGTCCTCTGGAGGAGACATTCTTCTTTTTGGAGAAGAAGGCTCTTCAGGAAGGGCTATAGATACTTCAGCAGACTCCTCTGATGTATCAGAATCACCAGAGGAATCAAAGTACCGTCTTTCAGGATGATCTTCTAACGCTCGGTACGCGTATCAAGCAGTATCGACATCGGGCGTCATCGGTACCGGATCGGTACCGATGAGCAGCCCTGGACAAGGAACCGCTGCAGTCGATATCCTGGTCGATGCCGATGCAGTCGGTACCGGTACCGATACCGATACCGACAACGGAGTTTGTTGTGGTATCAACAGCGTCGCAGCTTGAATGAAGGCCGTGATAGCCTGCTGCATGGACAGAACATTCTGATCCATCGACGCCATGAATGCCTGGAAATCGGTACCGGAAGGTTGTGCCGGTACCCCAGAGCATTCTAACAGGTGATCGGTCGAGGCCGTGCCATCAATGTCAACCTGTAACCCCATAGGTGGAGCTTTGGAAGCCGGAGCTTCCCACCGGGGTTGTTTTGCCGGTTGCAGCGATCCTCGAGGGCAAGCCCGGAGGCATCTTTATTGCTTAGAGGGGAGATCTACCCTTCGATGGACCGGCTGGATTTATGTTTGGGTTACCATGCCGATCCATTGGGGGAAGCAGCAGCCCTGGAAGACGTCGATGCCACCGAAGCTGTATCAGCGGGAAACAGCACATGAGGCTTAGCTGCTCGAGTTCTGTAAACCCCGTTTAGACATCAGAGAGCCAGGACGGACAAACCGAAAATGGAGTGTTCAGGACCCAAACATTTAAGACACCATTCATGGGTGTCTCTGTAACAGAAATAGTACCCGCTGCACTTAGTGCATTTCTTAAACCGGAGGCTGGTTTTTCCATGAGGAAAATTTCTTGTGAGGCCTAAGGCCCAAAGAGAAAAATACACTAAGTGAGGGAAAAATAAATAGTTTTGGTTTTTTTGTTTTTTTAAAGAAAAGAAAGAAAATACCGGCGGTACCGATCCGGAGTCGGGGAAGGCAGACACGCTACCAAAGAAATAAAATAAAACAAATAACTTCTTCAGCGGTGACAGGGCTCGACCTGCTGGCTCCGTGGCAAAGAAGAACTGAGGAGAGGCGGTTAGGAAAGGCGGGAAGGCAGCGCGCAGGCGCTGTGGGATGCTCCCAAAAGCTTTCCTTTTTGGGAAGCTGGGGAGCGTTTCCGCGCAGGCTCCGTCGGTACTGACATACCCATATGTGAAGACTCATTCCTGCTTGTTCCTGGCTGTACCCATATGTGAAGACTCATTCCTGCTTGTTCCTAGTGTAGCTGGGTTTAAAAAAGGTTTGGACAAGTTCCTGGAGGAAAGGTCCATAAACCATTATTAAAAGGGACATGGAATATCACTGCTTGACCCAATACAAGCATTGTGGAACCTGTGTCTTTTGGGGAAACTGCTAGGTACGTATGACCTAGATTGGCCACTGTTGGAAACAGGATACTGGGCTTGATGGACCTTGGTCTGACCCAGTATAGCATATCTTATGTTCTTATAAGCACATTATATTGGTCACTCTCCAGTCTTTAGGTACTATAAACAATTTTGACAGTTAACAGAACTACGATAATGTGTTGATAAGACTGCTGCACACAGGAAGTGCCATGCATGCTCAGAACTTATCACAACATTGTACCATGACCCTTAATTTAGAAGAATCCATGGGTATAAATAGCAGAATGTCCAAGCATAGTTTACAGTTTATTAAAAATACTTGATATACCGTCCTCCTTGTGTCAGAGAGATTTATAATGAAAACTGAAATAGCATAAGAGTAAAACAGAAAAACTGGATGGGTAAACGAGGCTAAATATAGAGTGAGGGGGGGGGGGAAAGCACAGTTACTTACCTGTAACAGGTGATCTCCGGAACAGCAGGAATTAGTCTTCACACGTGGGAGATGTCGCCGACGGAGCCCGCACGGGAATGCTCCCCAGCATCCAATCAGAAGGCCTTTGGGAGCATACCCCGCGCCTGCGCGGTGGCTTCCCGCCCTTCCTACTGCCTCTCCCCAGTTGAGTTTCATAGCTGAGCCAGAAGGAGAGGAGAGGAAGGAATAGATACAAAAAAAGAGATACAACTCCTAGGGGAGGTGGGCAGGTTGTGAAGACTAATTCCTGCTGTTCCGGAGTTAACCTGGTACAGGTAAGGAACTGTGCTATCTGCTGGAACATGCAGGATTGAGTATTCACACGTGGGGACTACCAAGCTGATGATGCACAGGGAGGTCCCATCCGCGCAGCCCCGGACAGGATGGCATTTGCCCAGACTAAAGCCCAGGCATCACCTGAGGGATGGAGGGCAGGAGTTGAATAGAGGAACAGCGAATCTACAGACTACAGAGGGAGTCTTTAGAGTGCAGAACAGGTAACATTAAGATACAGCAAAAAAAAAAAACCAGGCTACGGGAAGAGTAGCCAGAGGGATGCACAAATAGTATCAGTAAGCATTTAATGAGTAAATGCCCTAGTACCATGTAGAGCTTACCGGCCACTAAGTTTTAATGAAGTAATGGTGTGGAACCCCGTAGGGCTTACCTACCGGGTTGCCGGAAGCAGACCTGTGGTGAAGGCACCGTAGACGCAGTAGCGAAGTCGTCAAGGAAACTTCGCCGCAGCGAGGAGGAAGCTCCAAATCCGGAAGGCTAGGAGATCCAGGCGTCAGCTGGGTCAGGAGAAAGACGGCAGGTCTTCCAGGAGGCTTAGTGCAAGCTGAGCACTCCCTTAGAAGTAGAGTCCAGAACTCAGAGGACCAACAGTAGAAGACTGGCCGAACCAGAGAGCCCATTCCGGAAAAGAGTAGGGGTGCACCCCGGAGCAGAAGGAGTACACAGGCTACCCTAGCGAGAGATAGGGAGACAAGGTCCGAACCCCCGGGAGGAGGACCTAACTGAAAAGGAGCTGTAGACTCCACAGCGGTAGAGTACCACCAGTCCGCGGCCCGATCGAGGAATAGGCAGGCGGACTGGCCGGACCCCGGGGGGGGGGGGGGGGGGGGGTGTACCGGCCAAAGGGAAAAAAGCGGTATAGCACAGGTACTGCGGGCATCCCCCCAATATGCGCCTATCGCGCAGGAGATATCTAGTATATCTAAGCCGGTGGGCATGAGGGCGCCCACTCCGGTACTAATGCAGGTATGTCGAGGGGCCTACCTCCCTGCGCATCACCCTGGTAAGGCGGATCTGCCATCGATCCACAGAGCGTCCACCTGGAAGGTGGCAGCAAGATCCGTCAGTAGAGGGATCTATTCCAGAGGACAAGGGCAGATCGGCGAACCAACAGCGCGGTAGCGTGGGGGACAGGGGATAGCATCAGTCTGGTAGAACGCCACAGGGGCTGGAGGCCCTATATGTGTCCCCGGGATCTGCACGCAGAAACTCGCCCCCCCACACCCCCCCCCCGCACAGACGGGAGACAGGAAGGTAATTCCGGTACGGAAGCAATCAGCAGGGGGATACCGGTTGAGAAGGGTTCGGAGACGTACCGAAGGGTAATAAGTTGGCCGTTGGCCATAGCTATCACGGAATAGAGGTGGTCTCCCTACCAACGGAAGGAGAATACCCGAACCCCTAGATAAGCCTCCGAACCATTTGCAACTGAACGAGCCCCCGAGCAGAGCTCAATTTTTAAACGTCCGATAAGAGGGTTAAGTGCAGGCAGCCGCCTGCCTGAGCCTAAAAATGCTTAGAAGGAGAGTCCTGGTGCGGGCTCGGGGGCATCAACCCGGGGTGAGAGGCCCCTTGCCTGGGCGCACCTGGAGGGTGGGCGGAGGTCTGATATTTCCTCTTCCTAGAGAGGCGTTTACCGCCGCCGTGGGGCCGGGCCCTAGGCTGGCTGCTAACCCTGGGAAGGTTAGCAAAGCACTGTGCGACCTGACGCAAGGCTTCGCTGTTGAAGAGGTGATCTCCGTCGCAGGGAGAATTACCCAGGTTGTGCTGTGCCCGTCTACACAACTCGGACGCCTGCAGCCATGCTGTACGGCGTGCTCTAATGGCAACAGCAGAAGCTCTGCTGACCGACTGGAAGGAGTCCAGCGAAGCACGAGAAAGGAACCCAGAGATATTCCTGCAGTGATAAAGGAGCAGGGAATATTCAAAGGCCTTGGTCGCCGATACGAAGAGGGATAACCGAGACAACCTCTCGGTGACCTCCTGCAGCGACAGACTCATATAAAATATATATGAGATAATTCTGGCCGTCAGCATAGACGTCTGGAAAGCTTGACGTTCTAGAGTATCTAGCGTCTTTGAGGCGCGGCCTGGGGGGCGAGAAGCATGCTTCTCCTTGCTTCCAGCCTTCCTCAGCGCCGATTCCACCACAATGGACCGATGTGGAAGCTGGTGCTGCCGAAAACTCAGGGACGGAGGCACCCGGTAAAGAGCCTGCATCGCAGTCGACGGTGCCGGAACCCTCAAAGGCGACCGCCAAGCCCCCAGCAGGAGATCCTGCAGGGAGGGATGCAGAGGAAGCATCACGGCTGCCTGTTCCTCAGGGCCCGGGCTCGGGCCCGGGGTAGGGATGGCCAGCAAGTCCGCCATGTCAAGGAGGAAATCCTGAAAAGGTGGCTCTGCCGGAGGAGTTATGGCGGGGGAGGCTGCCAGGGCACACAGAGGCTGCTCGGGTCGATGACCGCTAGGCATAGGAGGGGACCAACCGCCCCGGATCGGGGCAGTCCCCATGGCGTCGTCGGCTCCTGGGATTGATTCCAAACTAGGCATCGAAGGGGTCGATGGCACCGACAGCGCCGCAGGAATCGGCCTCGGCCCCGAACCCGGGGGTGGCGCCGCTCCCTGCGATCGAAGCGGTTACGCGGCTGCCGGAGGGCAGGGGCCAGCGGTCTCCGCTCTGCGTCGCGGGAGGGGACAGGGACCGATCCCGAGACGTGTAGTGTCCAAGCTTTCAAGGCTGGATACCGACTCCAGGCTGGGCACTGAACCGAGCGAGGAGATTGACTCCCTTCCAGAGGGCCCCAGCGGGGGCGACCGCGGCGGTGGTGGAAAACCCGGAGCGCGGAGCGGAACCGCGCAGATCGGTGCCGCGAGCATCACGGGTCCCCGAGGGGGGAGCTCGGTGGAGAGGGGGTCATCCGACGCCGGCGTCGATCGGCGGGCACTGCCCGAAGCCGGGCTCCCTCTCGCACCCTTTCGACCCGGAGAGAAACCCTCCCGGGGCATAGGGCCCGTCCCCGAGGGGACCCTGGTCACCCGACGACGAGTCCCTGCGGGGGTGCAAAGCCCC
This sequence comes from Ichthyophis bannanicus, assembly GCA_033557465.1. Taxonomy (NCBI): domain Eukaryota; kingdom Metazoa; phylum Chordata; class Amphibia; order Gymnophiona; family Ichthyophiidae; genus Ichthyophis; species Ichthyophis bannanicus. The sequence continues at coordinate 687,506,522 of CM066036.1, read as the reverse complement.
TGTGCCGACGTCGGTGTACCGTTGCGGGGCGGCGCAGATCCAGATCGGATCGAAGCGGTCGAAGGCCCCGAGGACCCTTCTCTAGGAAAAAATGGGGCCCTCGACGGCCGCGTCGATGCCGGGGAGTCGCCCGAGCGCTGGCCGACACACCCCGAGGTCCCTGGGGAAGGTCGATGGCGGCCCCTCGTGCTCGACGCCCCTGCTGTCGCCGGCGGAGCGGCGCCACTCGAACCCGGTACCACCCTTGCGCAGGGCTGGGAAAACGGTGACCCGGTGCGGGTCGAAGTGAGCGGCCCCGAGGGGAGGGAGGCCCGATGACCATCCCCGGCGCGGGGCGGAACCACGAATGCACGCGCGCTCGAAGCGGGTACTACCCCCGCGCATGACCTGAACGTAGGGCCGTCAGACCGTGTCGAGTCGATCGGCCCCCGAGGTAGGGAGGACAGCGGCCGGCGATCCCCGGAGGGGAGCGGGTCACTCGACGCTGACGGGTCGGCACTGCCCAAGGCGGATACCGGCCCCCTAGGAAGGCCATACCGGCGCGAGTCGGTCGGCCCCGGAGGCGCCGAGGACCTCAGCCGCCAATCCCCAGTGAGTAGCGGAACGCTCGACACCGACGCCGAGGGGTCGGTACCGCCCGAAGCGGGCACCGCCCACGCGCATGGCAGGGATGGAGGAACGCCAGACTGGACCGAGTCGATCGGCCCCGGAGGCGCCGAGGACAGCAGCCGACGATCCTCGGTGAGGAGCGGAGCGCTCGACCCCAACGCCGATGCCGGGGGCTCAGTACCGTCCGAAGCGGCTACCACGCCCGAGCATGGCTTGGATGTAGGGATGTCAGACCCGGTCGAGCCAGTCGGCCCCGAAGGCGCCGAGGACACCGGCTGACAATCCCTGGCGAAGAGTGGAACACTCGACGCCGACGAATCGGCACCGCTCGAAGCGGGTACCTCCTTCGGGCATGGCTCAGGAATGTTCTGTGAGGAACGAACCTCAGGAACATCCCGAAACCCCGTAAATGCTTTGGAGCCCGAGGACTCCCGCCAGGGTATATCAGCCAAGTAGGACTTGAGGGGTTGGCCGGAGCCGTCGCCATGCCTCGAATGAGACTTGCCCCTCAAGACTCGGCTAGTCTTAACAGACTGTTGTGTGGTTACCTGATCCTGGAGAGAAGAACAACCCGACGACCGCACCCTGGGCGCGAAGACGTCGTCGAGGTATACCCGAAAGAGGGAGGGTCTTCTGCCGACACCGCAGCCCGGGGAATCCGGGAAAGAGGGGTCAGGCCCCACACAGGAGAAGCACCAGGCTTTGGAGTCCACGTGGAAAATGGAGTCCCCGCCATGAGGCTGGGGGGAAGAAGGCTCCATGCCGTGGTCCTCAGTGCCCGGAGGGGGCGACGAAAATTAAATGAAAATAAAGAAAGGGGGGGCACGGAGGTGCCACCGTCGGCGGGAAAGCCGCGACTACAAAAAAACGGAAAAAAATTTCTGCGGTGGCAGGAGGGACGTCCTGCCTGCTCCGCGGAAAACGAAAAACTGGGGAGAGGCAGTAGGAAGGGCGGGAAGCCACCGTGTAGGCGCGGGGTATGCTCCCAAAGGCCTTCTGATTGGATGCTGGGGAGCATTCCCGTGCGGGCTCCGTCGGCGACGTCTCCCACGTGTGAAGACTCATTCCTGCTTGTTCCTGGAGATGGTAAGAAATTTGCTGGTGGAATTCAGAACTGAACAGATGGGTTAGTTTAAATGTCAAAAGCAGTTTCAAAACAGAAAGCCTTTCTTTTTCAAAGAAGATTCTTCTTGAATAAAGAGGGGCATGGCTTTCCAAAGCGAGGGTACTAGACAGTAAAATCAGACTTGAGAGGACTGAAGGAGGCTTGCATTTTGGTTATCTAGTGCTTGAAATGGGACATACAAAAATAAGGAGGGGGGAGCTACACAATGCACAGACCAGTATAGAAAGTTTTATGGGCTGGGGTTGCAGGTTTTGAATTTGATCTGGTAGGTGACTGGGAGCCATTCTTTGTCCATGAGGAATGGAGTAACATGATCAAATTTTCTTGTGTTATAAATTAGTTTGATAGCTGTATTTTAAATAGAGTCTAGAAATGTTTGAGGAATGGATATCATTGTAAATTATGCTGCAGTAATCTAACTTGGAGAGAACTAAGCTAAGTATCAGGATGTGGAGGGCTGCAGGCTCAAGAAATTTGAGAGTTCTTAGTTTAAGAAGGATTTTACTATTGCAGAAGCTTGGGAACCAAAACTTAACTAGCAATCAAAGACGCAGTCTTAACCAGTGATCCATACGGATTTAGTCTTAGCGAAGTTTAGTTTTAATTGACTTATGTTAAGCCATCAGCTAATGGCACTAAGACACTAGTTGAGCTTAGTTATGTTGGCTGGTGTATACAATTAGATGAATGAATGTCATTGGTATAGAAGTGGCCTAAGATACCATGGTCTTGAATTAGCATGGCTAAGGGGCTAATTAAAATGTTGAATAGTGTAAGCATAGATTGGCTAGGCGTGCAAACAGCGATTTTAGAAAGCCACTACTTACCCATGGCCATGTACACCACACAGAGATTAAGGGGGCATGGTTTGAACATGCCTAAAACACAGATGGTGTATACATGTAAACAGAAAATTTTCAATGGCTGCTTTTACACTTGCCCCAAAGCAAATGCAAGTGTCAGCCCAAAAAGGTAGGTACAAAGGCCAAAAAAATCCCATCTCACCCCACAATGAACCCCCACACCCACCCCAACATCATCAGACCCTCCTCTCCTCTCACCCTGGAACACTATTCCCACCACCATTATGATTTTCCTCCTCTGACTCTTACCAAGTTGCTCCTGCTCCACTGGGTATCCGGGTTCAAAATTACATCTCTGACCCTAGCAGCAGTCTCATGGTTCTACTACTAGGAATCAAACTGCCAAATAAGGGTTTCAAAAATTGCTAAGAAATGCAATTATTAACCAGTTATATATATAATACAATAAAACAAAAATTAAAACCCTACCTGTTTTCTTCAGCTTTAATAACAGCTGTGGAAAAGGGGAGGAAAGAAAATTAAAAAATTGTCAAAATACATTTTTACTCTTCATAAAAGTGCAATATGAAATTACACCTACAAATTAAATATGCTTTCAGTAGCTTTCTCAGATTATAAAGTGTTTCACAAAAAGTTGTATAGTAACATAGTAGATGATGCAGATAACACAGGTACACTAAAAAAAATTTTTTTTAAACTGCCTCTAATGTTTCGATTGATTTTTACATTTTTTGGTGCGCTGAATCCAAATCTGGTAACCAATTTGCTCCATCACGTACAGATTTTTTGCTACATTGGGTTAGCAGTTTGAGGTGAACGTTTCAGATTGAGTGCGATCGAGATAAAAGTTTCTTGGATGAATTCTTTATACTAATTGTTTAGTAGTTATTCAAATAAGAATAAAGAAAATTGTAACAAGGCAGCACATAAGAATAGAGTAATGTCAACAAAACACACTGTGATGGTAGCAAAATTGTCTGCACTTAAAACAGCCACATACATGTGCACAAACATTGAGCATATAAGAGCGAGGTTAGACACAAAGCAAAGCAAAGAAATGTGCAAAAAATGTTGTACAGGTATGTATGTAAGAATAGAAAACGCAAACCGCACCATTGCAATACATGAAGACAAACACCCGATGGTGTGAAAATAAAATTCTAATAAATGAGATCCGACACTGTGGTAATAACTAGCAAATTTTCATTTCAAAGTTTAGTAAAAACACGATATTTGTCAACACAGTTTAGATTTTAAAGTCATTCTTGGGTCAATCAATCTCCTGGTGGGCCCGTTTCTTCTTCCCCCGAATGCTTCTCTTGGTGCGCTGCTTGGCGTATTTTTCATCTGGGGTTTCCCGCAGCAGCAACCAGCAGAAATCAGCCATCATAGTGGTGTTCCGTCTTCCTTGGTACCTTTCTCTCTGCGTCCTTGATGTCCTGGTGAAACCTTTCACCTTGTGCTTCACTGTACGCCCCCAAGTTTTCGGGAAAGTAGTTCACATGGGAGTGCAAGAAATGGACTTTCAGGCTCATGTTACAGCCTTGTTCTTTGAAGGCATTGAGCATCCTGGCAACAATATCCTTATAGTTCTCATCCCGCCTGTTCCCCAAGAATTTGAGAACAACATCCTTGAAGGAATCCCAGGCTTCTTTTTCCTTCTCAGACATCGTTTCAGCGAATGCTCCATCTGAAATGAGTTTCCTTATATCAGGGCCAACAAACACTCCTTCCTTTAGCTTTGCTTCAGAAAGTCGGGGGAACTTTGAGCAAAGGTACCGAAAGCACTCACCATCTTTTGGAAGGGACTTGATGAATTGCTTAATGAGACCCAACTTAATGTGGAGAGGTGGTAATAGAATTTTATCACGAGGTACCAAGCTCTCATGAAGAACATTTTTCTCACCGGGTCTCAAATACTCCCGAATTGGCCAGTCTTTTTTCCCCCAGTGTAGGTCGCGGGCCCGGCTATCCCACAAGCAAAGGAAGCAGAGATATTTGGTGAAACCGGATTGCTGCCCTAATAGCATGGATAGAATTTTAAAGTCTCCACAAATCATCCACTTATGCTCATCATAACGAATCTTCTGAAGAATCAGGGCCAAATTCTCGTATTTTTCTTGGAGAATAACAGAGTGAGCAATAGGAACTGAAGCAAATGTGTTGCCATTATGAAGAAGAACACCTTTTATGCTGTCTTTTGACGAATCAATGAACAGCCGCCATTCAGCAGGATCATACTTGAGTTTAAACTTTTCCATCACTCCGTATATATCGTTGCAAAATACCAAATCTTCCTCTTTGCTGAAATACTTCAAAAATTGTGTCTCGCGGGTGGCGGTACCAATAAAAAGTTGTTCCTGGTGACAATAGATTTTTCTGTTTAAGCCGAGAACCTAGCAGTTGGGCAGCATCTTTTGGGAGTCCTAAATCCTGGACTAAATCATTCAATTCAGCTTGAGAGAAAAGTTCAGGTTTCGGATCTGGTTCAGTTTCAAACTCGGAAGTACTGGACTCATCGGGAAAAGCCATCTGATGAGTCTCATCATGATCAGAACCGTACACACAAATATGATCCAAAGATTTTGGTGGTTCAGGCACAGGTACTTCGTTGCTATGAGGCATAGGCCTAATTGCTGAGGGAAGGTTGGGGTAACTTATTACGTTCTTATTTTTTAAGTTGTATCCATTCACAATTCAAGAGCAAAAATAGCAGTCACTGCTGTGGTCTCTTTGTTCACGCCACATCATAGGTATTCCGAAACGAAATGCTTGTTTTTTACCTTTCATCCATAAGCGTAGATCTTCCTCACATGTCTTGCACACTTTGTGAGGAGCCCACGGTTTGTCTTGATCGCCTAACTTCAAACCGAAATAGGCGAAATATACTTTTTTAATAAATGCAGAAATGTTCCTCTGCTGCTTTTTCACGGTATATTCCCCACAAATAAACAAAAACTGTCCGGAGAGTTGACGCAACCTCTGGCTCTGTGAGCCATCCCAAATACACAGCACTGCAAACTACAACTGTAGTGAACCACTTCAGAATAAAGCTGGATTACGACTGAGCAAACAAAAGGTAATAATGAACTTGCAAGAAACTGAAATTTGACAGGAACGTTCATGTCGCAACCACCGTGTTTGAGCGAGCGAACGAGGCGAACAGGAAAGAACATGCGCCAGCGCGAGTACTGGATTTAGCCCCCCGCCTCCCAATTGTCCTGTTAATGTATAAAATGAATACAAAACACTCTAAAATATCATGAGGGAGTGTTTCTAGTTAGCTAACCATTACAACCTCTATTTTGGGCCAAGAAAATAAACTGCAGTCGGCTAAAAAGAAATTATGTGAACATTCCTTATATGGGTAAGAAATCTAATTTTGCAAGAAAACGTGACGTGATGGAACATTTTGGCTATTTTTCCTGGATTCAGCACCCCAAAATCTATAGGAATCAGTTGCAAAACTGGAGGCAGTTTTTTGGTAGTGTACCTGTGTAATCTATGGTCATGCATTTACCTCCCAAGAGCTGGGCCCTTCACTGGAAGTGAGCGCTGATCTGTCTGTCTTTACACTGCTATCAGTTTCAGCCCTGTGATGCAGCATTACTAGACTAGTCCATCTGAGTATCCTATGGACTGATTGGCCCTCTAGAAGGCACCTCAGATTGGCTCTCTGTATCTACATAAATCCTTGAACTTCCTTATCCTCTCTGTCCTCAGATACGTCTCTTGTAGAAGTTCAGTGTCTTGTTCTCTGCTGATTCTTGGTGTCTGACCTTTGATTATCTTTTGCTTATGAACCCTAATCGGTTTGCCCAGATTACTGCCTGTTTTTGGATGCTGCCTCTAACTGCCATTTTGGATTTGGTTCTATGTCCTGTTCTTCTGTTTCCTTATCTAACTGACATCCAGTGTCTACTCCTTTTTGCCAAGAAAACCAATGCTGCAAGTCCTGGCAGCTTCCAACTAATAGAGGGCTCACCCAAAGAGACAAGGAGTATTACAGGTGAAGGTGCACTTCCTAGAATCCTGGTGTTTCCCTTGAGTGGACCTGGCCATGACAATTATTGATCCAACTCCGACAGTCTGACCATCTTCATCTATACTGTTCTAGCAAATATACCCCAGCTGCTTGCCATACAAAAGCTCAATTACCTTCAGAATACAGTGCTCTATCCCAGTGAGAAGGATACTGCTCTCTATCCAAGTTAGCTATCTTCCCTTTTCAGCCTATCATCATGCTGGACCGATGAATAATACATTTATCCAAAATGCAGGGCTCCCCTCCCACATATGCCTTTCACTGGCCTCTTAACCCTGCTCCTTCCACTGTTCATGTTTGTTTTATTCTTTCTATATAGCTTGGGCCCTAATCAAAATGCATTTTGTACCATTTTGATCATTTTGATTTCAGAGAACCTTGCTGCCAACCAAGGTAAAGATGGTAAATTAATACCTTGGATCTAAGTGAATTCATACAGTTAACAGTATCCCTCATAAAAGAACACTGTTGAGAACATACTTGACTAAGGATTATGAGAAGGGCAAAGCAAGGTGAGGGCCCTTGCAGCAGAATACATGCATAGCGATACTCTTACACAACACAATGACAACTGTATGTATTAACTTGTGTCAAAGGGATTAAATTATCTTCGCAATAAAGAAATAAGTGGTCTATCTAAAATTTAAAATACCCCTAAAGATTTTGAATAATCAATTACCAAAAACAAAAATAATCCAGAATTGAACATCTTCAAAAATATGCACTAACCAATAGATATTAAATGATATTAAATAAAATATATAAATTATGAGGAAAAAAAAGACCTCAGTAAATCAAGAGCTCACAATCACTGGCTCAACTTAAGCTTACTGTGGGTGCTCAATACATCAATATTCAAAAACCTCCAAATCCACTCTTTTAAGACAAGAAATTGTACACAATATACCTAAAATGCAAGGGTGCCAATAATGTTTACCACAACTAACCACCACTAGAAATAGTACTTTAATTGACATGTTTCAGCAAGGCAGGTTCCATTGGTTCAAACAGTGGGCTCTTAAGGTTAGTTAGGACACTGTTGAGGTCCCATCATACAGCATTTTCCACGTTGGTGGCTTGACAAGGAGAAGCTCTTTCAAGACATGAGAAATGATAGGACACGGGGAAGCTGAAAGACTATTAACCTGAGCACGAAAGGCAAAGAGAACACTAACATACATTCTGATAAGAGGATGTTTGGATTAGGGGAAGAGTACTGTATGAGATATACTTAGACTTCTACACAGCCCTCAACACTTTTCCCACTTGTGACCCACACACACCACCCTTGGTATGGCTCCTAAAAGTGAATGGCTGGGTTGGGTGAAAAAGGATAGTGGTAAATGGCGTTCACTCTAAGGATAAGGGTATTCCCAGTGATGTGCCATAGAGCACGGTCCTTGTTCTGATTTTTTCAACAATTTTGTAAACAATATTATGGAAAGACTCTCAGAAAAAGTTTCTCTCTTTGCAGATAATGCCAAAATCTGTAACAGTGTAGATTCCCTGGAAGGTATGGGTAATATGAGGAGGTATTTAGCAAAGCTTGAAAAATGGTTGAGAATTTAGCAGCTAAGATGTAATGCTAAAAAACATGCAGGGTAATGTATTTGGACTGCAAAAATCTAAGGGAGCACCATGTTTCTTGAATATATCCCCGAAGCGGAGGTGGTGGAGAAAAGGACTGGGGTTCGATTCCCACTAGCACTCCTTGTGGCCTTGAGCAAGTCACTTAACCCTCCATTGCCTCAGAAAAATCTAAGTTATCAATGTTCCTGTTTAATGTACATTACCAAGTTTAGGTTACAATATAAACCGCTTTGACTGAAATGATGCAAAAAAAAAAAAAAAAAAAGCAATGTGTGCCTTTGAGTCAATGCTGACTCCTGGTGGCCCAGCAAGTCCTTGGGTTTCTTGACAGTGTGACCAGAAGAAGATTGCCAGGCCTTTCATCTGAGGCAATCAAGAGTTAAATGATTTGCCCAAGGTCACAAGAAGGGCTAGTAGGAATTGAATCCTGGTCTCTTGGTTACTAAGCCGGTGCCTTAAGCATTAGAACTATGCCTCCCTCTGGTGAAAGAGTGGACATCATAAAAGCTCACTGTTCCACTTCTCAGCATCACTTTAGTACTCTGTTGCCAACTAGTTCATCCCCTAGACATACTACTCAACTTGATTCTGCAGAGGTTTTATTGCTAGACCAAAGGCAATCTTAGCAGGCTCACTCTTGTGTTCATCAAACCTCGATAGAGAGAGAAAGCAACCAACGCAAACTACATCCGCTCAATCCAGCCGTTATGTCCCTTCAAGATCCTCTATTCTGGCACCATATTTTCTTGAATACAGTACTTAAACAGGGTTTTTTTTAACCTTTAAATAAATAAGGACTATATTCAAGAAAATATGGTGCCAGCACGGAGGATCTCAGAGGGACATAACGGGTGGATTGAGCAGATGTAGTTTGCTTTGGTTGCATTCTCTCTCATTACTGAGGTTTGACAAATACAGGACACTGAGCCTGCTGAGACTGCCTTTGCTGAAGCAATAAAGCGTAATTACTCACCTGTAACATGTGATCTCCGGGAACAGCAGGAATTTAGTCTTCGCATATGGGTATCGTCGGTACCGACGGAGCCTGCGCGGCAACGCTCCCCAGCATCCAATAGGAAGACTTTTGGGAGAATCCCTCAGCACATGCGCACTGCCTTCCCGCCTTTCCAACTGTCCCTCTTCAATTAAGTTTGTAGCTGAGTGAAAGGATAGAGGGAGAGAGGAAAGAGAGCTAGAAAGACAACTCCTAGGGGAGGTGGGTGGGTTGTAAAGACTGAATTCCTGCTGTTCCCAGAGATCACCTGTTACAGGTGAGTAACAACGCTATCTCCAGGAACAAGCAGGAATGTAGTCTTCACATATGGGGACTCCCTAGCTGAAGATGCCAGGGAGATAGCCCCAGGAAGGTGCCAACCCAGAAAGATAGGCATCCTTCCTCCCATGGATCTCTGGCATTCCACCAGAGTTGGTGGGTAGGAGTTGAATTAGGTCTGAAAGAGATTGCGAAGAACAGCTTGGCCAAAGAAGGCATCCTGACGGGAGGATTTATCCAGGCAGTAGTGGGCTGTGAAGGTGTGTACTGAAGCCCATGTGGCTGCTCGACAAATGTCATCGATAGACACAGAGTGGAGATTAGCCGTGGAAGTAGCCATGGCTCTCACATTATGAGCTGTGACATGGTCCTGAAAAGGAAGACCCTTACTCTCATAAGCAAAGGATATGCGTTGGGCAATCCATTTAGATAAAGTTATTTTGGAGACCGGAAGTCCCAAATGACTAGGGTCAAAAGCTATAAAAAATTGTGAGGACTTTCTATGTTGCTCTGTTCTTTCTATGTAAAAGGCTAAGGCCCTTTTACAATCCAAAGTATGAAAGTTTCTTTCTGCATTACAGGCATGAGGCCTCAGAAAGAATACAGGAAGATAAATTAATTGATTTAAATGAAAAGGCGAAATCACCTTTGGCATAAAGTGTGGATGAGTTCTAAGAACAACCTTATGATGAAACCTAGAATAAGGAGGATCACCCACTAAAGCTTGCAATTCACTAATGCGACGTGCAGAGGAGATTGCAATTAGGAAGATGACCTTCCAGAACAAAAACGTAAGGGCTGTAGTGGCTAAAGGCTCAAAAGATGGCTTCATAAGCTGCCCGAGAAATACGTTTAGATCCCATGCCACCGGAGGTGGCTTGATGGGAGGTTTAGTTAATAGAAGGCCTCTCATAAATCTTGATATGAGTGGATGAGAGGAAATTGGTTGTCCATTCAGAGGCTAATAAGAAGCTGCAATTGCACTAAGATGGACTCTTACTGAATTGGTCTTTAGACCAGAATTTGATAAGTGAAGGACATACTCTAGTATCAATTCCAAGGGTATGACAAGGGGGTTTAATCTCTTCTTGCAGCACCATATAGTAAAACGTTTCCACTTGAAGCATGTGATAAGGAAGCTTATCATAGCTCAGGTAGGAGCTATAGAAAGGATGATGTGACTCTGAACAAGCAACCTGTCAGTTCTGGTAGAAGCAAGAAAACAGAGTTTTCACATAAAAGACTACCAGTCCCAGAATGCACCAGGTTTCCAGCAGCCATGAGAGGGGCTGAAGTGAGAGAATGTGTGTGCAATCAAGAGAGCTATGAGGTAATCCCTAAGCACTCATCTCAAAGGGCAGGGCCTGATTCAACACAGCTGCGCTGTGTTAGGGAGCAGCACACATTAGAACAGGATAAGAATAGAGCTTATTTTTCAGATAACAGTTACTACAAGCTCCAGCCCAGCTTCAGGGAGAGCTTCAGCAAAAGCTACAGAGGGAGGAAGAGATACAGAGACAGCAACGGCTACAAGCACCAGTATCACCTGGAGAAACAGAAGCCAAGCCAAGCAGATAGAGAGAGAAGGAAACTCTCTGGAAGGAAGAGAAGAAAGGCCATTGGAAGGTCTGGGAGATTCCAAGGCAGTACCCATACTGGGAGGTATTCCAAAAGCCAGCAGAGTCCATTGGACTGGATTCAGCCAGAGGAATGGAGTGGCAGAGATAGGAATCACCAGTGGCTACCTGGAAGAGAGAAGACTGCATGTGGAAGGGACTTTCAGACCAAGGCCAGAAGGTATGTGAGAGAAGATCCAGTGTCCAGGGATCAAGATTGGAAGGCTGGACATCAGAATTGGATTACATATTGGCCAGGCTATACAGAGAGGAATAATGATAGCAGGAGAGGCTCAGGTATGAACACTGATCCAGACCCTATCTATAATAGAGAATGGCAGCAAGGGAATAAGCATTCTCATGATAGTGCCTTAATGAAAGACTCATCTGTGCCAATGTATGATATTGACCCTATGATTGTTGATGCAGGGGGAAATACAGCAGATGAAACTATTTACATGGACTGTTCTTTATCTAAATGCTATTGCTAGTTTTCTATGAGCAAACACATCAGCCATCACAAAGAAACCTAACTTTGTTCTTTATTTCCACTGAAAACAGCTCTTAAAGCAGGATTTGGGCTCACACAGTAGCAGCCAGCCAGCTAAAGGCTTTCAGCTGGTCCATTGATAGTAATTAGGGCTGCACCTGATTGTGTGTGTGAGCAAGGGAGAATCACTGCTGAGATCGGCGTGGAAAATAAGCAGAAGTTAACCTAACCAGCAAAGTTTATTCTTTTCTTTGTGCCTTTGTATTTGGTAATTATTTGCTAAGAAAACATTAGCTAATTGCCTGACAAGCTGAAGGCTGTTTCTGGTTTACTTTGTGACTTTTTGTTATCCATTTAAACACTGCAAGCAAGTAACCTCATTTATAGTGCTATCAAGCATACATGTGCTGGGTGAATTAAACCCCATCAATAAAAGAAGTATTTTATTGATCTTACCACTTGGTTTCACAACTCAAATTATTGTCATCAGCTGTGTTTGGGGAGTGAATGAACTACAATACCCACAATACCTTGCAAGAATCATATGAATATATGCATCGTCAAGATTGTGTAAGTTCTCACCCTAGGCAGCCGTCTGACAAGCATAAGATCTTCTTGTGGAAAGTTTCCTAGAAGCCTGAAAGATATCCTTTACCTGTTGGGACAGGTTGAGATCCTGGAGGTCTAAGCCTCCAGCAACCAGGCTGTAAGGTGCAGGGACTGGGGATTCGGGTGCCATAGCGTCCCGTTCTCTTGAGAAAGGAGATCTGGAGCATGCCCTAACTCCAGAGGTGCCGCTTGAGAGAGATGTAGAAGCAGGATATACCACGTTTGGCGTGGCCATTGTGGTGCTATGAGGATCATGCGACCCCCATCTCTCTGAAGCTTGAAGAGTGTTTTGGGGATGAGGGGAATGGGTGGGAAGGCATAAAGGAAGTCCTGACCCGAGTGGAAGGCATCCCTTGCCTGACAATTGTGAGCCGGAATCCTGGAACAGAACCGGGGAAGTTTGGCATTCAGTGGACTTGCAAAGAGGTCTACATCTGGAGTGCCCCAGAGATGAAATATCTTTGCCACCTGGTCTAGGTGGAGGGACCACTCGTGAGGCAGCAGTACTCGACTGAGTCTGTCTGCCCAAAGGTTTTGAATGCCTGGAAGATATACCACTAGAAGGTGAATTTGATGCTCTCTGGCGAGGGCCCACAGTCATAAAGCTTCATTGCATAACGACAGAGAGCCTGTTCCACCCTGCTTGTTCACATAAAACATGGCTACTTAATTGTCCGACTGGACTAGGACTGTCTTGTAGCTGAGCTAGGCGTGAAATACTCGAAGAGCTAAATAGATTGCTCTTAATTCCAGGAGGTTTATGTGTAAACCAGCCTCCTGTGGAGTCCAGGTTTCCTGGGTAGAGAGAGATGATTCAGGTGTGCTCCCTAACCCACCTGTGATGCATCTGTCGTTAGGGTGGCCTGAAAAAAGGGGTTGATGAAAGGGAGACCCCACTGTCAGGTTTTCTAGTGTTTGCCACCATTGGAGAGACAAAATTAGACGATGAGAGTTTATTAGGCGACACAGGAGTGAATTTTTAATCCTGCTTGGGGGTTTATTTTTTCTGAAATACCCTTGTAAATGTCTGGTAAAACTCAAAGGGAAACTCCTATATTTTTCTGTATCCCTCTCAATTAATTTCCTTTTTAAATACCCGTGGCTCTTAGGGGGTGAGTAAGAGGGTTCCTGTAGGTGTTTGGTTATACGGGCTGTTTCGCATGCAATTTTTACACTGTATATTTGTTAATAGTTTTTTTTTGGTCTTTGGATCCTCTTTATAGTGGGCTATGTGAGGGGTTCGTTTCTGTATATTATCATTGATTTCCTTTTTTTTTTTATTATGCCTGTTTGTATTTTCTGGAATGTCCCCCCTTTCTATGCAAGTATGTTAACTTGTAGTTTTTTTGAAAATTAAAATATTAAAAAAAAAAATAAAAAAAAGAGTTTATTATTTTGTCCAACAAATGACCTGTGGTCTGTGTCCACTGTGTGGAAAGGGTCCACTGAGCTGCTCGCATGTGGAGGCGAGCATATGGGACTACATGAACTGTGGATGCCATATGCCCCAGTAACTGTAGTAGCTCTCGAGCAGTGAGGAAGGATTTGCCTGCTGCTTGAGAAGCTAGTTGCATTATGCGAAGACACCGGGCCCGTGGAAGGAAAGCCCTTGCTTGTCTGGTATCTAGACAGGCTCCTATGAATTCCAGGCATTGGGAAGGAACTAGTTGGGATTTTGGGAAGTTTATTACCAATCCCAAGTATTGGAGGATTCACATTGTACGGGAAAGTGCAGTGCTGGCCTCTGCAACTGTAGGGGCTCGAATAAGTCAGTCGCCTAAGTAAGGGAAGACGAAAATCCCCAGGGTTCACAGAAATGCAGCTACTACTGCCATGCATTTCGTGAATACCCTTGGTGCTGAAGCCAGGCCAAAGGGAAGAACCCTATACTGGAAATGTTTTCCCCTGAAAAGGAAACGTAAGAATTTCCTGTGATCTGGATGAAAGAGAATGTGAGTATGCAGTCTAGTATGTGAGTCTAGAGAGCAAAGCCAATCCTGGCTTTGAAGGTATGGCAGAAGAGTTCCTAGAGAAATCATTTTGAACTTCTCTCGAAACAGATATTTGTTCAATTCTCTGAGGTCCAGAATGGGTCTGTCTTTGGAATAAGAAAATAAGGGGAGTAGAACCCTGCACCCCGTTGGAGAATGGGTACCTCCTCTACTGCTCCTTGGGCAAGAAGTGTCGAGACCTCGTGACTTTTGGCTTCTTTTGCTGTCTAGTGTGTCCCTTTTGGGCATCCTGACCCCGAGTTTGACTCTGCTGGGTATAGGAAGGATAAAACGTCCTCTTTTTGCTGAAAGAGGGTTTTTTATAAGGCTTCTTTTTGGCTGGAGTGGCTGTAGATTTTGACAATCTAAAGTAGTACTGTCAGCATTTAACTCGTAAGCCTTTTCCTGCCAGTTCTTGCCGAAGAGATTCTCCCCCGTGCAAAGAATGTTGCCTAACTTGTCCTGTACCCAAGACTCCAAGTCTGAAGCCTGTAGTCAGGCAATCCGTCGTGCGCCAATGGCAATAGCAGAGGTTCTGCTGATGCATTTGAAGCAGTCAAAGGCTGCACGATTAACAAATTTGGAGACATCCTGAGCATGCTTAACTAGAGCAAGAAAATCTTCTCTCGTCATCTGGGCGAATTGGGCTCATAAGCTCCAAGTCTCCTGTGACTTCCTTGAGGAACATTCCCATATACAGAATATATGATCTGATTCTAGCTGAAAGCATAGAAGCTTGAAAGGTTCGGCGCCCAAAAGCATCCAGAGTCCTGCATTCACGACCTGGAGGATTGGATGCATGCCTCTTTGCACTTTTCATCCTACGCATGGCTGATTCCACTACCACTGAATGGTGTGGCAGCTGAGTTTTCTGAAATCCAGGAGATGGCGGAACTCGATACATAGTATCAAGTCTCCTAGAGTGAGGAGAAGTAGTCAGAGGCGTCTCCCACATTCTGAGCATCAAGTTATGCAGAATTTCATGGATAGGCAGAGTGGCTGCCTCCTTAGGAGCTTTTGGGTATTGGAGAATTTCCAATTCCTTTGCTCTGGGTTCCTCTCCAGGAGCTACTGTGATTGAAAGACCTTTGGCCATATCACGGATAAAATCCTGAAAAGACATGTCCTCTGGAGGTGCCATTCTGCGTTGGGGAGAAGAGGGATCTTCTGGGAGAAAACCTCTAGTGCCAGCAGACTTGTCAGAGTCTTCGGAATCGAAGTATTCCTGATGCCGATGCTCCTGCAAAGCACGGTTCCGGTACCGATCGAAGTTGGTACCGATTTGACCTGATACCGATCTACCAATTCCAGCCAGAGATGGCACAGGAAGAGTTTCCACTGGGGCCGGTACCGTCGGTACTGGTATCGTCGGTACCGGTGCCTGTGGGACCACCGGTACCGCAGCTGAAAGAAGAGCTGCGATGCTGCGCTCGATAGCGAGGATCCTCTGGTCCATCAACGCAGCCGATGCCTGGGTGTTGTTACTGGTAAGGACAGCCAGAAACCCTGAGCATGGCACAGGTAGTTCTTTCGAGGTTGAGGCCTCGAGAACATCCTGAAGCCCCATCGATGCTTTGGAAGCTGAAGCCTCCCGTCGGGGCTGCTTTGCCGGTGTGGTTCCCTCAAGGGCAACGCCAATGGCCTCTCGATGCTTAGCAGGAGAGCTACCCTTTGAGGACCAGCCTTTATGTTTAGTTACCTGAGATCCATAGGAGGAAGAAGAGGCCCTTGATGATGTTGATGCAATGGATCTGGCATCTGAAGAAAAGAGGATACCGAGCTTTGCAGCCAGGTTCTGTCTTCCTCTTTAGTCATCCCCATACATGAGACACATTCAGTTGGGAGAATGTTCAGGTCCTAAACATTTAAGACACCAATCATGGGTGTCAGTGACTGAAATGGTACCGCCACACTTAGTACATTTTTAAAACCACTAGTTGGCTTTTCCATGTTTTAGGAATATTTATTTTATTTATTTTTTATTTTATTTTTTATTTATTCTTTTCTTCTATACCGCCCCTTACAGAGATCAAGGGCAGTTTACAGGGAACAGTTTAACAATTTTTATATATTTTTACATGGAACAGTAATTTGAACTATGTACAGGTAACATTGCATGCAGCTGTGTCAAAACTATTTACAAAGAACAATAATCAAATATGACAAAGAACAATAGACAAACATATTACATTGAAACTTGTGTGCGTTAAGGAAGTTATTTACTTTTCTTATGTAATACATACGGGGAGCTAATAGCGGTGGTTTTGTTTGAGTTATTTTGTTGCGGGTTGAGGAGGTTGGTGGAAGTGTTTCTGTGACTGCTGGGGGATGGCTCTTGGGAGGTAGGGGATTTCAAAATGCTCGGTGAAGAGGTGGGTTTTGAGTTCTTTTCGTAATAGATGAAAGTCTTTCATCTCGCGTAGGGTTATTGGGAGTTCGTTCCAGAGGGTGGGGGCAGCAAATGAGAAGGCTCTGGAGCTTGTAGTTTTCTTTGATTTTCTGAAGGTTTTGTCTATGTTGAGAGAATGGGTTGCGTTTTGTCTGCGTGTTCTCGATTCTGATGGAGAGTGAAGGAGGGTGGTCAGGTGGGAGGGGGAGATATTGTTAAGGAGTTTGAAAGTTGTTAGGAGTATTTTATATTTTATTCGGCTATTTATAGGGAGCCAGTGTAGTTCTAGCAGTATGGGGGTAATGTGGTCAGTTAGACGCGCTTTTGATGTTACCTTGGCACAGATGTTCTGGGCTCTTTGTAATAGATAAGTGTATTTAAGTGGCAGGCCAATTAGGAGACTATTACAATAGTCAAAGTGGAGGGTGATGAGTGCACCGACTACAGATCTAAAATCATGTGTGTCGAGGAGGGGTCTTAGGTGTTGTATGGTCTTTAGCTTATAGAATACGGTTTTTACTGTCTGTTTTATGTGAGGTAGCATGGTGCGTGTGTGGTCTAGTATTACTCCTAGGTACTTTACTTCTTTTTTGATGGGTATTGTAGTATTGTTGATTGTGATGGTTGTTGGGTAGGAGGCATCAGCATCGGGTTTTCTTGTTACAAACATTGCTTCCGTTTTTTTAAGGTTAACGCTGAGATAGTTATTTTCTAGCCAGGAGGTGGTTTCATTCATGCATTCGGACAGGTTGTTGTATGTGGGGCTGTTAGTGTTTATGGGGATAGCAAGCATGATGTCATCGGCATAGATAAAATGGTTAATTTTGTGTTTTTTAAATATGCTTGTGATAGGCTGCAGGTATAGATTGAAAAGGAGGGCAGAAAGGGCAGAGCCTTGAGGGATTCCCTGTCCTTGAGAGAATGTTTCGGATGTGTCTTGGCCTCTTTGTACATGTATCAATCTGTGTGAGATATAGGACATGAACCATTTGAGGACTGTTCCTCCTATTCCTAGGTTTTCTAGTCTATTAATTAGTGTGTTGTGGTTGATATTGTCGAAAGCGGAGGAGATATCTATGAAAAGGAGTAGGAAACCCTGGTTGTTGTCATCTGTACCGCTGATGAGAAAATCCATCAGTGTTATTAGGAGGGTTTCAACTCCGTGGAAGGGGCGGAATCCGAATTGGTGTGAATCAAGGGGTTTGTGCTCGTCAATGTGATCTTGGATTTGTATTTGTATAATTTTTCTATTATTTTAGCAATGAATGGTATACTGGCTATGGGCCTGTATGAATTTGGGTCTTTTGGGTCAAGTTTATTATTTTTTTATGATAGGACGGATAGAGGTGAGCTTTAGGGCATCAGGCATGATGCCTTGGGAGAGTGATTGGTTAACTATGTTTTGGATGCTTACAGCGAGTTCAGCTTTTGTGGACTTGATCCATGATACTGGGCATGGGTCAAGAGGGGAGGTTGTGGTATTGATCATTGTTATGATCTTAAGTATGTGTTTTTGGTCGACCAAGTGGAAAGTTGTCCAGTCGTTATTGGTTTTTGGACTTGCCTGCAATGTTATTGTGATAAGGGGTTTACTTTTTAGTTTTTCAGCAAAATGTGCTGTTAAAGTTTGTACACTTATTGTGGATTGTACAGGTTCTGAGTTCTGTGTCTTTGTTAGTGATTTTACAATTGCGAATAGTTCTCTAGGCCGATTGATGGCCATGTTTATTACTTTAGAGTGGTAGTCTCTTTTTGATTTGTTGATTGCATCTTTATATGCATTGAGTAATCTTGTATATTGGACTATGGGGCCTAATGCCCAAAATGGCGCCTAGCACCAAAGAGAAAAGTTTCTGAAGTGAAACAGTTTAAGCCTACTTTTTTTTTTTTTGAAAAGAAAAGAACCGGCGGTACCAGTAAGCATCGTACGGTAGGCAAACACGACCACAAGAAAAGAAATTTAAAGATGGAATTTTCTGCAGTGACAGGGAATAGATCCTGTCGGCTCTGCGGAAAACGAAGAACTGAAGAGGGACAGTTGGAAAGGCAGGAAGGCAGCACGCATGTGCTGAGAGATGCTCCCAAAAGCGTTCCTATTGGACGCTGGGGAGCATTCCCACGCAGGCTCCGTCAGTACCGATGATACCCATATGTGAAGACTACATTCCTGCTTGTTCCTGGAGATAACCCCTGCACAACCAAGTTGAGCTGGTATGTCTAGGGGATTAACTAGTTGGCAACAGAGTAGCAGAGTGATGCTGAGAAATGGAACAGTGAGCTTTTATGATGTCCCCTCTTTCACTTTTTCCTCCAATTAACAAATCTTTTCTGCAAGTACTGTACCATTTGCCAATTTGGTGTGGACATTTCACATAACCCAAAACAGCACAAACTAGATACCTAGCAATAATGGCAGAAGCAGAAATTCTGAAAGAAGTTTCAAAGATGTCATATGCTGCATTTATAAGATGCATGCCACACATCAGCTTCTGTTGAAATGGCTGCTAGCTCGGTCTGAGACTATGGTAAAAAGACAGGGCAATAATGTCTTACATTTTGTAAGATGGCATGCATGTATTGGACCATGTAAGGCCAGGAGGTGTACTGGAGTACTCCCAGGATGTTTTGGCTTTCTTCATGGGTACTTGATGAATGCGAGAGCTGGATCTTCTTAAAACCTGGGGCCAGCTGCACCTTATATTTTCTTTCTTTCCTTCCTTTATTTAAGACAGGCTATACAGTTAGTGGAGTATGCCACATGCATAAGTGTTGACCTTGCAGGAGATCACCAATACAGTACATACGCGAATAGTACTTCTACAGTAGCTTATGGGGCTATGTACTTCAGAAGGCTGCAAACACCTGCACATGGTTCCGCTTCCTGACAAAGTAAAATGGTATCTGTTTTGCATACATATGGGTTAAGATGTCCTCATAAGGGGACATTTCTTGTTAGGAAATGGAGAGGGACCAGAAGGAATTCCTGTAGAAAATGCCTCCATGTCCATGAAAGATCCTGGAGGAATAAGTACAGGTCAGTTTGCAAAATACTGTATCCTGGAGAAAAGGGAAGTAATGAATGTGCTGGTTCTGGCTCTGATTCCTAAGGAGATAAAAAGGATACTAAAAGGTCTCTAAGTGAACACTTCTTTCTCTGCCGGAGTAATGCTTGTTGAGATGGCATCAAGCTAGACTGTTGGTACTGTACATTTGACAAGTCTCTGCAGTACACTTTTACTAATTCATTAGACATCTTTTGCAGGAATGAATGTGGTTGCACAAAAAGGGATAGTGAAATAAACAGCAAGGACTCATGTTACTATCGCTAACGACGAAACTGATGGCAAAGGCTGTTGCACAGAAGTATGCTGAGGGACAGGTGAAATCTGCATTGGGACAGCACTATTTCTGCTGAAGAGCTCCTGCACTTGTGTCAACCATTTGCACTGGAACTGTGCTGAAAATGTTGTGCAGATGGAGTCTAACTGTTGGCACTTGGAAGTAACCTGCATACAGGTTGAAGAGTTTCATCAATGATATACTTTTGTTTTACAAGCGCTTAGGAAAGGGTTGAAGATAAAGCCTTACTTTCAAGACCTATACGAGTGCTCAGAAGGTGGCTGCACTTTGAGACTGAAAACCTCAGAATCCATACACCAGTTTAAGTACTGTCTGATGGTCATCTTGGAAGATTGGACTTTTGAAGCCACTGTGCTGGGAGGACGAGGGTGGTTCCATTGATGATTTTCTACTCTAATGCACAGAGCCAACAGATTTCTGCACGGAAGAGACCATCTTCTGATCTGCCCAAACCTGAAGCAGTTTTGTAGTGGTTGTGAAGGTGATTCCGACCATCCTTCCAAGCTCAAGGAGAGATGGGAAAACAATGTTCCCATTCACTATGGTTGCAGTCTGCACCCAGGAAGATTTGACACTGAATATGCGTCAAAGTTCTGGATTTTTCAACCACACTACAACCAGCACCTGAATCCTCACTTCAACGATGCGAGTGAAAAAAACATGAATTACTACTACTTCTACTATTATTAGAAAATACAATAGAAAAAGTTAAACAAATGGTTTAACTTTGGTACTCTGCTGAGCTACGGTCCTCACTACTTCTCCTTAGGAAACTAGAAAGAAAATGGCGGCGATCCAGGTCCCCAACCGATCAGGCAGCCTACTCCGCCCAACTGAACGCACACCGCGACTCTATATCAGTGAAAATGAAAGAATACACTCTGAACTCCTACACCACTCGCTAAACAAACCTCACAACCTCTTCAACCTAGTGAAGTCCATGACGAAAGAACCTTCGCCCACACAGAATACAATACTGCACCCGCAGGAATACGCAGACTACATACTAGCCAAAGCCAGCCATATCAACAGAACCACGAAACCCACCCCTGGACACAACCCATACCAACCACTACCGCTCAACTTGCTTACGATACCATCAGCCAGAGGCATCGAGGACATCATCGCAACTATCAACGCCACCACAGCTCCAAACTACCCCTGCCCAGCACATTGGATAAGATCCCTGCGCAAAAAACTCAGTCCAGCCCTAGCCAGGATC
This sequence comes from Ichthyophis bannanicus, assembly GCA_033557465.1. Taxonomy (NCBI): domain Eukaryota; kingdom Metazoa; phylum Chordata; class Amphibia; order Gymnophiona; family Ichthyophiidae; genus Ichthyophis; species Ichthyophis bannanicus. The sequence goes on along the minus strand of CM066036.1, from coordinate 687,485,378 downwards.
ATGGAGAGGTCCTTCTCCACAGGAACATTCCGAGCATGCCTCAAACAGACGTCGATCAGGCCCCTTCTGAAGAACAACAAGCTGAATCCCCAGAAGGCTGAATCCTATCGACCAATCTCAAGCATCCCGCTTCTAGCCAAGATTATTGAGAAGGTAGTTCAATGGCAAATCCAAGAACACATCGACTCCACGGCCCCTCTCGATCCATGCCAACATGGTTTTAGGGAAGCACATGGCATCGAAACGCTTCTTGCCACGCTCTAACACATTAATCACAGGGATTAACAACTACAGATAAGGATATGCCCTGATCTTCCTAGACATCTCCACAGCTTTCGACTCAGTCAACCACAAACAGCTCCTAATACGTCTCCAGGAAAAAGAAATCCAGGGCTCAGCCTGGAGTTGGTGCAGGTCGTACCTAACAGATAGATGGCAGCAGGTTCGGACAGGCTCTGCGACCTCCGAGCCTTTTCAACAAAAACATGGAGTCCCCCAAGACTCCTCGCTATCCGCCCTACTATTCAACATTCAACTTATCCTCAAGCAGTACCTCTACCCTTGACTCTGTTACCATTACAAATAAGCAAATCACTATTAACTTGCTCTATAGAACTCCATCTTCATCTCCAGATGACTTAGCAACAATAATTGATCTTGCTTGCAACACCACGAATTCGCATACTCTAAACTGGATATTAGGTGACCTCAACCTCCCAGTCATTCAGGACAGCCACACCAATGCCTTTATCCGCCTTGCTATTCAATGTCTATATGCAACCCATTTGTGATCTCATCCAATCATTTAATATCAACTGCCTGGTCTATGCTGACGACGTCTTGATGTACATGCCAATTTCGACAGAACATCTTGAACTATCCCCACTTATCAGGTGCTTTGACGCTGTCACAGACTGGCTAAATGCACAAATGCTTAAGTTAAATTTCAAAAAGACAGAAGCCCTCTTCGTAACCAGGAATCCGGCTTTTACTCCACCCCTGTCTATCAAGGTTCGCGACGCAGAGATCATATGCAAGACTACAATAAGATACCTAGGTGTAACGCTTGATCAGCAACTTAATATGAAGGCTCATATCAAAAACATAAAGTCGGTGTACCATAAAATCCGGACCCTCTGCAATCTGCGTCAACTGTTAGAACCTGATGACTTCCGAACTGTCTTTCAGGCCCTAATAATGCCTCACTTTGACTATGCCAATGCGATCTTGTATGGTCTACCTAAGTGCACGACTAACCCCTTACAACTTGCAATGAATTCAGCTGCAAGAATCCTTCATGGAGCCTCAAGAAGCTCTCATATTACCCCAATACTAAAACAATTGCACTGGCTACCCATACAAGCCAGGATCTCATTCAAGATCCTAATTATGACCCATAAAGCCATCAATAAATACCCTGCTACTGCCATTACTGATCTAATTTCAATCACACCTCCCAATCGAGCAAGGAGATCGAATGCCGCAAATACTCTCATATTACCTAAGGCAAGCACGAAGTGTTCTCAATTCACTAGATCCAGAGCCTTCTCCTTCTTTGCTCCATCCTGCTGGAACGCACTACCAGCAACTATCAGAACCATCAGTGAACTCTCCCAATTTAGGAAGGCACTGAAACGGCACCTCTTTCTTCATCACTACGATGATGCAGTCTTCTCCCCACACTCACCCACTCTCACATCTCAATGCAGCACCTCAAACTCATGCACGTCACATTCCCAGACTGATCACTCGCCATCACACCTTCCCCTCCAACCACCATGAGAAACGTATGCAGTGCCGCATAACTCATTATATTGTTGCATAAAGTAGACTGTATTTATTCATCGTGTCTCCTTGTTAAGGGACTGGTTATTTATACCCTATTTTACCTGTTATACCTGCTTAATGCATACCCAAGTTTAATTTTCCTGTTTAATGTATACCCAAGTTATTATACCTGTTTCACTGTAAGCACAAATCACGAAATTGAGATGTGCAACTCTTATGTTCATTGTAAACCGCACTGATGTCGAATAGCGCGGTATAAAAGAGACTGCAAATAAATAAACATCATATACATGCAGACCATATGTGCAATCATCCGCTCCTTCAACATATCCTGCCTGATTTATGCAGATGATGTACTACTCTTCACCCCATTCACCATCGATCAACCAGACTTCTCTCCACTAGTAAAATGCTTTGACGCCGTCACGGATTGGCTTCACTCACAGAGTCTCAGGATAAAATTCAGCAAGACAGAAGTGCTGTTCATCACAAGAAATCAAAGCTTCTCCCCACCGGCAACACTGAAGACAAGAGACACCGAACTCCCGAGCCGTCCCACCATCCGCTACCTAGGATTCATGCTGGACCAGCACCTCAATATGAAAGCACACATAGGCAATACTGTAAAGAAGGTCTACCATAAGATGAGGACAATTCGACATCTCCGACCCTTACTGCAACTAGAGGACTTCCAAACAGTTTTCCAGGCACTAGTAACCCCTCACTTTGACTACGGCAATGTAATCCTTCAGGGACTACCCAAGAACACATTTTTACCCACTACAGCTAGCAATGAATGCTGCCACCCTTTTCCTACACGGGGCCTCTAGAAGGGAGCATATCACTCCAATCCTAAAGGATCTGCACTGGTTACCAATTTACTGCCGGATCATATACAAAGTTGCTCTTTTAACTTTCAAAGCCATTAACAAAAGAACTGCCAGCTCCTTGACAAACCTTATCCTCCCCACAACTGCATCTAGAGCAAGAGGATCCTCCGCCACCAACACTCTAGTAACCCCCAGTGAAGTAACAAAATGCACTAACGCCACAAAAAACAGAGCGTTTAGGTTCTACACACCTACCTGCTGGAACGAGCTCCCCAGTGACCATCCGCACGATCACCGACCTTGCTCAATTTAGAAAGGCACTAAAGCACCACCTCTTTCTCCTACACTATGCCCAGGCCAACAACCCATCCTCACCTTACAGTCAACCCAATAAATAATTCACATCCTTGTATATAGCCCTCTGGACAAGCCATGTTGCTATAGCCACATAGCGACCTCCCTCCCATTGTATATACTCCGTATATAGTCTGTATATGCTTTCCCCTGTTATCAATCCAAGTTGTACTACCTGTTCATTGTAAGTGCAAAGTAGGCTCTTCCTGCTCTGCACAAAATGTTATCTGTAAACCGCACTGATTTTAAAAAGCGCGGTATATAAAAGCATTAAATAAATAAAAATAAATAAAATAAAAATAAATTAAACAAATATCAAGGCCAGTAAAAAAACAAAAATCTTATTTTAAGAAAACGTAGTGTTCTTTCAGCTGAGCAAAAAAAAACCCCAAAACCTTGAGGAGCTGAAGGGACAGCTGCATGTAAGACAGGCTGCGCATATTCAGACCTTTTTCTCTGAAATCTTGCATGGCTTTGGCTACCCTAACTTTCTCCAGGGAGGTGGTTCCAGGTATTCAACAACCTTTCTGTAAAAAAGTGTTTTCTTTGTCTGTAAGTCACATTTACATATAAAGTCCTCTTTTTCATGTTTCCTTTTCTTTGGAAAAGGCTTGTTTCTTCTGTATTAATATCTTTCAAATTTTTAAATATTAGCATCATCTCTCTTGCCCTTTACTCCTCTAAAGAAACATTTTCAGGTCTTCCAATCTCTTCACTTGTGTATTTCAGTGGATAACCCCCACCTTATGGTCTTTTCACTCTGGACTGCCTCTATCTTCTTTATATCCAAAAAGAGAGACATCCTCCAAAATTGAACAAAATTACTCCAAGTGAGGCCTCACCAAAAACAGCATCATCACTTCCTTTTCTGCTGGTTATGCCCTTCCTATGCAGACCAGACCAGCATACAGGAGGATCCAGGAAATTACAGACCTGTGAGCCTGACATCACTGCCAGACAATATGGCAAAAAATTATAAAGAACAAAATTTGGTGGGAGGAGTAGAAGGCGCCTCCCGCTCCCCCCACCAAGGCCAATTGGGTCAATGCACTGCAACCAGCCAGACATCTTTAAAAGAAGCACCATCCAGCGCGAAGACCACTTCAAAGGCACCTGATCAGCGTGGCCCAAAGGCTAGTGACCAACAAGGAAAACAACCACACTCCCGACACTACCAGATAACACAGCACCCAGCCGAAAGCATGACACACTGGACACTCAGCCACAAGCGATTGTAAGTCTGTGTATTTATTTATTTATTTATTTAACAGCTCTTACATACCGCGCTCTTTGTTATCAGTGCGGTTTACATTCAACAATATGCTACTCAGACAGTTAAGACCTGACCTAAGTTTACAGATAACAGGGAACGTAACATGGATATGAACTGGGGGAAACTATTTACATTTGAACAGATATCGTGATGGTGTTCTATTTACAGTAAAGTACATCATGCAGCAGTACAATTCTATATGTTCTGTGTAACATGTATTTTGTTGTACTTGCATACAAACGACTGTAGATTTGTATAACTTATAGCTCTTTGTACCTGCATACAAACGTCATGACTACGAGATCAGCAGCATAGCAGATCATCATCACACTCAGTAGCCAAACACCACTTTACTAACACTTCAACAGCCAGGATGCACCAGAATATAAACTGTTACCTTCTCACAGCTCTAACTTCAGAAAAAAACCCTCCCCATCTCTGACCAAAATGCAAATGTACACTACCAAAATATAAAGGAAGGAGCTCCGCAGAACACTGACCAGCCTAACAAGATAGTCCTCCAGACCTGGTCACATAACCACCCCCAGACAGCTAAACCAATGACCCACAAAACAACATGCTGCACCTATACATCCTCATCTACTTCCTGCTAGCCCTACTCATCCTATCCCTCACTGCAAACTCCCTCCTACATCTCTACCCAAACCCCCTCTTCCTTGCCCCCCCCATCATCACCCACCTCCCACCCCACCTACAACACAATATCTAACCACCTCCCCCCTCCACTCCAGCAACATAAAACACCTCATCATCCCTCATCTACTTTCCTGCTAGTCCTACTCATCCTATCCCTCACTGCAAACTCCCTCCTACATCCCTACCCAAACCCTCTCTCTTCCTCCCCCCATCATCACCCACAAAACAATATCTAACCACCTCCCCCCTCCACTCCCGCAACAGAAAACACCTCATTACCATCCCAATACACAACATTCGCCCCCCCATCATAACCAAACCTTTCACCTCAGCATCCCTCAACTGCGCCCTTAACACACGCTCCACAAAGAACAAACCACCACACATAAAAGAGACCTCATCACCACACACAACCTGGACATCCTCTTCATCACAGAGTCATGGCTCACAGAAACCGACACAATCCTCCTAAACCAAATTTGACAACTAAACTTTAGCCTCTTCCACTCTCAATGCACTCATAAAAAAAGAGGGTGACATCATCCTCACCAAATCAGACCTAAACTTCACCAAGAAAACTGCTGAATCCACCACAACCCTAGACACACTCACCATCTAAAAAAACTCATCATCTGCCTTGCCTACCGCTCCCCATCAGCACACCAGCCAGCGACCTCTCCGACCTGATTCATGCAACCCTCGAGAACACCACCAAATACAAGGACCTCATCCTTTTAGGAGACCTCAACCTACAATCAGCCACAACCAAACGAGCGACAGCCTTCATGGAAGCAATGACAGCAATGGACCTCTTGCAAATATTGAACTCCCCCACGCACTGCAAAGGCAACATCCTAGACCTCATCTTCCTCAGTAACAGCCCCATCCACATCGCCTCTCTCCCCCCAGTTCAAACCATCCCAGCACCCTGGTCAGACCACAAGGCAATAGCCTTCCAGCTGCCCCTCAACAAATTCAGCAAACCCAAAACATCTCCCAACCTGCACAGGAATTGATTCAAACAATTCCATAAAGATTCCTTCCTCGTCCATATCTCCCCAATCATCGCCACAGAACCTCAAGATCTAGGTTCTACTATCAACACCTGGAATGAACTAGTCAGCAAAACAGCCTCTACACCAACCTCGACCCATCCTTACAACCCTGCTCATAAATGGACCCCATGAAACACCTCCGACCACTGAAAGATCAAATCCCAACTTAGAAAACAAGAACGCAGATGGAGAAAATCACGACTACCTGCAGATCAGGCCCAGTACATGACTTTGCTAAGAGTACAACTGAGCTGCTGACCTTTTAAAACAAAGCTACCACACAAAACTAATACAAAGATCATTCAACCGCCCAAGGGCACTATTCACCCTTGTAAAAGAACTCACTTCAACACCCACCAACAAATAACTGCCCCATCACTCAACAGCTGGCAGACTACTTCTCTAATCACCGCCCCCAACCAATAGCTCAACATGATTCACCCCCCCACATGCCAAATGCAAGCACTCTTGGACCACCTTTGAAACTATCTCAGCTGAAAACATCCAAACCATCATCTCATTCCTCAACACCACCACCTTCCCCCCCCCCTCGACCCACGTCCAGTCAGCTGGATCAACGCCACCATACCTGATCTCGCACAGTTCCTAGCCAAACTCACCCAATGTTCTCTACTACATCGCTACCTACCAACCTGCCTAAAACCGTCCTCAATTCACCCTCTTCTAAAAAAGCCTCACATCGACCCCTCATCCTACAGACCTATTGCAAGCCTACTTTTCTTATCCAAAATAGAGAAATCTGTCCAAACCCTATTCCAGGAACACCTTGACACACATAATCCACTCGACCCTCAACAGCACACTTTCAGACCTCAGCACGGCATGGAAACCCTCCTAACCTCCCTTCTCAACAACCTCATAAAGGAAACCCAAAATGTCCACCAAGGATTCATCCTTGTATTCCTCGACATTTCTGCTGCCTTCGACACAATCAATCACAGCACCCTCCTACAGTGCCTCCAATCAATTGGAATACAGGGCACCATACTAAGATGGTTCCAAGACTATCTCAACAAAAGATCTCAGCAGATAAAAATCGGACCGCTATATCAGCCCCATACTTCCAAACTCAAGGCATCCCCCAGGGATCTACACTCTCCTCTTCAACATCTACCTGCAACTCCTTTGCAACATCATACAAGCACACAACATCAACACACACATTCACTCAGATGACATCATGCCCTAGACACCACTCAACCTCAACAATCCATCATACCACGAACTCCAGCAATGCTTCTCAGATGTCTCACAATGGTTATCTGAAAATCATAAGTCCATAAACCTGAAGAAAACAAACTCTACTCATCAACAGGAATGCTTCCATCACTCCCCCTCTCCCCCCCCACATCACTCTCAACACTGAAATTCAAATCAAAACAGAAGTAAAGTATCTGGGAATCACTCTTGATAACCACCTCACGCTGAGGACTCAAATAGCAAATACAGCAAGAGCAATTTACTATAAAACATGTACACTACAACACCTCTGCCCTCTCCTCGCCCCATCAGACTTCCGCTCAGCCCTACAAGGCCTCACAACACCCCATGCTGACTACTGCAACTCAATATATCAAGGACTCCCAAAATCAATGCTTCAACCTCTCCAAATAGCTTTCCATTTGGCTGCAAGGACCATCACACAAACATCCAAGTATGAACACATCACCTCCATCCTCAGACACCTCCACTGGCTCCCCCTGAAAAGCAGGATACTCTACAAAATCTTGCTAATGATTCACAAAGCCTTAAATCTCCAGTCATCCACCCACCTTCGCTCCCTCATCACACCACAACAATCAAACAGACCACAGAGAGTCTCCACCATGAACACTCTTGTCTACACCCCAAGCTATGACAAAAAGCTCCAAATAGACTCGTGCCAGCTTCGAGTTCTATGCCCCATCTATCTGGAACTCCCTCCCTGCCAACTTAACACACACCACAGACCTCTTAACCTTCTGCAAACTCCTTAAGACCCACCGCTTCACCCTCCACTTTGCACCTTCCACAAATGAATACTAAATGCTACAAGAATATGTAGACGACTCAGCAACCTATCCATAGTTAACCATCCCAAACTCCCCACCCCTTGTTCAATGTACAAAGTTGCCTGTTTCAATGTAAACATTTGCTTGAATAACTTCAGTTCTCTGCAAACCATTTTGACCTTTGTGAAAAGTGATATATAAACACAGCCAAATAAATAAATAAAATTACTTGAGAACAGGATTGATTTTGTCCAGCATCTTGGGATGTATGTAGTAGGCTTTTTGGTAGTGGGGTTAAATGGGAGGGAGGGGGGACAGGGAGAGTAGGGTTATCGAGTACTGGTTTACCAGTCATGTGATGATGGCTGGTGGGATTGTGGGAGTTAACGATGTTATATCGATAGTAGTAATCTTCTTGGGACTGATATTAATCAGGGGGCTTTATTTGGACTATTTGTGATTGTTTGTTACTGTAGATGGTGTCAATCGTCAAAGGTGGCAATCGCTATACCCCTCTCTAGAGCTTGTTGGGCATGTACGTATTTAACACTTTTTTTATATACTGCTTTTCTAAGAATCAAAATGGTTTAGAGTGAACTAAAACAATTGGACAGACTCATGGGATACATGGAATGTCTACAGATAATAACAAGAAAACTAGATTACAAGGGACGAGCTTGGCTGTGTTGACAAACAAAAGTACAGGGAAACAAGGGTTAGGTTTGCTATTAACTTATATATCAACACATTTACAACATGAAAGTCTTCGCAATCCTTTGAGGCTGGGTGAGATCTTGAGGCATGCTGTAAAGGCCCTTTTGTGAGTGGTTGGGTTGTGCGAGGGGTGGGGGAGGGGAGTGGTTGGGTTGTGCGAGGGGTGGGGGAGGGGTTGGGTTGATATCTATTGAGCTTCTGATTAGTAGGGTTCCAGTCTGGCATGTTTAGGTTGCTGTTTAATTTATTCCTTTTGGGATCTGGACCACAGTATTCAGAGCAGAGGTACATTTTTAGCTTTTTTCAGAAGTCTGTTAGGATCTCTCTAGCTCTCAGCTCAGGTGGTAGAGAGAGCCAAATGGTTTGGGCGTATAGCGTGAATGACTGGTTGCAGGTTGTCTGCTTGCTCCTCGTTTCCTGGTGTGGTATGGCGAGGAGATGGAGTGGAGTAGCCGCCTAGTGGTTAGAACACTGGCTTTGTAACCAAGCAACCAGGGTTCGATTCCTACTAGCACTCCTTGTGGCCTTGGGCAAGTCACTTAACCCTCCATTGCCTCGGAAGAAAGGCCTGGCAATCTACTTCTGGTCACACTGCCAAGAAAACCCAGGAGCTTCTGGGTCGCCAGGAGTCAGCATTGACTCGAAGACACACATTGCATTAAATGGTGAGGAGATTATATGTGCTATGCCTTCTTAATCTGTCGTCCCTGGATTTTGTTATCAATGATTGTAAGCATTCAGCAGACTGGCTGTGTATGACTTTGAATGTGCTGATTGTCTTGTACTTGATTTGGGCAATGATGCGGAGCCAGTGCAGTTGCCTCAGTATGGCAGTGATATGGGTGTGTCATGGTGCTCCATATATTATCCATGCAGCTCTATTTTGGGCCAATTGGAGTGGGTCTAGTGTGTGTTTGGGTAGTCCATGGTATATTATGTTGCTGTAGTCTATGAGGGGGTTATTATTGCTTGGCATACAGTACACATGTCCTCTGGCTTTAGGAAGGGGCATAAATTCTTCAGTGTGCTCAGTTTATCATAGATTAATCTGGTACTACTTTTGATATGGGATTGTACATTTAGGCCTTAGTCAAGGATTAAACCTAGGTATTGGCTTTTGTTTTAACTTAGCGTTCCATGTCCACAATTTTCAGTGCTTGCGGTGGTGCTAAGGTTGAGTCCTTGGTCACATGGAGGGTTTCTGTACTTTTGCAGTTGATAAAGAGGTTGTATAGGTGTAGCCAGTGTATTAAAGTATTTGGATATTTGAGAGTAGCCTGGTTTGTCTGTGGAAAATGGTGCACAAATCATGGAGTAGTGGCCTAGTGGTTGGGGCAAGGTATTTTAGGCCAGAAGGTCAGGGGTTCAAATCCCACTAGAGGACAGCAACCTTGGGCTGGAAGGACTGGGGTTTCTAGTCCCACAGGTGCTCCTTGTGGTCTTGGGCAAGCCACTTAACCCTCCATAGCCCATGTTCCCTGTAAAATAGTTATCTCCAAGTTATAATGCCCTGTTCAATGTAATTTCAGATTGTTCAATGTAAACCGCACTGATGCAGAATAGCGAGGTATATAAGAGAATGTAAATAAATAAATAAATAATGTCGCCAGTGTAAATTTGTTAGTGGATCTTGTAGGATTGGCAAGCACAACTGTTGCAGGTAGATGTCGACAAGAAAAGCCTTGAGCCTTGAGGTACACCTTGCTGTATGGTGAAAGGGTGGAATCTTTTGGGTTAGATTCTTATTTACTGGCTGTGGTCCATTAGGTAGGAGTGAAACCCTTTGATGGTGGTATTGCGCAGGCCTATATACTAAAGTCAGAAGAGGAGCTTGTGATGAGGTATGGAGTCAAATGCTGCGGAGATATAGAGGAAAAGGAGGATGAGATTTTCTGAACCAGTGATAAGTTGGTCAAGTAATGAGATGAGTAGAGTCTCCACACTGTGGGGGTTTTTTTTAAAGCCATGTTGGTGTTGGTCAAGGGGGGCCTAGTCATTTATGTGATTTTGTAGTTGGCTTTGTATGGTTTTTTTCAATTATTTCTGCAATGAATGGGATGCTGGAAATGGGTCTGTATGATGTTAGGGTGCTAGGATCAAGCTTTGAGTTCTTTAGAAAGTGGTCTGACTGAGGTGGGCTTAAGTGAGGGGGATATGTAACCTTGGGTTAATGAGGCTTGGTTTATTCTTAGGATGAAGGGTATGACTTGAGATCTGGTGATCTTTATCCAGGAGACTGTCAGGGATCTAGGAGGATGTTGTATTGAGCTCAGCAATAAAGCACAGTTACTTACCTGTAACAGGTGATCTCTGGGAACAGCAGGAATAAGTCTTCACATATGGGTACGTCGGTACCGACGAAGCCTGCGCGGGAACGCTCCCCAGCTTCCCAAAAAGGAAAGCTTTTGGGAGCATCCCACAGCGCCTGCGCGCTGCCTTCCCGCCTTTCCTAACTGCCTCTCCTCAGTTCGGTTTTAAAGCTGAAACAAAGAGAGAGAGGGGAAAGGAAAGACAGATAGAGAGATACAACTCCTAGGGGAGGAGGGTGGGTTGTGAAGACTTATTCCTGCTGTTCCCAGAGATCACCTGTTACAGGTAAGTAACTGTGCTATCTCCAGGAACAAGCAGGAATGAGTCTTCACATATGGGGACTCCCTAGCTAGAGATGCCTGGGAGATCCCTCAGGTTATGAGACCCTGGGAAGGGCTCTACCTCCTCCTATGGACCTCAGGCATCCATTCTAGGAAGGAGGGCAGGAGTTGATTAAGAATGGAACAGGTGTTTGAGAACAGCCTGACCAAACAAGGCATCCCGGCGGGAGTCCTTGTCCAAGCAGTAATGGGCTGTAAAGGTATGAACCGAGGCCCAGGTGGCCGCTCAACAGATCTGGTCGATGGACACAGAATTTAGATGAGCCATAGAGGTGGCCATGGCCCTCACATTATGAGCTGTGACATGGCTCTCCAGAGAAAGGTTCTTACTCTGGTAGGCGAAAGAAATACACTGAGCAATCCAATTGGACAGTGTTCTCTTAGAGACTGGAAGTCCCAAATGAGAGGGATCAAAAGCAACAAAGAGTTGAGAAGACTTTCTATGTTGCTGTGTCCTTTGTAAGTAAAAGGCAAGAGCCCTCTTACAATCCAGAGTATGAAGATTCCTCTCTGCACTTGATGCATGAGGAGCTGAAAAAAAGACAGGTAAATATACCTCTTGATTAAGATGAAAAGGTGAGACCACTTTAGGCATAAAGTGTAGATTGGTCCTAAGGAGGTCCCATGCAGCTCCCACCCTATGGAACTCCCTCCCTGAAGAAATAAGAGCATTAAATGATGCAAAGGAACTCCGCAAGAAATTAAAAACTTATCTATTCACCTCTCATTTTGGCACACTTGAAAATACCTTACCTCAGACAGGTAATGGTTAATAACAACCCAGGGTACACCAACTCTAATTCTCCTAGCAAACTACAATTACAATTAAAATCGAATAAATAACTACTTGTAAATCCTGTATATAAATATATGTAATAAATCAAAATATGTAAATAAGTTCGTTTGTTATTTAACAAGTTTTACCATATTTAGTCATTCATGATTAATGTATATTGCAAAATTGTACCAAGTTAACAAATGTTCCATGTAAAACAGCTACATTGTACCTAGTTAACAAATGTTCCATGTAAAACAGACTTGTAAATCTGTTCATTCTTGTTCATTGTAAACCGCACCTGATCTGTGGAAGGTAGCGGTATATAAGCAACTGTTAAATAAAATAAATAAAATAAATAAATAAATAAATAAGGACTACCTTATCATGATGGAATCTTGTATAAGGTGGATTAGCCACTAAGGCCTGCAGTTCACTGATGCGGCGAGCTGAGGTGACTGCAATGAGGAAAATAACCTTCCAGGAAAGAAATTTCAAGGAGGTGGTGGCTAAGGGTTCAAAAGGTGGCTTCATAAGATGACCAAGAACCAGATTTAAGTCCCATGCCACCGGAGGGGGTCTAATGGGAGGTTTAGTTAAAGTGAGGCCTCTCATGAATCTTGCAATAAGAGGATGAGAGGAAATTGGGTGTCCATTGATAGGCTTTAGGGATGCTGCAATAGCACTCAAATGGACCCTTACTGAATTTGTCTTAAGGCCTGCATTGGAAAGATGCAGGAGATATTCCAATAGAGAATTCAAAGGTAGTGCTAGAGGGTCAAGACCCTTCTCAGTACACCAAATGGAAAACCTTTTCCATTTAAAAGCATAGGAACGTCTAGTAGAAGGTTTCCTGGAAGCATGAAGGATATCCTTCACCTGCTGAGAAAGATTCCAATCCTGAAGGTCTAGGCCTTCAGCAACCAAGCTCTGAGGTGAAGGGACTTGGGGTTTGGGTGCCACAAAGTCCCCTCCTCCTGAAACAGAAGGTCTGGAGCAGCTCCCAAGTCTAGGGAGGGAGCTTGAGAGAGATGTAGACGTAGAGGGTACCACACTTGGCGTGGCCGGCGTGGAGCTATGAGGATCATAGATCCCTGATCCCTCTGGAGCTTGAACAGAGTCTTGGGAATTAAAGGAATGGGTGGAAAGGCATACAGGAAGTCTTGACCCCAGTGAAGGAGGAAGGCATCCTTGGCCTGAACTCCCTGACATGGAATTCTGGAACAGAACCGGGGAAGTATGGCATTCCACAGACTTGCAAAGAGGTCTATGTCCAGGGTTCCCCACTCTTGAAAGATTCTGAGTACTTGGTCCATGTGCAGGGACCATTCGTGTGGAAGCAGAACTCGACTGAGTCTGTCTGCCCAAGAGTTTTGGATTCCTGGAAGGTATACGGCCAGGAGATGGATTTGATGCTCTCTGGCGAAGGCCCACAATCTTAAAGCTTCGTTGCAAAGCGACAGAGAGCCAGTTCCTCCTTGCTTGTTAATGTAAAACATTGCTACTTGATTGTCCGTATGAATGAGGACAGTCTTGTAGCTGAGCAGGGTATGGAAGACCTTGAAAGCTAGAAAAACTGCTCGGAGCTCCAAGTGGTTGATATGGAGATAGTGCCTTGAGTGGAGAAGTCTTTCAGATGAGCTCCCCAACCTGTTTGGGAGGCATTGTTGTGAGGGTTGCTTGGGGTAACAACTGTTGGAAAGGGGACCCCAGCAACAGATTTTGGGTGGACTTCCACCACTGGAGAGACCAAAAGAGGCGTCTGGAGGTTGCTATTTTGTCTGACAGAGCACCTGATGCTTGAGGTCCACTGGGTGGACAAATTCCATTGAGCTGCTCTCATGTGAAGGCGAGCATAGGGGACCACATGCACTGTGAATGCCATGTGGCCTAGCAGTTGCAGCATCTCCCGGGCAGTTAAATGGCTCTTTGACTGAATCTGGGAGGCTAACTGCACCAGGCATAGGCAACGGGCCTGAGGAAGATAGGCCCTTTTAGTGGTAGTATCTAGCCAGGCCACTATGAACTCTAGGGATTGAGTAGGGGTGAGCTGGGACTTTGGGAGATTTACCACAAGTCCCAGATACTGCAGAATGCGCCTTGTGCAGTCCAGGGCAGTCTGGGCCTCTGACTGGGATGGAGCTCGGATGAGCCAGTCGTCCAGGTATGGGAATACAAAAATCCACAGAGTGCGCAGAAATGCAGCTACTACTGCCATGCATTTGGTGAACACTCTTGGAGCAGAGGCCAGACCGAAAGGAAGTACCCTGTATTGGTAATGCTTTCCTTGGAAAAGGAAACTGAGGAACCTTCTGTGAGAAGGATGGATGAGGACATGTGTGTACGCATCCTTGAGATCTACAGAACAAAGCCAATCCTGACTCTGAAGGTATGGAAGGAGAGTGCCCAGAGAAAGCATCTTGAATTTCTCCTTGCATAGAAATTTGTTCAATTCTCTGAGATCTAATATGGGTCTGTGGCCCCCTGTTCTCTTTGGGATGAGAAAATAGGGGGAGTAAAACCCTGACCCTTGTTGAAGAAGAGGTACTTCTTCTATTGCCCCTGGGCAAGAAGGGTAGCCACCTCCTGACCTAGAAGGTCGAGAAAAGATGTTGGAGAATTGAAGTGTCTCACCATGATGGGAGGAGGAAGGTTTGAGAAATGAAGCTTGTAGCCCTCCCTTATGATGGAGAGGGTCCCCTGCTCTGTTGTAATTTGCTCCCATCTGGGAACAAAATGAGCTAACCTTCCTGGAATGGTGAGAGGCTCTGGCTGTTTTAGAGCCAGAAAGGTTAAGATCTCTAGCATTAAGTCAAAAACCCAGAGGAGGTTGGGACTGCTGGGTTGCAGCAGCCCCTGTAGACTTAGGCCTGGCCTGTTTAGGTTGCTGACGCTTAGTAGCAAAGCGACCTGTAGATGATTGTTGGCCAGAAGTAGAAGGGAATCTGCCCTTTCTGAAAAAAGACTTCTTGAAAGGTTTTTTCTTGGCAGGAATGGAGGTTGACTTTGAAAGTCTATCCAGAGCAGAATTTTCTGCATCCATTTGACTGGCCTTTATTTGCCACTTTTTGCCAAACAGATTTTCACCTGTACAGGGGAGATTTCCTAAACCATCTTGGACCCAAGGTTCTAAATCAGAAGCTTGGAGTCAAGCAATTCTGCGAGCAGCTATGGCAATGGCCGAAGCTCTACTGGCACCTTCAAAGGAGTCAAAAGCTGCACGGTTGGAAAACTTTGAAATGTCTTGAGTATGCTTGAGCCAAAGAAGGAATTCTTCCCTTTTATCTTCTGGAAGAAAAGGGAGGAAAGTATGCAGCTTATCTGCAACTTCTTTTAGAAACATACCCATGTAAAGACTATAGGAGTTGATTCTGGCAATGAGCATATTGGCTTGGAAGATTTTCCTACCAAAAGCATCCAAGGTCCTGCATTCTCTTCCTGGAGGGGCAGAAGAGTGTCTTTTTGCACTCTTTATCCTTTTCATAGCTGACTGCACCACAATAGAATGGTGGGGAAGCTGTGTTTTATGAAAACCAGGATAAGGAGGGACACGGTACATAGTGTCCAATCTTCGAGAATGAGGAGAGATAGTGAGAGGAGTCTCCCATAAGTCAATCATGTGCTCATAAAGAATCTCATGAATTGGCAAGGTGACTGCCTCCTTAGGGGCCTTAGAATAACCTAAAATATCCAATTTTTTAGCTCTAGGCTCTGATTCAGAGGTTACTAAAATAGAAAGTCCTTTAGCCACTTCTCTTATGAAGTCTTGAAAGGATAAGTCCTCTGGAGGAGACATTCTTCTTTTTGGAGAAGGCGGCTCTTCAGGAAGGGCTATGGATATTTCAGCAGACTCCTCTGATGTATCAGAATCATCAGAGGAATCAAAATATCGCCTGTCAGGGTGGTCTTCTAAAGCTCGGTACGCGTATCGAGCGGTATCGACATCGGGTGTCGTCGGTACCGGTTCGGTACTGACGAGCATCCCTGGGACAGGGAACCGCTGCAGTCGGCATCCTGGACGATGTCGATGCAGTCGGTGCTGGTACCGGAGCTGATACCGACAACGGAGTTCGTTGTGGTATCAGCGACGTCGCAGCTTGAATGAAGGCCGTGATAGCCTGCTGCATAGATAGAACATTGTGATCCATCGACGCCATGAATGCCTGGAATTCGGTACCGGAAGGTTGCGCTGGTACCCCAGAGCATTCTAACAGGTGATCGGTCGAGGCCATGCCATCGATGTCAACCTGTAACCCCATAGGTGGAGCTTTGGAAGCCGGAGCTTCCCGCCGGGGTTGTTTTGCCAGTGCAGGATCCTCGAGGGCAAGCCCGGAGGCATCTCGATGCTTGGAAGGAGATCTACCCTTCGAGGACCGGCTGGATTTATGTTTGGTTACCTGAGATCCATGGGAGGAAGCAGCAGCGCTGGAAGACGTCGATGCCACTGAAGCTGCATCAGAGGGAAACAGCACATGGAGCTTGGCTGCTCAGTTCTGTAAACCTCATTTAGACATCAAAGAACAGGACGGACAATCCGGAATGGAGTGTTCAGGACCCAAACATTTAAGACACCATTCATGGGTGTCAGTAACAGAAATAGTACCGCTGCACTTAGTGCATTTTTTAAACCCGGAGGCTTGTTTTTCCATGAGGAAAAATTCTTTGTGAGGCCTAAGGCCCAAAAGAAGAAAAACACACTAAGTGAGGGAAAAACTATGTTTGTTTGTTTGGGTTTTTTTTAAAAGAAAAAGAAAAGACCGGCGGTACCGGTCCGAAGTCGGGGGAGGCAGACGCGCGACCAAAGAAATAAAATAAAGCAAAGAACTTCTTCAGCGGTGACAGGAACACGACCTGCTGGCTCCGTGGCAAAGAAGAACTGAGGAGAGGCGATTAGGAAAGTCGGGAAGGCAGTGCGCAGGCGCTGTGGGATGCTCCCAAAAGCTTTCCTTTTTGGGAAGCTGGGGAGCGTTCCCGCGCAGGCTCCGTCGGTACCGACGTACCCATATGTGAAGTCTCATTCCTGCTTGTTCCTGGAGATTGTTCTCGACTTGCTCAGCGGTGACCATGTCAAATGTGGTCCATGCGTTGTGGGGGCTATCCTTTGTGGTGGCTGGAGGGAGTGTGCACATCTTGCTGCTTTTGGCTTGGTATTTGCTGTGAAGGTGGTGTGCAATTGCACTGAACAATGGACTACCAACAGCTGGTTTACTAGTTTTAAGTTGGACATTGGGAAATTCAGAGATAGGGTGAATGGTGAGCGTATCTAAAATTTCTTTGACTGATATCAAGTGATCCTCTCAAGACAATGATGTAGAATGTGTAAGCGTCACCACACTCTAATAGGAATGTAAATGTGTCTAGGAATTGGGAGGCACTTTTGACAACTGTAAGGGGGTGGGGTTTGGGGAGGTACAATTTTTTTTGGGGGGGGGGGAGGGGAATGCGGGGGGGGGGGGGATGTAAAACGTGTAGATGTTTGTTTTGCTATGTGTACTCAATTTCCTTAGAGTTGTCATATTGGTCTGGCATATGCTCTGTATGGAAAGTATTGTATTTTTGACTTGTATTGAATAAAATAATTGAAATAGTAAGAACAACATTACTGCATATATAGTTATGGTTTAACTGGACAAAGTCAACATAGATTTAGCCAAGAAAGGCCTCGTCTCACTAATTTGCTGTATTTGAGAATAAAAAGATAAAAGATGGCAGCTGACATAGTATACCTGGATATTTAGAAAGCCTATGACAAGTTCCTTCATGAGAGTCTTCAGAAAAAAAGTCATGGGATAGGAGGCAGTGTATGACTGTGGACTGGGAAATGATCCAAAGAGATCAAATGGCTAATTTTCTCAGTAGAAAAAGGGGAATACTGATCATTTATATAGCGCTACAAGGTGTTCACAGCACTGTACAAACATATACAGAAGACAGTCTCTACTCAAAGAGCTTACAATCTAATCAAGACAGACAGAACAATACAAGAGAAACAAAGGAGGTTCAAATAGGGAAGGAGAACAAGGGAATAGTGGAGTAGCCCAGGGATCTGTGATGGCCTTGCAGCTTTTGCAGGATGCAAGGTTCCACATTAAGAACCACCACCCAGGAAAATGATTTAAGTATCATGGATACGTTGAAACTCTCCGCCCAGTGTGCAGCAGTGGCCAAAAAAGCAAATAGAATGCTAGGAATCATAAGGAAAGGAATGGAGAATAAAACTAAGGATATTATAATACCTCTGTATCGTTCTATGGTGCGACCGCACCTTGGATATTGTGTGCAATTCTGGCTGAGCTATCTTAAAGAAGGATATATCAGAATTAGAAAAAGGTACAAAGAACCACCACCAAAATGGTAATGGGGATGGAATGATACCCCCTATAAGGAAAGGCTTAAAAGGTTAGGGCTTTTCAACTTGGAAAAGAGACGGTTGAGGGGAGATACGATAGAGGTCTATAAATTAATGAATGGATTAGAACAAGTAAATGGCCGTTTACTCCATCAAAAAGTAGAAAGACTAGGGGATATGCAATGAAGCTACAATGGAACCCATTTAAGACTAATAAGAGAAAGCGTAGTTACTCACCTGTAACAGGTGTTCTCCAGGAGCAGCAGGAATCAGTCCTCACATATGGGTGACGTCGGCGCCGACGGAGCCCTCGCGGAGCAATTTTCCCCAGCTTTCAAAGAAAGCCTTTGGGAATTGCAGCACGCATGCGCGGTCGCCTTCCCGCCCAAGGGTGCCATCTTAGCCAGTCAGATGACATAGCTAAAAAAGACAGCACAAAAATTTGCAAAAAACTAAAGCAGATGATTGCAACTCCAAGGGGAGGAGGGAGGGTTGTGAGGACTGATTCCTGCTGCTCCTGGAGAACACCTGTTACAGGTGAGTAACTACGCTTTCTCCAGGACCAAGCAGGAAGTCAGTCCTCACATATGGGACTCCCAAGCTTAAGGCTACCGGAGACCCTAAGCACAAAAATGAGCTGACTCTAGCTCAGCAGCACAGAAGGAAGGAATCTTCGCTGAATTATTACCCACCGGTAGCCCCCATCCGGGATGGAGGGTAGGAGTTGCTCAGACCTCAAAGAGATTACGGAGGACTGCCTGTCCGAAAGCACTGTCCCTGCGGGACTCCCTCTCGAGACAGTAATGGACCGCAAAAGTCTGGCTCGAAGACCAAGTAGCGGCCCGGCAGATGTCTGCCAGCGGAACAGAGCGGAGGTAAGCCACTGACGTAGCCTTTGCCCGAACGCAATGAGCCGTGACTCGACCTTCCAAGGAGAGTCCGGCTGCCCCATAAGCCCAAGTGATACAGTCCGCAACCCAGATGGACAGAGTACGCTTGGAGACCGGGAGCCCCAATTTATTGGGGTCAAAAGACACAAAAAGCTGAGCAGCTTTACGGTGCTCCCGCGTACGGTCAAGGTAGAAGTTCAATGCCCTTCTACAGTCCAGGGTATGGAGGACCGTTTCAGCTCGGCTGGAGTGTGGTCTGGGAAAGAAGGTCGGAAGTACCACCTCCTGATTGATGTGAAAAGGGGAGACCACTTTTGGAAGAAATTTTGGGTGAGTCCGTAGGACTACCCTATTTTTGTAGAACCGAGTGTAAGGGGGATCAGACACGAGGGCCTGCAATTCACTTACGCGTCTAGCGGAAGTGAGGGCTATCAAGAACAATGTTTTCCAAGAAAGAAAACGGAGAGAACAGGTAGCCATAGGTTCAAAAGGCGGACAGGTGATCCGCTGTAAAACCACATTCAGATCCCAGTCAGGCGCTGGCGGGCGCAGAGGTGGTTAAGGCAGAAGGAGACCTCGGAGAAACCTCGCTACAAGAGGGTCGCTGGAAAGAGGTCTGCCGTCCACCGGCACATGATGTGCTGAAAGCGCACTGAGGTGAACTTTGACGGAGTTGGACTTAAGTCCCAGATTAGAGAGGTATAGTAAGTACTGCAGGATCACCGACACCGGGCAGGAGAAGGGATCGTGAGACTGTTGGGTACACCAAACGGAAAAGCGACGCCACTTAAGGGCGTAGCATTTGCGGGTAGAAGGTCGCCGAGAAGCTAGGACGACCTCTTCCACCTCTGCCGGCAGAAGAAGGGGAGCAAGGACTACCCTCTCAGCAGCCAGGCCATTAGATTGAGAGATCTGAGGTTGGGGTGTAGCAGAGACCCTGATCCTGAGTGAGGAGATCCGGTTGTAATCCCAGAGGGAATGGATCCTCTACCGCTAATTGCAGCAGGAGTGGAAACCACGGCTGTCTGGGCCAGCGAGGGGCCACCAGGATCATGAAGGCTTTGTCTCGGAGAACCTTGAAAAGAGTCCGAGAGACTAGCGGGATGGGAGGGAAAGCGTACAGAAGGCTCTCCGACCATGAGAGTAGAAAAGCGTCTGCCGCAACTCGAAGGGGATGTGGCTGACGAGAGCAGAAGTGAGGAAGTTGCCGGTTGAGAGGGCTGGCAAAGAGATCCATCGTGGGGAGGCCCCACTTTAGAAAGAGCTTCTGAACTACCAAGGGATCCAGGCGCCACTCGTGCGGCTGGAGGATCCTGCTGAGTTTGTCCGCCAGGCAATTTTCTTGGCCTGGGAGATAAACTGCCTTGAGAAGAACGCCGTGACTGACGGCCCAAGAGCAGAGCTTCTGTGCCTCCCGACAGAGAAGGAAGGAGCCCGTGCCCCCCTGCTTGTTCACGTAGAACATGGCAACTTGATTGTCCGTCTGGACAAGGACGGACTGGTGAGAGGTCAGGTGGGAGAAGGCCTTGAGAGCCAGGCGGATCGCTCTGAGCTCCAGGAAGTTGATCTGCTGAGCAGACTCCCACGTGGTCCAGAGGCCCTGAGTACGTGCCCCTTGGCAATGTGCTCCCCAGCCCAGGAGGGATGCATCTGTCGTCAGCACCTGGGCCGGCTGAGGTGACTGAAAAGGCATGCAGAGTACCAGGTTCGGCCGATGAAGCCACCACCGGAGAGACGAGATCAGCGGCTCGGAGACGCGCACTAGGTCTGCTAGGCCGCCTGTGGCTTGTTGCCACTGCTTGCGGAGACACCATTGAGCAGGCCGCATATTCAGGCGGGCATTGGGGGTCACATGGACGGTGGAAGCCATATGGCCGAGTAGTCTCAGGAAGCGCCTGGCGGAGACCAGGGGTTGGCTGCGAAAACAGTCGGCTAGGTCCATGAGCCATTGAGCTCTGTCGAGCGGTAGGAACGCTCGTGCCTGAGGAGTGTGCAGCCTTGCGCCGATGAACTCGAGATCCTGTGAGGGGAGCAAAGTGGACTTTGCGAAGTTTATAACAAAGCCCAAGTACTGCAGAAGAGTCACCGTGCGGCGTGTGGCGTTGGTGACCTCCGGAGCGGACGCTGCTCTGATGAGCCAGTCGTCGAGGTACGGAAAGACATAGAGGCCGTGAAGCCGGAGATGGGCCGCCACCACCGCGAGACATTTTGTGAAGACCCGCGGTGCGGAGGACAGGCCAAAGGGCAGTACTCTGTACTGGTAATGATTTCCTGCCACCACAAACCGTAGGTATTGGCGGTGGCTTGGGTGGATGAGGATGTGCGTGTAGGCATCCTTTAGATCCAAGGAGCATAGCCAATCTCCCTGCTGGAGGTAGGGCAGAAGGATTCCAAGGGTAAGCATCTTGAACTTTTCCCGCACGAGGAATCTGTTGAGGTTGCGCAGGTCCAGGATGGGTCTGAGGCCTCCTGTCCTTTTTGGTACTAGGAAATACCTGGAATAAAAGCCTTGACCTCTCAGGTGGTGGGGCACCGGTTCCACCGCCTGTTCCTGTAGAAGACCTGCTAACTCCTGAAGGAGTAATTCCCTGTGCAGAGGGAGTCGTGGAGGTTCTCCCGGAAAATAGGAGGGAGGGACCTGTTGGAAGTGGAGAAGATAACCTTCTCTCACGACTTGAAGCACCCAGGCATCTGAGGTGATGCTGGACCACCTGTGGGCGAAGTGAACCAGCCGGCCTCCGGTGCTGGGAGGAACCAGCGGAGGGGGAGAGGCTATGCTTAAGGAGTCAAAAACCCCCACCCTGCTGAGCAGGGGCTGGTGGTGCAGGCTTGGGGGCTTGCTGCCTACGGGACCCGTTACCCCGTCCCTTGGCCTGCTGGCCCTGTTGGGGAGCTGCAGGGGCCTGATAATGGGGGTATTGTTTGTAGGCAGCCGCCTTTCTCGGGTAAAAGGACTTCTTTCCCGAGCCCTTCTTTTTCTGGGAAGGGGCGGAGGTCTTCCTAGAAAGCCTAGTCCTGGTGAGAGTCTCCGTCTCGATCTGTGCAGCCTTTTCAGCCATGGGCTTGCCGAAGAGGTTCTCGCCTCGGCAGGGGACATCGACCAACTTGTCCTGCACCCAGGGCTCAAGGTCAGACGACTGAAGCCAAGCCTGTCGGCGGGCACCGATGCCGGCTGCGGCCACTCGAGCCGATGCTTCAAAGCCATCATAGGCTGCTCGGGATATGAATTTTGAGCATTCCCGAATGCCAGAGGGACAAGGCCAGGAACCTCCGCAAGGGTTCCTCGGACAAACCAGCGGAGAATCCGGCTAGCTCTTTAGCCAGGTCTCGGAGATACATGCCCATGTATAGCTGGTAGGTCTGGACACGACACGCAAGCATAGAGCCCTGGAAACACTTCTTACCAAGGCCATCCAGGTTACGGGCCTCCCTGCCAGGAGGCACCGAGGAGTGCATCTTCTGGCTCTTAAGACGATGCATGGCCGATTCCACTACCATGGAATGGTGTGGTAGCTGTGTTTTTGGAAGCCAGGGCTCTTGCGGACTCGATAGATAGAATCGACCCGCTTGCTCAGGACCGGCGAGGAGGCCGGACTCTCCCACATGCGGAAGAGTAGTCGTTCCAGCATGGGAGGAACCGGTACAGTAAAGTGTTCCCTGGCGGGAGAGTCATACTGGAGGGCGTCGAGCTCTTCGGCTCGAGGCTCCTCCTCGGGATCCGCAGGGAAGGCCAAAGCCTTGGCCATATCCCTGACGAAGTCCGAGAACCGGGCATCCTCCGGGGGGGACTGCTTCCGAGGTTCGGACTCAGGTGAGTCCGAGGGGACACACCGAGTCCGAAAAGAATCAGGCGACTCTTCCTCTTCAGACTCCCAGACCGACTCCGACGAGGACTCAGTGGGGTCGGCCCGGGCAGGGCGCGGCGCCTGCCGCCCCGACGCCGAGGGAGTCGGCGTCGGCGACCTCGGTCCCGAACGGGAGGCCGAGGGTGACCTCGACCGAGGATCGGCTCGGTCTCCGGGGTCGACTTAGACGTCGACGTCCCGGCGGTCGGGGCAGCGGCGCCAGCGAAGCCGGCGAGCAGTGCCCGCTGCTGGTCCATGAAGGCAGACAGTCTGCTCTCCAAGGCCGTCAACCTGAGTCCGAGCTCAGGTGACCCAGCAGTCCCCGACTCGGGCCCCGACGGTGTCGGGCCCGACGTCGGCGGTCTCGGAGGCGAGTCCAGGAGGACCACAGGACTTACCCGAGCAGGCAGCTCCGACTCCAGTCGAGGTCGCTTCGAGAGGTGCTCCTTCTCCAAGGACCCGGGACGGCTATCGGGGCTATGCGACCTGGCCCTCGCGGAGCCAGGAGCGTCCACCGACGCCGCCCTCGCGGGTTTCACCTTCCGACGATGGTCCCCGGAGGGAGAACCCCTATCGGAGGAACTCCGGCGACGGTCCGAGCTGGAACCCCTGGACGCGGAGGCCTCCGACGAGGTCCGGGTACGGCTGGGGTCAGCGAAGATCCTATCCCGCTGATGCCGCCGACTTCTCAACGCTTTGGAGGACATTTTGCCGCAGGGCCCACAGATCATTTCTTCATGATCCGGGCCCAGGCAGCGGAGGCAATTGTCGTGTGTGTCAGTTAGTGACATATTTCGGTCACACTGACCACACCGCTTGAAACCACTGGCAGCCATCGGGGGAAAAAGGGCCCCGGCGAGGTCAAAGGACCGGGCTGCCAGGGAAAAACCGAAAACGAAACTAAGTCAGAAAAACCGAAAAGAAGAAGAGGACTCGTGACCGGCGTCGCGAGTCCGGGCGGGAAAAAGACCGGCGTCGAACCGAAGGAAAAAAAGAGTAAATTATGAGTAAATATCAACTTTTTCGCGGGGACACGACGGGTACGTCTGTAGGGCTCCGCGGAAAAAAGAAGACTGGCTAAGATGGCACCCTTGGGCGGGAAGGCGACCGCGCATGCGCGCTGCAATTCCCAAAGGCTTTCTTTGAAAGCTGGGGAAAATTGCTCCGCGAGGGCTCCGTCGGCGCCGACGGAGCCCATATGTGAGGACTGACTTCCTGCTTGGTCCTGGAGAAAATATTTTTCCACTCAATGCGTAATCAAACTCAAATTCGTTACGAGAGGATATAGTAAAAGCTGTTAGTATAGCTGGGTTTTAAAAAAATAAAAAGATTTGGACAAGTTCCTGGAGGAATGGTCCATAAATCATTATTAGAGAGGACCTGGGAAATCCACTGCCTACCCCAGGACAAGCACTCTGGAACCTATGTACCTTTTTGAGAACCTAACAGGTAATTGTGAGCTTGATTGGCCACTGCTGAAAACAGGATACTGGGCTTGATGAACCTTAGTCTGACCTAGTATAGAATTTCTTATGTTCCTTTGATACAAGGTTCCACATTAGCAATCAGCTCCCAGGAAAAGGATCTAGGCGTCAATGTAGATAATACACTAAAATCATTTGCTCAGTATGCAGCAGCAGCCAAGAAAGCAAATAGTATGCTAGGAATCATAAGGAAAGGAGCAGAGGATAAAATAAATCAATATTATAATGCATCTGTATTGCTCCATGGTGCTACCACATCTCGAATATTGTGTACAGTTCTGGTCGTCATATCTTAAAAAAAAAAAAAAGGATATAGTAGAATTAGAAAAGATACAAAGAGGAACCAAAATGATAAAGAGGATAGACAAATACCCCTATGAGGAAAGGATTAAAGGATTAGGGCTCTTTAGCTTGGAAAAGAGACAGCTGCGGAGAAATATGATGGAGGTCTATAAAATAATGAATGGAGTGGAAAGCACAGCTACTTACCTCTAACAGGTGATCTCTGGGAACAGCAGGAATAGTCCTCACATATGGGTACGTCGGTACCGACGGAGCCTGCGCGGGAAAGCTCCCCAGCTTCCCAAAAGGAAAGCTTTTGGGGCTTCCCACAGCGCATGCGCGCTGCCTTCCCGCCTTCCTGACCAACTCTCCTCAGTTCGAGTTTAAAGCTGAGACAATAGAGAGAGGAAAGGAAGAGAAAGAGATACAACTCCTAGGGGAGGTGGGTGGGTTGTGAGGACTATTCCTGCTGTTCCCAGAGATCACCTGTTACAGGTAAGTAACTGTGCTATCTCCAGGAACAAGCAGGAATGAGTCCTCACATATGGGGACTCCCTAGCTGAGATGCCTGGGAGATCCCCTCCGTAGGTATTTCATCTTCCGATGGATCTCAGGCATCCATTAAGGGAAGGTGGGCAGGAGTTGTTTAAGAATGGAACAGGTGTTTGAGGACAGCCTGACCAAATAAGGCATCCCGGCGGGAGTCCTTATCCAAGCAGTAATTTATTTATTTATTTATTTATTTATTTAAAGTTTCTTTTATACCGCGCTATTCGACATCAGCGCGGTTTACAGTGAACAGAAATTACACTTCACAACATTGATCAGTGCTTACAATGAACAGGGCAATACATTAAACAGGTTTACATTAAACAGGTTTCTTAAACAGCGAACATAATAAACTATGTACAAAAGGCAACTATATACAAAGCCGCTAAGTGCAGCTATATGATTCCTGATGAGAGCGGAAGCAAGGTGAGATTGCCGCTCTTCGTGTTAAGACTATAGAGCGCATGGGTTTAACGTGTTGACCTGGGATGTAGAGGTGGGTTGGTGTGAGACGGTGTCGGAAACATTGTAGTGAAGCAAGAACAGGTGGTGCTTCAGTGCCTTCCTGAACTGAGAAAGGTCACTGATGGTTCTGATGTCTGTTGGTAGGGCATTCCAACATAATGGTGCAAAGTAAGAGAAGGCTCTGGATCTAGTGGCTTGAGAGCACTTCGTGATTGCCTTAGGTAATACAAGGGAGTTAGAGGCAGTTGATCTCCTTGCACGATTAGGGGGTGTAATTGATATCAGGTCGGTGATGGAAGATGCGGAGTTGTTATTAATCGCTTTGTGAGTCAAGGTTAGTATCTTGAAAGAGATCCTGGATTGCATCGGAAGCCAATGTAGCTGTTTCAGTATTGGAGTGATGTGGGTTCTCTTGGAGGCTCCATAAAGGATTCTTGCAGCCGAGTTCATGGCCAATTGTAAGGGGTTAATCGTGCTCTTTGGTAGGCCATGGAGGATAGCATTGGCGTAGTCCAAGTGGGGCATTATTAAGGCTTGAAAGACTGAACGAAAGTCATCAGGTTCAAGCAACTGACGCAAATGACGGAGGGTCCGGATTTTATGATAGATAGATTTCGTTACGTTGCTGATGTGAGCCTTCATGTTGAGCTGTTGATCGAGAGTAACCCCTAGGTATCTAACTGTGGTCTTGCAGATGAGCTCAGCGTCACGCACCTTGATGGACCTTGGTGGAGTGAATGCAGGGCTTCTGTTCACAAAGAGAACTTCAGTCTTTTTAAAATTTATCTTAAGCATTTGTGATTTTAACCAGTCTGTAACCGCATCGAAGCACTCGATTAGTGGGGAGAGGTCAAGGAGATCTGTTGAGAATGGCATATACATAAGGACATCATCGGCGTAGACCAGGCAGTTGATGTTAAAAGAGTGGATGAGGTCACAGATAGGCTGCATATAAACGTTGAAAAGTAAGGCGGAAAGGGAGGAGCCTTGTGGCACACCTTTGGTTTGCTGGAAGGGGTCAGAGGTTGAAGATCCAGAACGAACATGTTGCCAACGGTCTCTGAGATATGAGGAACACCAGGAGAGGGCGGATCCATGAACTCCCTTCTCTCTAAGACGTGACAGGAGAACTTCATGATCAACAGTGTCGAACGCCGCGGCAATGTCCATGAAGATTAAAGCAAACCTTGTCTGATATTGTTTAGGCCTATAGTTAGAGTATTGAACAGGGAAGTCAGTAGGGTTTCGACACCGTGTGACTCACGAAATCCGTGCTGACATGGGTGCAAGGGTGAATTGGAGTCAAGATGATCTTGTAGTTGACGTTGGGTAATCTTTTCGATGACTTTCGAAAGGAGAGGAATGCTGGAGATGGGTCTATACGATTCCATCAAGGAGGGGTCCAACCTGCTGTTTTTTAAGAGAGGTCTGATGGAGGTCTGTTTCAGAGCGTGGGGGAAAGTCCCTGTAGCGAACGGTACATCCATTATTTTAGCTAGAAATGGGCTAAGATCAGCCTGTAGTGCCTTTATCCAGGAAGCTGGACAGGGGTCGGAGGGAGATGTTGTAGGGTTTATTTTTAAGATGGTATCTTGAATGACTCTGTCATTTGGGGTGGAAAAGGATGAGATAGTGTGTTGGGTCTCGCCAGAGAACTGGCTAGGTGCAGGTGTAGGGACAGTGTAGGGGGTATTGGCTGAAGTGGGGGGTATAGAGGTTGAATCAAGCTGATTACTTTTGCTTTCGTAAGTAGTTGGCGTATTCCTGGGGGTCTAGGTGTGGTGGAGCACCCTGAGAGGGTTCCTTTGATAAGGTTTTCACAATGTGGAAGAGCTCGTGAGGTTTGTTGAGGGAGCGCTGTAGTCTGCCTGCGTAATATTTTTTCATACTGGAGGATACGGATGAGCGATGCCTTGATAATTGTGTTTTGAATGCATCGTGGTTCTCGGTTGTTCTTGAACGTCGCCATCGTCTTTCTAGTTGTCTGAGGAGGAGGAGTGATTTTCTTAACTCTGGAGAGTACCATGGTGCATTCTTTTTCTTATGGGGTGTTTTGATTGAGGTAGGAGAGTGGATCACAGCATCTAGGCAGGAGTTCCAAGAGTCGACCATGTCATCAAGGCTTTTTTCAGGAGAGCAAATTAGGTTCTGGGTCTTCTTTAGGATGTCTTCTTGGTTAAAAGGGTGAAAGCGGGGGGGGGCGGAGCCTGATGTCCAGCGGGTAGGACGCTTTGCGTTGAAGCTCCCGAGAGGCCTACTCAGAATCCTGACTTAATACCTATATAAATTTACTATTTCGCTCCGAGCTGACCGGGGCACCTCGGGGGGGATGGCGGCCCACAAACCAGCGCGCTTGGACTTCGGGTCTCCTTCTTCTTCTCACGGAAATCTCTCCAAAACGGTGGTGTCTCGCCGCAGAAGATGGTTCCAGTTCGTGAAAACCCCGCAATGCACCTGGAGATTTTGGAGGAAATACGTGGCGTGAAGGAATTGGTGCAGTCTAACGGAGAAGCGCTTCGAGCCATGCGAGAAGACTTTGGAGTGCTCCAAGACCGACTTGAAGGTCTTTCATTACGGCAAGACAATATGGCGGGGGTCCTCGACTCGCACGAGGTGCGCTTGGGCAAACTGGACGAGGCTGAGCGCCAGATACAGAATCTTCAAAAGGAGTTGGAAGATAGCAATAATCGCGCCCGTCGCAACAATGTGAGGCTCCTCGGAATGCCGGAGGGGGTGGAAGCAGGAGATATAAGAGAATTTTTGCTCAAAACTCTTCCCTCCCTGCTGAAGATCACTTTTCACAGAGAACTGGAAATCGATCGAGCACACCGTGTTCCTGCCCGCATGGCGCTCAACCGCACGACCCCCCGGCCTATTATCTTTAGCTTGCTACGATATCAACAAGTGGAACAAATTTTACATGCTGCCCGAGCGAATCATCATTTGGAATATGAAGGTCATAAGGTCTCCTTCTTTCCTGATTAGGCAAAGCCTACCGTTGACCGTCGGAAGAAACTCCTTGCTCTTCGCCCTCGACTTCAACAGCTACAGGCTCGCTTTGGCCTGTTGTATCCAGCGAAGCTCCGAGTGACTCTCCACAACCAGACCAGGACGTTCGAGGATCCTGCTCTATTATCAACATTTTTGGACTCCAAAGAAGCAGAACAGATGCGCTAATCCCAAATCTTGGACTCTTATCTGCCGGCTCTGTCCGCCATTTTGAAGGGCCCGATGCGGCGGTCATAGCCCAGCACAGAAATAGCCTGGACTTTCTTTCTTTCTCTGTATGACTTTTGTCTTTGGTCTCCTATCCCTTCATGATGTGTGCCTCGGTCGGATTCGGAGCACGCACAGTCCTACAGGTTATATGTTTTTTCAATTTCGGCCTTCTCTGGGGTTTCTCCCCGCAGACACATGGTCGCCAGTAATTTTGGGGTTTTGCTTCTCCTCTACCGTACTGCGGTTTTCTTTGTTAATGTGGGGCGCTTCATTGTATTATATTAGCTTATTTTTCCTATGTCATGTGTACAGCCAGATACAGTCAGTTTGAGGGACACAGTGAAATTATGTGTGCTATCATGCTCAGAATTTTAACTTTTCTGAATGGCCTCATGTAAAATCTTATTATTCATCGTACAAGGCATTGCTGGTCCACTCAGCAGAAAGAAAATCCTTAGCTATCTTAGCCACGAGCACGTTGATTTGGTGTTTCTTTAGGAAACGCATTACACTCTGCTGAAACACTGAAACTCAATGCTAGGCCTCACATGGTAGCTGCCTATTCTCCCACCGTTTCCAAATGGTACGGGATAGTCATTCTGGTTAAGAAGTCTTTGCACGCTACTGTACCTGATATTAGCGCTGACATGGAGGGTAGATGGGCCCGGGTACACCTTGAGGTTGGAGATAGTGAATTCACGTGTATTTGCACTATGTCCAGAATGTGGACAACCCTGCTCACTATGCAAGTCTTGCGCAGTTGGCCTCGGCCTCCGCCAATGCTCCATTAATACTTGGTGGCGATTTTACTCAAGTGTTCCCTCAATCTTTTCTTTTCAAACAAGGTGCTTGGTGGTTGGAGGCTCCAGTACCGAGCAGACCTGTGTGGCTAGATATAGTAGCGGGCCTTTGCTCACCGATTCCTCTTACCTTACTCCCTGGTATGGACTCTCCCATTAGACTCCCACTATCCACCAATGTTTTTCGACACTTTAGGTGCCTTTAATACTCCTATGCAACCTTTCGACTCCCGACTCTGGTCAGTGTAACTTCAGCATTGCATTCGGAGCGCTAGAGTACTCCCGCCATCGGCACTCTCTGCATAAGGTTGATTGGAAACTTCCGATCTCTCGGTAGTTTACCGGGTGTAGCATCCAATTTTACTAAACCTTATGTAATGCTATCACTAGAGATACCTCTATAGCGCAGAAAGTATGGGAGAGAGAATTTCATGTGACTTTAACCTCGGAGCAATGGAGCCTTATCTGGAGCAGAGGGACACGGGTTTCCGACCCGCCTCACTCACTCAGACCCTCTTTTTTCTAGCCCACCGGTGTTTTTACACTCCTCACAGTTTAGACAAATGGAACACTACTCAGGGTAATGGTTGCTGGACACGTCCTGTGGCCATTGGTTTATTACTTCATTTCATGTTATGCATGAATATCCCGCACTACAGTATAACTGGCGTCGGGTCTGGGGTCGTATTTAGTCTATATTGCACTCTCAGGAGTCCCTTTCTTGGAAGATAGTGGGACTTCGCCCAGTTGCGGGGATCCCCCCTCTCCCAAGAAATGGCTTATCTCCTTTTGAACTTTATGCTTGGCATTGCTGTTTTCCCTCATTGAGTAATACTGGGAAATTAGTTCCCATCTGAGCCTCAATGAATGGTGGAATCATGACTGTCTCTACAGTAAATAAGAACAAATACATCTTCTGTGTGCTACCTCAGTACAGACTAATTCTTATTGGTCTTAAAGGAAGATGTTCAATGAATATGTACATTTTGCTAAATGCTCTCATCTGACTGTCTAACTTTGTATATATCTCTGTCTCATGATCATGCTGTATTGTGGATACTTTTTTGATCGTTTGATGTATAATCACTGTTAATTGGAAGCGCTCACAAGCTGATACAAACGGGAAGAGAATAAGCACCGGGGTGGGGGGTAATGGGTTTACTTTTCCTTATTGTATACTTGTTTTGTCTCTTTTGGTGTGTTGTTTCTTTTGTTTGTTGCAAAATGAAAATAAAAGTTTCAAAAAAAAAAAAGGGTGAAAGCGTCTGAAGTGCTCTGAGGAGAGTGCATCTGCTGGGAGTGTCTTGGAAGATCTAGGGCAAATAGGCATCTGAAACAGGATTAGGAGATGATCAGACCATGGTACTGTAATTGAATTTAGGTAGGACTGGTGCCAATGGGTAAGAGCTGATTGTGGTGCGAAGATAAGGTCCAGTGTGTTACCTTTTATATGAGTGGGTGTGTTGACCAACTGAACAAAGCCTAGTTCGATGAGTGCATCAGTGAAGGCATTAGTATGGCTGTCTTGAATGGTTGGGAGGTTAAGGTCGCCTAGAACCCAGTTTGGGGTGTATGGGTTTGAAGAGTTACAGGCCATATCAATGATTGTGGCTAAGTCGTCAGGTGAGGAGGATGGTGCTCTATACAGTAAGTTGATAGTGACCTGTTTATTTGTGATGGTCACAGAATCAAGGGTCGATGTGCTGTTTGAGGCTGCAAGCTGGAACCTAAGGTCTGATCTGGATAAGATGAGTACCCCACCGCCACGGCGGTCAGTTCTGTGACATGAGTGAGCTATGAAGTTAGGGGGAACAATCTGGTGGAGGAGCACAGAGTCAGAGGCAGACAGCCAGGTCTCAGTGACACATAAGATGTCGAGGTTATGAGCTGAGAGGATATCTATTAGTGCTGGCCATTTCTTCCGCATTGATCGAGCATTTATTAGAGCGCATTTGAGGTTAGAGGGATGGAGAGGCTGTGTGCTCTGATGGGGGTTGTGCTGCTGTAGGGCAACATAGATCACATGTGGACCAGGTGGGCGCTGTGGTGGTTCGGTTTGGTGGTTAGGAGGGCCAAAAGGTCTATTCACTGGTCTGTGAAGGATTGGGATAGTGTTGTGGGGTAAGGTGAAGGCTACGGTATCATAAGTTAAAGCTATTAACATATAACACAGGGAGAGGGTGAAGGGGTATGGTGTTGAGCAATATGGTAGCATGGTAGAGGTAAAGCCTGAGCTAGCGTAATAGTGTTAGATAATCTGCGTGTACTAGGAGGTGTTTTGAAATATATCTAAACCACAAGGCAGAATAAATGCAGAATAAATGCTCATTTAATTGTAATAGCTAGGACAGTACTAGTGTGCTGTCTATTTAGAATATACTATTAAGCAAGATGTATTACATAGGAGACAGAGTAACTAGAAATAGAATACAATGTTGCAAGGGACTGACTGAATCTAGCAATGTACTCTAGTGAGAGGCCTGCATTGCTATAAGGTATGGAATACAACAGACCTGGTCAGGCGTAATAGGTGGGCTCCGTTCAAATTGAATATAGTGCCCCGCCTAAGGGCCACGCCAAAGGGCCCTCTGGCGAGGCCCTCAGGCGCGGGCCCGACAGGCGCGGGCCCGCCTGTCGGCGGCACGAATTTAAATGGAGCTGCTGCTCCCTCCCACAGCCCGGATTGGGCCGGAGTCAGGCCGATGGTCTGGCGCTTCACCTGGGGCAGCGGTGGAGTCCTGTCCTTTTCCCGCCGTCGGCGGCACGAATTTAAATGGAGCTGCTGCTCCCTCCCACAGCCCGGATTGGGCCGGAGTCAGGCCGATGGTCTGGCGCTTCACCTGGGGCAGCGGTGGCACGAATTTAAATGGAGCTGCTGCTCCCTCCCACAGCCCGGATTGGGCCGGAGTCAGGCCGATGGTCTGGCGCTTCACCTGGGGCAGCGGTGGAGTCCTGTCCTTTTCCCGCCGTCGGCGGCACGAATTTAAATGGAGCTGCTGCTCCCTCCCACAGCCCGGATTGGGCCGGAGTCAGGCCGATGGTCTGGCGCTTCACCTGGGGCAGCGGTGGAGTCCTGTGAAGGTATGAACCGAGGCCCAGGTGGCTGCTCGACAGATCTGATCTATGGATACAGAGTGAAGATGAGCCATAGAGGTGGCCATGGCTCTCACATTGTGAGCTGTGACATTGCTTACCAGAGTAAAGCATTTCTCTGGAGGGCCAACGAAATACACTGAGCAATCCAATTGGAAAGTGTTCGTTTTGAGACTGGAAGTCCCAAATGAGAAGGATCGAAAGCAACAAAAAGTTGGGAAGACTTTCGATGTGGCTGAGTCCTATGGAGGTAAAAGGCAAGAGCTCTTTTACAATCTAGAGTATGAAGGTTCCGCTCTGCACTGGATGCATGAGGAGCTGGAAAGAAGACAGGTAGGTATACTTCTTGATTAAGATGAAAAGGTGAAACCACTTTAGGCATAAAGTGTGGATTTGTCCTAAGGACTACCTTATCCTGATGGAACCTTGTATAGGGTGGATTCGCCACTAAGGCTTGCAGCTCACTGATGCGACGAGCTGAAGTGACTGCAA
This sequence comes from Ichthyophis bannanicus, assembly GCA_033557465.1. Classification (NCBI taxonomy): domain Eukaryota; kingdom Metazoa; phylum Chordata; class Amphibia; order Gymnophiona; family Ichthyophiidae; genus Ichthyophis; species Ichthyophis bannanicus. Next base: position 687,451,801 of record CM066036.1, on the reverse strand, counting down.
TGAGGAAAATAACCTTCCAGGAAAGAAATTTCAAGGAGGTAGTGGCTAAGGGTTCAAAAGGTGGCTTTATAAGCTGACCAAGAACCAAGTTTAAGTCCCATGCCACCGGAGGAGGCCTAATGGGAGGTTTAGTTAAAGTTAGGCCTCTCATGAATCTTGCAATAAGAGGATGAGAGGAAATAGATTGTCCATTGAGAGGCTTGAGGGATGCTGCAATAGCACTCAAATGGATCCTTACTGAATTCGTTTTAAGGCCTGCATTGGAGAGATGCAGGAGATATTCCAATAGAGAATTGATAGGAAGAGCTAAAGGATCAAGATCCTTTTGAGCACACCAAATGGAAAATCTCTTCCATTTAAAAGCATAAGAACCCCTTGTGGAAGGTTTTCTGGAAGCATGGAGGATATCTTTCACTTGTTGAGAGACATTTAAGTCTTGAAGGTCTAGGCCTTCAGTAACCATGCTCTGAGGTGGAGGGACTTGGGGTTTGGGTGCCACAAAGTCCCCTCCTCCTGAGACAGAAGGTCTGGAGCAGCTCCCAGGTCTAGGGAGGGACCCTGGGAGAGATGCAGAAGTAGAGGGAACCACACTTGGCGTGGCCAGCGTGGAGCTATGAGGATCATAGATCCGTGATCCCTCTGCAGTTTGAACAGAGTCTTGGGAATCAAAGGAATGGGTGGAAAGGCATATAGGAGGCCCTGACCCCAATGAAGAAGGAAGGCATCCCTGGCCTGAACCCCCTGACACGGAGTTCTGGAACAGAACCGGGGAAGTTTGGCATTCCACGGACTTGCAAAGAGGTCTATGTCCGGGTTCCCCATTTCTGAAAGATTCTGAGTACCTGATCCATGTGCAGGGACCACTCGTGTGGAAGCAGAACTCGGCTGAGTCTGTCTGCCCAAGAGTTTTGAATTCCTGGGAGATATACTGCCAGGAGATGGATTTGATGCTCTCTGGCGAAGGCCCACAGTCTGAGAGCTTCGTTGCAAAGCAACAGTCCCTCCTTGTTTGTTTACGTAGAACATGGCTACTTGATTGTCGGTATGAACAAGCACTGTCATGTTGTAGAGGAGGGTATGAAAGACCTTGAGAGCAAGAAAAATTGCTCGAAGCTCCAGAAGGTTGATATGAAGGGCAGTCTCCTGCGGAGACCAAAGGCCTTGAGTGGAGAGGTCTTGAAGATGAGCTCCCCAGCCTGTCTGGGAGGCATCTGTAGTGAGGGTTGCCTGGGGTGGTAGCGGTTGGAAGGGGGACCCCAGCAACAGGTTTTGAATGGACATCCACCACTGGAGAGACCCAAAGAGACGTTTGGAGATTTCTATTTGGTCGGAGAGAGCTCCTGATGCTTGGGTCCACTGAGTGGACAGAGTCCATTGAGCTGCTCTCATATGCAGGCGAGCATAAGGCACCACATGAACTGTGGAGGCCATGTGGCCTAGCAATTGTAACATCTCTCGGGCAGTCAAGTGAGTTCTGGACTGAATCTGAGAGGCCAGGTGCACTAGCCGGTGGCAACGTGCCTGGGGAAGATAGGCCCTTGCTGTGGTGGTATCTAACCAGGCCCCTATGAATTCTAGGGATTGAGTAGGGGTGAGTTGAGACTTTGGCAGATTGATGACAAGTCCCAGATACTGCAGAATGCAGATGGTGTGGTCCAGGGAAGTCTGAGCCTGAGACTGAGATGGAGCTCGGATGAGCCAGTCGTCTAGGTATGGGAAGACAAAGATTCCCTGAGTGCGTAGAAATGCAGCCACTACTGACATGCATTTTGTGAACACTCTTGGAGCAGAGGCTAGACCGAAGGGGAGTACTCTGTACTGGAAATGTTTTCCCTGGAACAGAAATCGAAGGAATTTTCTGTGGGATGGGTGGATGAGTATATATGTGTACGCATCCTTTAGGTCTAGAGAACAAAGCCAGTCCTGACTCTGAAGGTAAGGAAGGAGAATACCCAGATAGAGCCTTTTTGAATTTTTCCTTGCACAGGAATTTGTTTAATTCTCTCAGATCTAGGATGGGTCTGTGTCCTCCTGTTTTCTTTGGTATCAGAAAATAGGGGGAGTAGAACCCTGAGCCCTGTTGGAGGAGGGGAACCTGTTCTATTGCCCCTTGGGCAAGCAGGGTATTCACCTCCTGATCCAACAGGTGTAGGAGAGATGGGGGAGAGATGAAATGTCTCACCCTGGGATAGATAGGAAGGCTGAAAAAATGCAGTTTGTATCCCTCTCTGATGATAGAGAGGGTCCACTGCTCTGATGTAATCTGTTCCCATCTGGGAGCAAAATGAGTCAGCCTTCCTGGAATGGTGAGAGGCTCTGGTTGCTGCAGAGCCAGAAAGGGTATGTTCTCTAGAAGTAAGTCAAAAACCCGGAGGGGGTTGGGGACTGTTGAAGCGTAGCAGCTCCTGCAGGCTTTGTTCTGGCCTGTTTAGTCTGCTGTCGCTTAGGAACAAAGCGAACTTGAGCGGATGACTGGCCAGCATTGGAACCAAATCTAGGCTTTTTGTAGAAAGACTTCAAAAGACTTCTTTTTGGCAGGGAGTGAAGTAGACTTAGAGAGTCTATCCAAAGCAGCATTCTCTGCATCCATTTGAATGGCTTTGACTTGCCACTCTTTGCCAAAGAGATTTTCACCTGTACAAGGTAAATTGCCTAGGCCATCTTGCACCCAGGATTCCAGGTCAGAGGCCTGGAGCCAAGCAATTCGACGAGCAGCTATGGCTATGCCAGATGCTCTACTAGCACCCTCAAAAGAGTCAAAGGCAGCCCTATTGGAGAACTTTGACACATCTTGGATATGCTTTAACAGAAGCAGGAACTCCTCTTTTCTATACTCTGGAATAAAGGGGAGAAAATCTTGTACTTTAAGAGCAAGCTCCTTTAGAAACATGCCCATATAGAGGCTGTAGGAGTGATTCTGGCAATAAGCATACTAGCCTGAAAGATTTTCCTGCCAAAAGCATCCAAAGTTCTACATTCTCTTCCTGGAGGGGTAGAAGAGTGCCTTTTGGTACTCTTAATCTTTTTCATAGCAGACTTCACCACAATAGAATGGTGAGGAAGCTGGGTTTTTTGAAAACCAGGAGAAGGAGGGACTCGATACATGGTATCCAACCGACGAGAATGTGGAGATAGTGTAAGAGGAGCCTCCCATAAATCCATCATATGTTCTTGGAGAATATTATGAATGGGTAAGGTGACTGCCTCTTTGGGAACCTTAGAGTATCCTAAAATGTCTAATTTTTGAGCTCTAGGCTCCTTTTCAGAGGATACTGTAATGGAAAGTCCCTTGGCAACTTCCAAGATGAAGTCCTGAAAGGACAAGTCCTCTGGAGGAGACATTCTTCTCTTTGGGGAAGAAGGCTCCTCAGGAAGAATAAGGGATGCTTCATCAGAATCATCTGAGGTATCGGCATCCTCAGAAGACTTGAAGTATCACCTACTTGCTTCCAGAGATTGATACGGGTACCGACCGGTATCGACCTCGGGCGTACCGGGAGCCGGGTCGGTACCGAGAATATCGCAGGAAGCAAAAACCGGTACCGGCCTTCTACTGGAAGTAGATGCTCTGGGTACCGGTATCGGTTGTGGTACCGGAACCGGGGTCGGAACCGACGGTTGCGGTACCGAGGGCGTCACAGCATTAATAAAAGCCATTATGGCCTGCTGCATGGATTGTACTGTAGTACCCATTGACGCCACAACTGCCTGGATGTCGGTACCGGTTTGAGCCGGTACCCCAGAGCAGTCTAACAGGTGATCGGTCGAGGCCGTGTCATTGATGTCAACCTGTAACCCCATAGGAGGAGCTTTGGAAGCCGGAGCTTCCCGCCGGGGTTGTTTGGCTGGGGCAGGGTCTTCAGGGTCGAACCCAAGGGCCTCTCTCTGCTTTGAGGGACATTTGCCCCTTGAAGACTTGCCCGAGGAATGTTTGGTTACCTGAGATCCATCCGGAGATGAAGACCTGGATAAGAACATAAGAACATAAGAATATAAGAAATGCCATACTGGGTCAGACCGAGGTCCATCAAGCCCAGTATCCTGTTTCCAACAGTGGCCAATCTAGGTCATACGTACCTAGCAGTTTCCCCAAAAGACACAGGTTCTGCAGTGCTTGTACTAGGCCAAGCATTGATATCCTGGGTCCCTTTTTAATAGTGGTTTATGGACCTTTCCTCCAAGAACTTGTCCAAACCTTTTTTAAACCCAGCTATACTAACAGCCCTTACTACATCCTCCGGTAACAGATTCCAGAGTTTGATTACACGTTGAGTGAAGAAATATTTTCTCCTATTTGTCTTAAATAGTTTACCCTGTAGCTTCATTACATGTCCCCTAGTCCTTCTATATTCTGATAGCGTAAACAATTGATCCACGTTTATCCGTTCCACTCCATTCATTAATTTATACACCTCTATCATATCTCCCCTCAGCCGTCTCTTTTCTAGGTTAAAGAGCCCTAACCTTTTTAGCCTCTCTTGATGATGCTGATGCTGGATTATCTGTGGAAAACAGCACATGAAATTTAGCTGCTCGGTTCTGTAAGCCCCGTTTGGACATCAGAGAGCAGGATGGACAATCCGGAACCGAATGGTCAGGGCCCAAACATTTAAGACACCACTCATGGGTGTCTGTGACTGAAATAGTACCAGAGCACTTGGTGCATTTTTTAAAACCAGAAGATGGTTTCTCCATGAGGGAGAATTTGCAAAGGCCGGTAGGCCTTACAAAAAGAAATACACCAAGTGTGGAAAAAGAAAAAGAAATATATTTTTTTAAAACAAAGAAGTAAAGACCGGCGGTACCGGTTCGGAATCGGGGAAGGCAGATACGCGGTCAGAACAACTTTTAAAATAAGAAATTCTTCAGCGGTGACAGGAACACGACCTGCTGGCTCCGCGGAAAAAGAAGAACTGAGGAGAGTTGGTCAGGAAGGCGGGAAGGCAGCGCGCATGCGCTGTGGGAAGCCCCAAGAGCTTTCCTTTTGGGAAGCTGGGGAGCTTTCCCGCGCAGGCTCCGTCGGTACCGACGTACCCATATGTGAGGACTCATTCCTGCTTGTTCCTGGAGATCAAGTAAAACGTATATCGATTGTTCACTCCTTCTAAAACTTGAAAGACTAGGGAACACGCAATGTAGCACATTTAAGACTAACCCGAGACATTTTTTTTTCTTAACGCATAATAAAACTCTGGAATTCGTTGCCAGAGGATGCAGTAATAGCAGTTAGTGTAGCTAGGTGCCAAAGAGGTTTGGACAAATTTCTGGAGGATAAGTCAATAAACCATTATTAAAGTGGACTGAGGAAAGCCACTGCTTATCCACTGAGATAAGCAGCATGAAATTTGTCTACCTTTGGAGAACCTGGCAGATACTTGTGACTTGGACTGGCCACAGTCAAACACGATACTGGGCGATGGACCTTTGGTCTGACCTTTTATGACATATCTTATGCTCTTAACTGATCTCTGAAAGCCTTTAGAGAATTTACAATTGCTTTCAGTTCCAGGAAATTTATCTTATGGAGACTCTCCGGGGGGGGGGGGGGGGACCACAAGCCTCGAGGTAAAACCCATAAGGATGGGCTCCCCAGTCCAATTTGGATGTATTCAAAATGAGTAGTTTTTGGTAAGGTGATTCATGAAATGGGATGTCTTTGGCCAGATTTTCAGGGGGCATCCACCAGGAGGGAGATTCCTAAAGAAGCCTTGAGATGGTGATGACGTCTTTGAGGCTATGAATAGACAGACCACCGAGAGCTCAGAGTCCAGTGAAATTGTTTGAAATGCAGACGAGCCATGGGAGTGACATGAACTGTGGAAGCCATATGGCTCAGCATTCTCAATATGGTCCTTGGTGATAAATGCTGACTCATATGAACCTCCCTGACCTGTTGAACCAGTCAGTCGAGCTTGTCCGGAGGGAGAAAGGCTCTAAGCCCAAGTTTTGTCCAGCAGGGCTCCAATTGGTAGAATGGAGACAACTTGGGTAATTGATGTTGAATCAGCACAGTTACTTACCTGTACCAGGTGATCTCCGGAACAGCAGGAATTAGTCTTCACATGTGGGTACGTCGGCGCCGACGGAGCCCACACGGGAATGCTCCCCAGCATCCAATCAAAAGGCTTTTGGGAGCATCCCTCGCGCCTGCGCGGTGACTTCCCGCCTTTCCACCTGCCTCTCCCCAGTTGAGTTTCATAGCTGAGACAGAAGGAGAGGAAGAGGAAAGGAGATAGGTAGATTCAACTCCTAGGGGAGGTGGGAGGGTTGTGAAGACTAATTCCTGCTGTTCCAGAGATCACCTGTTACAGGTAAGTAACTGTGCTATCTCCAGGAACAAGCAGGAATGAGTCTTCACATGTGGGGACTCCCTAGCTGAGGGTGCCAGGGGAGACCCCCTGAAATGCGCGTCCCTGGGAAGACGCATTTCCCCAACCTGGATCCCCGGCATCCCCTGAGGGATGGGGGGGTAGGAGTTGAGAAGAGAAGAGGAACAGCAAGAACTAAAGACTACCGGGGAGGTGAGTCTTCAGAATGCATGCCAGTTATCATTAAGTAGTCAATGCACTAGTACAATAGAGAGCTTACCTACTGGATTGTAGGAGTAGAGCTGTGACGGAGGTGACTGAAGACGCAGTAGCGGAACCCCAAGGGAACTTCACAGCAGCGAGAATGAGGCCCCAAATCCCGAATGGGCAGGTGACCCAGGTGACAACTGGAGCAGGAGAAGAACGGCAGGTCTTCAATGGAAAGCTTATGTGGAAAAGCTGAGGACTCTTTCAGAGACAGAGTTAGTAACACTGCGGACTAAAAGAGGAAGACTGACCGATCTGGAGTTTAGCTCAGTCCGGCAGGGAAGAGGGGGTGTAGGAGAAACCCCTTTCCCAGGGAGAACAAAAGTGTGCTCCGGAATACTGAAGGAGTACACCGTCATTCCTAGATGGTAAGAGATAGGGAGACATGAAAGCAGACACCTCACAGGTAGGGAGGTGCATACTCCAAAAATAGAAGCGGTAGGGAGTATAACCCGACCCAGCTACCGAGCCGTACAAATCAGTTAAGCAGACTATCTGGACCTCTCAAGGAGTAGAAACTTTAAGGTCGACAGTCAGGGGGGATAGAGGCAAAACACAGTGTGCTTGACTTCTTCCAATATGCGCATACCCATACGGCATACAGATAACCATTTTGGCATGGGACTGCAGACATATCTATACATACCGGAATAGATATGTCCAGGCAAGATCGGCATATATATATATATGTAGATATCAGATATATATATATATATCCACGGAGATGTATACATATACAGGGACAGTATAGATGGGCAGGGCCTATGCCCACCCAGGGTACCAAAACATGTGAAGACTCAGTACATGAAAAATCATACTGAGAATCCAGGCTTGCCACTGGGCCACAGGAGAAACACCCCCACGGGGATGACGGAAAAACGATTCATCCAATACCCACCAGAAGAATATCGAGAATCTATTTGTGTGGTGCAGGCGGCAGAGCCATGGAAAGAGCAGCATGTTTGCGTGAGGAACAGAAGATGCCATCAATCTGGTAATGTGGTAGGCGAAGGCCTATGATCCATGGTGTCTGAAATGAGCAGAGAGGCCTAAGCAGCTTGACCTGTAAATGAAGCCTGTGGAGAGGCCCAAAGGAATTACACATTCCCCTGAATGCTGCTACCATAGAATCGAAACTTTTTTAACTGAGCACAATTAAGTATAGCTAAGCAGAATCGAAACTTTGAGAATATAGAAAAACACGTTTAATTGGTATTGATAAGAGAGTGAAGCTTCTATGGAATTAATTAACTCTGCTGAAAGAAAAGTTACAGTGCCCTGCTTTCCCACATGTTCTAGTTAGCTAAGTGACCTTGGAGGAGAAAAGTATCAAAGCTGGAAGAACTGACCATTGTAATTGGGACTGTAAGGGGGGTAAGCAGGTGCTCAGCCCAGTCAAAGGTCTTCATTGGATGACTACGTAACAGTACCGGGACCAATAGATGGGGTGAAAGGGGTTACCGGGACCAATGAGAAGTTTGCCTATACCTAGAATGGACAAGAAAAGTATAAAAGTTGTTGTTTTACTAACAGCCATTGCTCAGCCATTTTGAATTTGATTCTGCTTGAGACTTGTGCACAAATAAATGATTTGGACCTTCTGAACAGACTCCTGGTATTATTGGTTTGTCTGCGCTCTGCTGCTACAGTAAGAGCACATCAGGAGTACTTTAGGCTCCTGATGTGTCCCAAGGACAAGAAGCGCACAGATCAAGATACCGGGAAGACCCAGCCAAGGGACTCAGGGGTATCATGCCCAGTAGAAGGGCATGCGTTGTCCAAGCGGGGCAGAAAACAGAATGCCAAGCTGAAAGGAAAAAAGGGGGGTAGAGTCCTGCCAGATTGGGAACTCCTTGGACATTCACGCAGAAAACTTTGGCCTCGGTATCCCAAAGAGAGAGACCAGAGGGCATAATTAGCTATATAGCCCTGGAAGGGCTATACAAGCCGCTTCTATGAAGAGGACCCCCAGAGACGAAGCCCCCCCCCCTCCCCCATAGTGGGAAGCTTCTCTGACGGTCACAGAGAACATAGAGGAGAATCATGAGATAAAAACGTCAGGGGTCAGGCCTGACGCCACGTCCTAAAAGGACATGGCCCGAAGAAGACAGCCTGCAGAGAGTGCTTGCAGGCAGAAAGCACTCACCGGGCTACTGCACGCCCAGCCACTGAACCAGTGGCCAAGGGGATTCCCTTGTATTAAAACAGGGAAAACGCAGACAAAGGGAGCGCGGATACCCTGGTCCTGTCAGATGTCCAGAGCATGCGTTAAGGATAACAGGAAATCTACCCTGGAAGGGAGAGAGATGTCCCAGTATTGTACCCGCTCCAGCAGGGGAACCCTGAGAGATAGGGGTTGGGGTGACGTACCACAAGGCAAGTCAGCTGAAGGAAGAATGTCCACAGTGGCGATCTCCCTTCGAGTAAAAAGAAGAGGAGGGCATGGCAGCCCAGGGGCAAAGTACCCCGGCATACTGAAAGAACACCACCGCATAGCGGTGGAAGAGCAAACTTCTGGTAATAAGAAGTTAGATTGTAGCCTATGGATGTTGGTTCTGGGTAGCCTGGTGAGAGCCTGGGAACTTCAGACCAGGACAAGATGACCCAGGCTGGGGCACAGCTGGAGGATGGGCAGAAGGAGGAGGACACTTTCTTTTCCTACGGAAAGAAGTTTTGGTAGGGCATTTCCTCCATTCTGGGGAAGAAGGCGGCTTAGGACGGTTCCCAGACTTAGGAAAGTCAGTGGAGCACTGAGCAACCTGACATAAAGCCTCTCTATTGAAAAGATTTTCCCCAGTACACGGAGAGTTACCCAGTGTATGTTGTGCCCATCTGTTCAAGTCTGAAGCCTGGAGCCAGGCTGTATGACGTGCTCCAATGGCAATAGCCAAGGACCTGCTAACAGACTCGAAAGCGTCTAGAGCAGCACGGGAGAGAAACCAAGCGATATTCCTGCTATGATAAAGACGCAAGGAATAGTCAGAGGCCCTAGGTTCTGACAAGAAGGGAGACAGAAGAGATAACTTCTCCGTGACCTCCTGAAGCGTTAGACTCATATAAAAAATATATGAGATAATCCTTGAAGCCAGCATCGAAGTTTGGAAGGTTCGACGTCCAAAGGCATCCAGTGTCTTGGATGCGCGACCTGGAAGGTAGGAAGAATGCTTCTTCTTAACTCCTGACTTTCCTCATCGCTAACTCCACTACAATAGAATGATGTGGGAGCTGTTTTTTCTGAAACCCCGGAGAGGGGGACACCTGATACAGAACATGCATGTCTGTGGAAGGCACTGGAACCCTCAGGGGTGACTCCCTAGAAGGAGATCCTGCAAGGAAGGATGCAAAGCAAGCATAAAGCTTGCTACACCTGCAGGACTCTGGGTAAGAGTAGGACCAGGAATAGGAATGGCAAGAAAGGCTGCCATAGCAAGGAGAAATTCCTGAAAGGAAGGATCTCCCAGGTGAACTATTCCTGGGTATGCTGATGTGGCCTCAGCAGCTTGAGCGCCAGAAGGAAGCCCGCTAGAGGGAGAGAGATACAGACTGCTCCGGTTCGAGGCAGTGAGTACTGCATCGTCGGTTCCCGGTATCGATTCCAAGCTAGGCATAGAACAGATCGACGACACCGATGGAGTCGATCTCGATACCGGCGCCGGGGGCGGTAAGGTCCTCGTAGCAGGCAGTGGGGATTGCCGAGGCGATACCGAGGCCACCGGGGAGCTTCGGTTATTATCCTTGGCACTGTGTAGCCGGAGGGGACATGGATCGGACCATCAGCGTGCCGGAACCCAGTCATCCAGGCTGGACAATGATTCTAGACTGGGCATCGACCCGAGCGAGGTTACCGATGCCCGCCTGGGGTTCACTGGCACCGGGGGAGGCACCGGCGATGCCGATCCCTGAAGGTCAAGCGGAATCGCCTCGATCGGCGCCAAAGGCGCCGAGGACGTCCGCAGACGATGCCCGGCAAAGAGGGGAATACTCGACACCGACGCCGAGGTATCGGTACCGCTCGAGGCCGCTACCCCCTCTGAGCATGGAGGAAAACCCAACCGTGGTGTATCGGTCGGCCCCGAGGCCCAGGACACTCGACGACAAGCCCCGGTGGAGAATGGGACACTCGACACCGACGCCGGGGCATCGGCGCCGCTCGATGCCGGAACCCACCCTGCGGCTGGTCCGGGCCAAGGGAACCCAGTCCGGGTCTTATCGACCGAGGGCCCTGGGGACCCAGGATGACGGCCCCTAGTGACGAGCAGAGCGCTCGACACTGGCCTCGACGCCAGGGAATCGGCACCGCCCGAAGCAGGTACCAACCCCGCGCCTGGGTGGGTTGTCGGAGAGGCCATTCGGGTCAGATCGATCGGCCCCGAAGGAACCGAGGACACCCGACGCCGATCCCCAGTGACGAGCAAGTCACTCGACACCGGCGCCGATGCCGGGGAATCGGTACCGCTCGAAGCCGGTACCGATCCCGCGCATAGCCGGGGTGCAGGAAAGCCAGTCTGGGTAGAGTCGATCGGCCCCGAAGGCAACGAGGACACCAGTTGACGATCCTCGGTGAAGAGTGGAGCACTCGACGCCGATGCTGGGGGATCGGTACCGCTCGAAGCGGATACCACCCCCGAGCATGGCTCAGGTATGTTCTGTGAGGAGTGAACCCCAGGAACAACCTGAAACCCCGTGAATGCTTTGGAGCCCGAAGACTCCCGCCAGGGTTTTCTTGCCAAAGATGTCTTGAGGGGAAGGCCGGAGCCGTCATCATGCCGGGCATGAGACTTACCCCTCAAGGATTGGCTAGTCTTAACAGACTGTTTGTGGGTTAACTGATCCCGGAGAGAAGAATAAACCGGTATCCGCACTTCAGGAGGAAAGACGGCGTCGAGGGACACCTGAAAGAGAGAAGGTCTTCTCCCGACACTAAAGCTCAATGAATTGGGGGAACAAGGGTCAGGCCCCAAACAGGTTAGACACCAGGCGTTGGAGTCTAAAACGAAAACTAAGTTTCCACAGTGAAGGCACTTCTTAGGGGAAGGCGGCTCTATGTTGGAAGGGCCCGTAGGCCTCTAAAGAGAAAACGAAACTGGTTCTTTGTTGGAAGGAAAAAGAAGGGATAAAGAAAATTAGCGCACCGGCGACGCCGGTATCGGCGGGAAAAATCCGCGACCACAAGAAAACAAAAACAAAAGGATATTTGAGAAAAAATTTCTGCGGTGACAGGAGGTACGTCCTGCCGGCTCCGCGGAAAAACGAAAACTGGGGAGAGGCAGGTGGAAAGGCGGGAAGTCACCGCGCAGGCGTGAGGGATGCTCCCAAAAGCCTTCTGATTGGATGCTGGGGAGCATTCCCGTGCGGGCTCCGTCGGCGCCGACGTACCCACATGTGAAGACTCATTCCTGCTTGTTCCTGGAGATCTAGTAGTTCCAACACCTGGCTAGTGATGCACATAGATTCTTGAATCTGCACGCAACCACCCAACAGAAGCAGAACCACCATCAACTCCAACACCCTCCACATTCCAACAGACATAAGATCTGTCAAAGCCAGTACTAGTAACAGGGCATACTCATACACAGCACCGACTCTCTGGAACCAACTGCTGCCGGAGCTACAATCTAGCAAAGACCTAACAGACTTCAGAAAAAAACTCAAGACTCACCTATTTCAGAGTCATTTCAACTTGCTATAAATCCAGGGATCCATTTCTGTAAAAATGTACATATGCAAATTTCTTCCCCCATCTACAAAAAGAACTTAATTATGTGTGTTATGCCTACCCTACGAATCAACGTATATATACTGCTAATTTGTCTGTCCTGATTTGACAGCTTCCATTATGTAATCAACCCCGCTACTGATCACTGGAAGTAGCGGTATACAAATGTATGCTAAATAAATAAAATAAAACCCCTTCCCAAGTGGTGCTCTTGAGCAGCCAGTTGTCCAAGTAGGGAAACACATGCACTCCCATTCTGAATAGAAATGCTACAACAACTGCGAGACATTTCAGAAAACACCAGAGGGGCGAGCGCGAGAACGACACCAAAAGGCAGAATACAGTACTGGGAGTGGTGCTGCCCTACAACTAATTTGAGATACATCCAAGTCACAGAAAATATCTGGATGTGCATACAGACACATAGCTAATCAACGTTTTGGAGGAAGGGGAGGAGAAGACCAAGAGAAAGCATCCCAAACTTTTCCCTTACCAGGAAAGTGTTCAGGTCTCGAAGGTTTAGGATAGGAGAGAAGCCTCCTGTCTGTTATGGCACCAGGAAATTCCTTGAGTAAAATCCCTGTCCTTACTATCCTCGTGGCACAGGTTAGATGTGTTGGCCACAAGAAAAGCAGAGATTTCCCTTACAGGTAGGGTCCTGCTGCAGACACACCTGGAGATTCGATCTCACAAAGCAATTTGGTGGGATTTTCAAAAAGGTGCAATCTGACAGATGATTGACTACCCAAACTCAGAGTTGATTAGGGTCAACCGGAGTGCAAAGTAGGTGATCCTCTCTCCTACTGGAAGGATGTATGCCGGGGCACTGGCAGATTGGTTATATTCATGAAGAGTCAATCAAAATACCATACCATGTTTTGGCTGGGGAGCCTGCTGGGCCTTAGAAACCTTTTGCTGCCTTGGATGGGTGTAAGAAGCCCATTTAGCTTGGAAAGAGCAGGGCGAAAGGTGGATATCTATGAGAGTAGTAGACCCTCCTCTGTCCACTGCTTTGAAACCTCCATGGAGGCTGGGTTGGAACTGGACCTGGAATGCAGTTTTCTTTGTTTTTTTTTTTTTTTTTAAGTCTCACACTGCTGCTTGATCAGGATAGCAGCAGCAAGGATCCTATATTTGAAGAGATTCTCGCCACAACACATCAGCATGCTAGCTTGTAAGTCTGAGGCCCGAAGTCTTGAGTGTCTCCAGACACCAATACCCATGAGCTGAGCTCCCAAGATAAGCAAAGTTGCAAAGAGATTGTGAAGGACTGCCTGCCTGAAATCAAGGTTCTGTGCAGAGGAATAGTTCAAGCTGTAGTGCTTACTGAATGTTTGGATCGTTCACGTAGCTACCTTGCTAAAGTACTCTGCGGAAACAGAAGTGAGGCTGGCAATAGATGTTGCTTTGGCTTGAATGAGATGATGTCCAATGTGTCTTGGGGACTGCACGAGGGCCTGGGTGTTGCAGAAGGAGTTGCACTCAGCTATCCAGGAGGAAACTGTGTGCTTGGAAAGCTGGCTGTCTTAGATTGTTAGGACTGTATGTGACTAGGAGCTGCAAGGATTTTCGCAAGTCTTTTGTTGCTTGCAGATAGCATAAGATAGTCCTCCTACAATCTAAGAGTAGAGGACTTTATCCAGAGAGTCAATATGAGGTCCAGGAAAGACAATAGCTTAGTTAAGATGAAACTCAGAGATAACTTTAGGAAGGAATTTTCGATGGGTTATAGAGAATCACTGTGTTATGAAGGAACAGTGTGTATGGAGGGTAGTGAACTAATACTTGCAGTCCAGGTTATCACCATGAGGAACACAATTTTCCACATAAGGTACTTAAGGGATGCTGAATCCAGGAGTTCAAAAGGTGGCTTCCTAAGCTCTGAGAGAATGATATTGAGGTCCCATGCACACGGTTTCATGTTCATGAGTCCTTTCATGAATCCGGATACGAGAGGATATGAATAGAGATGGACTTCTCCTCTACAGTGGAGTGACAAGCTGCTATAGCAGAGAGATGGTATTGAACCAAAGTAATCTGAAGGTCAGAGTTCGATAGGTGCAGAAGGTAAGATGGCACCTGATTGAGGGGGCAGGAGAATGAATCCTTACGCGACGTAGCCCAATGAGTGACCACTTTTGATGGTATAAACATTAAATCGTTGGTTTCCTGGTAGCCAAGATGACAGACCATACTTCATCAGATATGGAAACCTTGCACGTCAAGCATTGTTCAATATCCAGACAGTGAAATGTTTTAATGCTTGATAAAGCACAGTTACTTACCTGTAACAGGTGATCTCTGGGAACAGCAGGAATTAGTCCTCACATATGGGTAAGTCGGAACCGACGGAGCCCGCGCGGGAAAGCTCCCCAGCTTTTCAGATGAAAAGCTTTTGGGGCTTCCCACAGCGCATGCGCGCTGCCTTCCCGCCTTCCTTACCAGCTCTCTTCAGTTCGAGTTTATAGCTGAGACAATAGAGAGAGGAAAGGAAGGTAGATAGATAGAAGATACAACTCCTAGGGGAGGTGGGTGGGTTGTGAGGACTAATTCCTGCTGTTCCCAGAGATCACCTGTTACAGGTAAGTAACTGTGCTATCTCCAGGAACAAGCAGGAATAAGTCCTCACATATGGGGACTCCCTAGCTAAGATGCCTGGGAGATCCCCCTCCAAGGGTAAACCATCTTCGTATGGATCTCAGGCATCCATTCAGGGAAGGTGGGCAGGAGTTGCTTAAGTATGGAACAGGTGTTTGAGGACAGCCTGACCAAACAAGGCATCCTGGCGGGAGTCCTTGTCCAAACAGTAATGGGCTGTGAAGGTATGAACCGAGGCCCAAGTGGCTGCTCGACAGATCTGATCTATGGCTCATCTTCACTCTGTATCCATAGAAGTAGCCATGGCTCTCACATTGTGAGCTGTGACATGGCCTTCCAGAGAAATGTTCTTACTCTGGTAAGCAAAAGAAATACACTGAGCAATCCAATTGGAAAGTGTACGTTTGGAGACTGGAAGTCCCAAATGAGAAGGATCAAAAGCCACAAAAAGTTGGGAAGACTTTCGATGTGGCTGAGTCCTGTTGAGGTAAAAGGCGAGAGCTCTTTTACAGTCAAGAGTATGAAGGTTCCTCTCTGCACTGGATGCATGAGGAGCCGGGAAAAAAACAGGTAAATATACCTCTTGATTAAGATGAAAAGGCGAGACCACTTTGGGCATAAAGTGGGGATTCGTCCTAAGGACCACCTTATCATGATGAAATCTGGTATAAGGTGGATTAGCCACCAAAGCCTGCAGTTCACTGATGCGGCGAGCCGAAGTGACTGCAATAAGGAAAAGAACCTTCCAGGAAAGAAATTTCAAGGAGGTAGAGTCCAAAGGCTCAAAAGGTGGTTTCATAAGCTGACCTAGAACTAGGTTCAAATCCCATGCTACCGGCGGAGGTCGGATGGGAGGTTTAGTTAGGGTCAGGCCTCTCATGAACCTTGCAACGAGAGGATGAGAGGAGACAGGTTGTCCATTTATAGGTTTTAAGGATGCTGCAATAGCACTTAAATGGACTCGTACTGAATTCGTCTTGAGGCCTGCATTGGAAAGATGCAGGAGATAGTCTAGTAGAGAATTCAAAGGAAGTGCCAGAGGGTCAAGACCCTGTTGAGCACACCAAATGGAAAAACGTTTCCATTTGAAAGCATAGGAACGCCTGGTAGAGGGTTTCCTAGAGGCATGAAGGATATCTTTCACTGGCTGAGAAAGATTAAACTCATGAAGGCTTAAGCCTTCAGTAACCAAGCTCGGAGATGTAGGGACTTGGGGTTTGGGTGCCACAAAGTCCCTTTCTCCTGAGACAGAAGGTCTGGCGCAGCTCCCAGGTCCAGGGAGGAGCCCTGGGAGAGCTGTAGAAGTAGAGGGAACCACACTTGGCGTGGCCAGCGTGGAGCTATAAGGATCATCGACCCGTGATCCCTCTGAAGTTTGAACAGAGTCTTGGGAATCAAAGGAATGGGTGGAAAAGCATACAGGAATTCCTGACCCCAATGCAGGAGAAAGGCGTCGTTGGCCTGAGCTCCCTGACACGGAGTCCTGGAACAGAACCGGGGAAGTTTGGCATTCCACGGACTTGCAAAGAGGTCTATGTCCAGGGTCCCCCATTCCTGGAAGATTCTGTGTATCTGGTCCATATGCAGGGAACACTCGTGTGGAAGCAGAACTCGACTGAGTCTGTCTGCCCGAGAGTTTTGAACTCCTGGAAGATACACTGCCAGAAGATGAATTTGATGCTCTCTGGCGAAAGCCCATAATCTGAGAGCTTCGTTGCAAAGCGACAGAGCCCGTCACTCCTTGCTTGTTGACATAGAACATGGCCACCTGATTGTCTGTCTGAACTAGGACAGTCAGGTTGGCAAGGAGGGTATGGAAGACTGTGAGGGCAAGGAAGATTGCTCGCAGTTCCAGAAGGTTGATATGAAGGGTGGTCTCTTGGGGAGACCAGGTTCCCTGAGTGGAGAGATGTTGAAGATGAGCTCCCCACCCTGTTTGGGAGGCATCTGTTGTGAGGGTTGCTTGGGGCAACGAAGGTTGGAAGGGGGTCCCAACAACAGATTTTTGGAGGATGTCCACCACTGGAGAGACCAAAACAGACGTTTTGAGGTGAGTACCTGGTCTGACAGCAGTCCCGATGCTTGAGACCACTGGGTGGCCAATGTCCATTGAGCTGCTCTCATATGGAGACGAGCATAGGGCACCACATGAACCGTGGAGGCCATGTGGCCCAGAAGTTGCAGCATTTCTCTGGCTGACAAGTGACTTCTGGACTGAGCCTGGGAGGCCAAGCTTATTAGCCGTTGGCCTCGGACCAGAGGAAGGTAGGCCCTTGCAGTGGTGGAATCCAGATAAGCCCCTATGAATTCCAGGGACTGAGTAGGGATGAGTTGGGACTTGGGAATGTTTACCACAAGTCCCAGATATTGAAGAATACGCCTTGTGCGGTCCAAGGAAATCTGGACTTTTGACTGAGATGGAGCTCGGATGAGCCAGTCGTCCAGATATGGGAACACGAAGATTCCCATGCCTCTTAGAAATGCGGCTACGACTGCCATGCATTTTGTGAATACTCTTGGAGCAGAGGCGAGACCGAAGGGAAGTACTCTGTATTGGAAATGTTTTCCCTGGAAAAGAAATCGAAGATATTTTCTGTGGGATGGATGTATGAGTATATGAGTGTACGCATCCTTGAGATCTAGAGAACAAAGCCAATCCTGACTCTGAAGGTATGGAAGGAGAATGCCCAGAGAGAGCATTTTGAATTTCTCCTTGAATAGAAACTTGTTCAATTCTCTCAGATCTAGGATAGGTCTGAAGCCCCCTGTCTTCTTTGTTATGAGAAAATAAGGGGAGTAGAACCCTAACCCCTGTTGAGGAAGAGGAACCTCCTCTATTGCCCCTTGGGCAAGGAGAGAGGAGACTTCCCGACCCAACAGGGTCAGAAGAGATGGGGGAGAACTGAATTGCCTCACCATGGTATGGGGAGGAAGGCTGGAGAAATGAAGTTTGTAGCCCTCTCTGATGATAGAGAGGGTCCATTGCTCTGATGTTATTTGCTCCCATCTAGGAGCAAAGTGAGCTAACCTTCCCGGTATGGTGAGAGGCTCTGGTTGTTCCAGAGCCAGAAATGGTAAGTTCTCTAGGGGCAAGTCAAAACCCCTGAGGGGGTTGAGCCTGCTGGGGTGTAGCAGACACTGCAGACTTTGACTTTACTTGCTTAGATTGCTGACGTTTAGCAGCAAAGCGAGGCTGAGAAGATTGTTGGCCAGTATTTGTGGAAAATCTGGCCTTCTTGTAGTACGGCCTTTTAAAAGGTTTCTTTTTGGCAGGAGTAGAAGTAGACTTAGAAAGTCTATCTAGAGTGGCATTTTCTGCGTCCATTTGAGCAGCTTTAATTTGCCAGTCCTCACCAAATAAGTTCTCTCCTGTACAGGGCAGATTCCTTAAGCCATCCATGACCCAGGGTTCTAGGTCAGAAGCCTGGAGCCAAGCAAGACGTCGGGCTGCAATAGCGATTCCCGAAGCCCTGCCAGCAACCTCAAAGGAATCAAAGGCTGCCCTGTTGGAAAATTTGGAGACCTCTGAAAGTTGTGTCACCAGATTAGTGAAGTCCTCCTTTTTATCCTCAGGGATAAAGGGGGCTAAATGCCGTACCTTTAGGGCAAGTTCTCTGAGAAACATGCCCATATAAAGGCTGTAAGAATTGATCCTGGCTATAAGCATACTAGCCTGAAAGATCTTTCTACCAAAAGAGTCGAGGGTCTTACATTCTCGCCCTGGAGGGGTAGAGGAATGCCTTTTAGGACTCTTTATCTTCTTCATAGCAGACTTCACCACAATGGAGTGGTGAGGCAGCTGAGTCTTTTGAAACCCAGGAGAAGGAGGGACCCGGTACATGGTGTCCAACCTACGGGAATGAGGAGACAGGGTTAGAGGAGTCTCCCACAAATCCATCAAGTGTTCTTGAAGGATTTCATGGATAGGCAGAGTAACTGCCTCTTTAGGAGGTTTAGAGTATCCTAAAATATCCAATTTTTTTGATCTGGGTTCCTTTTCAGCAGATGTAGCAATAGAAAGTGCTTTAGCTACATCAACAATGAAATCCTGAAAGGATAAATCCTCTGGAGGAGACATCCTCCTCTTTAGAGAAGAGGGCTCCTCAGGAAGATCAAACTCAGCAGAGTCATCAGAGGAATTAAACTCATCAGAAGAATCTGAGTATTCTCTCTGTGCTTGCAATGCACGATACGCGTACCGATCGATATCGACATCGGGCGTATCGGGCATGGGATTGGTATCGGGCAAAAGCCTGAATCCAGCAAGCGGAACCGATCGACGCTTGGAAGTCGATGGTCTCGGTTCCGGTGTGGATACCGGAACCGGGGTCGGTACCGATGGAATCGGTACCGAGGG
The DNA here is from genome assembly GCA_033557465.1 of Ichthyophis bannanicus. Taxonomy (NCBI): domain Eukaryota; kingdom Metazoa; phylum Chordata; class Amphibia; order Gymnophiona; family Ichthyophiidae; genus Ichthyophis; species Ichthyophis bannanicus. The sequence continues at coordinate 687,432,555 of CM066036.1, read as the reverse complement.
CGTCGCAGCCTTAATGAAAGCCAAAACGGCCTGCTGCATGGTCTGGACAGTATTGCCCATGGACGCCACTGCTGCCTGGATGTCGGTACCGGTATCGACCGGTACCCCAGAGCAGTCTAACAGGTGATCAGTCGAGGCCGTGCCATCGATGTCAACCTGTAACCCCATAGGTGATGCTTTGGAGGCCGGAGCCTCCCGCCGGGGTTTTTTGGTCTGGGCAGAATCCTCGAACTCAAGATTGAGAGCCTCTCGATCTTTTGAAAGAGATTTGCTTTTAGAGGATTTGCCCACAGAAAGTTTGGTTACCTGAGATCCATCCGGAGAGGAAGACCTGGATGACTGTGATGCTGGATTATCTGAAGCAAACAGCACATGGAACTTGTTGGCCCGGTTCTGCATACCACGTTTAGACATCTGGGAGCAGAATGGGCAGTCCGGTATGGAATGGTCAGGTCCTAAACATTTAAGACACCATTCATGGGTGTCTGTGAGAGAAATAACAGCATTGCACTTGGTACACTTTTTAAAACCAGGAGCTGGTTTCTCCATGAGGAGAATTTGTGTAGGTCTGAAGGCCTAACAAAAGTTACCAAGCTGTGCTGAGAAAATAAAAAAAGTTTGTTTTTTTTTTTTTTTAAAAGAAAGAAAGAGAGACCGGCAGTACCGGTTTTGGTATGGGGAAGGCAGGTACGCGGTCAAAAGAAACAAATTAAAATAACAATCTCGTCAGCGGTGACAGGAACACGACCTGCTGGCTCCGCGGAAAAAGAGAAACTGAAGAGAGCTGGTAAGGAAGGCGGGAAGGCAGCGCGCATGCGCTGTGGGAAGCCCCAAAAGCTTTTCATCTGAAAAGCTGGGGAGCTTTCCCGCGCGGGCTCCGTCGGTTCCGACTTACCCATATGTGAGGACTTATTCCTGCTTGTTCCTGGAGATAAGGACGTTGATGCAAGCCTGTTTATTGATCAAGTTGCTTTCTTCCAAAATGAGAGGCCCTCAGCCACCCGATCTAGGGTGCTCCCCAAACAAGGAGACTGGTGTTGAATGTCCATTTCAGATACGAAGACACAACATGACCAGAAAAACGGCAAAGATAATCATACTAGTTCTGGAAGCCCAAGAGAACATTTAAAAAAGCTCTATGGGGAGAGCATCTTTAAACTCACCAGAGAGCCATCCAAATCTATGGGAAAAGAGTTTTCCAGCCTCTCTCACCAAAATTCAAATTCACGTTTCCTGCCTCAATTCCACCAATACAGTTTAAGGACTACTATATAAAAGAACAGACATCTACTGCTTAACCACTTCGCTCTGAAGAAAGCCACAGTATGGTAGCTTAAACTTAGCAACATAGTATATGATGGCAAATAAAGACCAGTATGGTCCATCTAGTCTGCCCAGCAAGGCAGCAAGAGTAGGTACACTTGCCGCTCCGTGCAGGTCACCCCTCCTCATGCCTTTGTTTAGAGGTGTACCCACCGCTTTGTCTAGGTCACCCCTATTTGTTCAGATATAAGAGATAGTTATGTTTATTTTGATTTTATCCTGTTGCTATAAAGGGATCCACTGTGTCTGTCCCATGCCATTTTGAATTCTGACACTGTTTGCCCCCACCACTTCCATCGGGAGGGCATTCCAAGCATCCACCACCCTTTCAGTAAAAAAATATTTCCTAACATTGCCTTTCAGTTTACCCCCTTGCAGATTCATGTTATGCCCTCTAGTTTTACAGCTTCCTCGTCTTTGGAAGAAGTTTGTTTGCCCATTAATATTCTAAGTATTTAAAGGTCTGAATCATATCTCCCCTGTCCCTCCTCTCCTCCAGAGTGTAAATATTTAGGTCTTCAAGTATGTTCTCATAAGCCTTCTGATGCAGGCTCCAAATCATTTTGGTCGCCTTCCTCTGAACTGTTTCCAGCCTTTTTATATCCTTTGCGAGATACGGTCTCCAAAATGGAACACAATATTCCAAGTGAGCCTTCACCAGCGACTTGTACAGTGGCATTAGTACCTCTCCCTTTCTACTGGTAATTCCTCTCTGTATGCAACCCAGCATCCTTCTAGCTTTTGCCATCGCCTTGTCACACTGTTTCGCCACCTTGAGATCTTTAGAAACAATCACTCTGAGGTCCTTCTCCTGGTCTGTGCACACCAATCTCTCGCCTCCAATCGCATACAATTCCCTTGGATTTCCCAAGTGCATGATACTCCACTTCTTCACATTATATCTTAACTGCCAAGCATTATACCATTCTTCCAGTTTTTGTAGATCTTTCCTCATGTTCTCCACTCCCTCAGGGTAGTCCACTCTGTAGCAAATTTTAGTGTCACATGCAAAAAGACAGACTTTTCCCATTCAGCCCTTCGGCAACATTACTCATGAATATATTGAACAGTACCGGTCCCAGGACCGAACCCTGGGGCACACCACTAATCACCTTCCTTTCATCCGAGTGGGTTCCGTTTACAGTCACTTTCTGTTGTCTGTCAGTTAACCAATTTCTGATCCAGTTAACCATCTTGGGACCCATCCCCAAGCTGTTCAGTTTATTGATAAGCCTCCTATGAGGAATAGTATCAAAGGCTTTGTTGAAATCTAGGTAGATCACATCCATTGCATGCCCTTGATCTAGTTCCCTGGTCACCCAGTCAAAGAACTCAATCAGATTTGTTTGGCAAGATCGGACTTTGGTAAAGCACAGTTACTTACCTGTAACAGGTGATCTCTGGGAACAGCAGGAATAAGTCTCCACATATGGGTACGTCGGTACCGACGGAGTCTGTGCGGGAACGCTTCCCAGCGTCCAATCAAAGAGCTTTTGGAAGCAACCCACCATGCCTGCGTGCTGCCTTCCCGCCTTTCCAAACTGCCTCTCCTCAGTTAAGTTTTAAAGCTGAGACAAAGAGAGAGAGAGAGGAAAGGAAAGATAGATAGAGATACAACTCCTGGGGAGGTGGGTGGGTTGTGAAGACTTATTCCTGCTGTTCCCAGAGATCACCTGTTACAAGTAAGTAACTGTGCTATCTCCAGGAACAAGCAGGAATGAGTCTTCACATATGGGGACTCCCAAGCTGAGATGCCTGGAGTCCCAGCATGTTATAGGTTGGAACATGCTATTTCCCACAACACCAGGCAACCTGAGGATGGAGGGGGTAGGAGTTGGAGAGAAAGGTGCTGTAGAAAACAGCTTAACCTAGCATAGGACTGCAGACAAGGAGTCTATGTGTGGATGGTAATTGTCATCAATGATATTGGAATGAAATATTGCAATATGGACCTCCCCTAACAGGATTTTACAGAAGTATGGAGGTGCATGGGATCTACTGGGGAACCCAGTAGAGGAACCTCGAAGAGGACCTCACTGTAAAGTGGAGGTAATAAACCTGTAGGAAAAAACAGTGGAGGTCAGAAAAACTGAAAGTTAAGAGGTAACCCCAGTAGAAAAACTGGGGTGGTACAAAAACAGTGGGCCTTCAGCAGAAGGCTTTATGACAAAAACCCAACTCCTTTGGTGGCAGAGTGGCCCACTCTTAGGAGCAAAAGAAAAAGGCTAACTGATTCGGACAAACAGGCACAGTCCTTGTGGGGAGAAAAGGTATGGGAAGCCCTTGTATCCCAAAAGGAGAGGACAAATACCTGAGGCATTAAAGCCTGAGGTAAACTGAAGATCCGCAATGTCTCTTCTAACTGGGGTAAGCTAGGAGAGATATTGGAGCATGGAGCTTCAGAGGTACCTAAACCCTAAGGTTATGGTATAAAAGTTGTTGAGTATCACAGGAGTGGTTGTGTGTGTAGAACTCTAAACCTGCTGGATAGCAAGGTATGGGTAAGCCCATCTGTCAGAATCATATAGGTATCTGAGCATAGACAGATAGATCAGTATGGGGAGATCTATCAATGATAAAAAATCTCGATATATATCTATATATCTAGAGAGAGAGAGAGAGAGAGATATGGATAGACATATAAAATATATATATATATATCTGCAGAGAGATATGGAGGGCATAAAATACACACAAAAATAGATATGAATATGTAGGCCTGGATATGGGTGTTTGCAATTAAGCAGACAGAGATGCCTACAGCAGGGTACTCACATAGGATATGTGGAGAGGAAAGATTCATCCAATAACAAGGAGGTAGAACCTACCTAAGAAGATATATAGAGAATCTATTCCTCCTAGATATGATCAGCAAGGATGATATCAGGCTGCAGCCGGCAATTCTGAGTTTCCCAGAACTCTAGCATAGTAAGTGGATAGAAGACAGAGACAAGATACCATGTTGACCTGCTCAAGGGCAAAAGGTATCATGCGTTCTTACCATGAGGGCGAGCTGCAAAGAGAAAGAACATATCCCCGATTGGGAATACTATGGACCAAAGCAGGGAATTGGCAACTTCTTAAAGTTTCACGTAAGCAAAGGCCTATGTCCTTTATATCAAAAAGGAGATAGGAAGAAAAGGAAGAACTCTTCTAGTCATAGGAGACATGACTGCAAAGCCTTTTCCAACCATCTAGGATAGCTGTTGGAGAAAAAAAACCCATGCTCTCTAACAAGGGCCCATAGTAGAAAGCTTCTCTGTAGGATTGCAGAGAGCATGATACAGGAGAATGAGGAGATAGAACTGGCTGCTGGAGAGCCAGTATCTCTACCCACTATGCTGCTCAACCCAGGAGACTGGAGATGGCAGAAATAGAAGACAATGTAGAAGGTTGTAGTGAGATAGACTCCAAGATAGATGAAAAACACTGACTTGGAGCCACTACTACGACTAGACAGAATGGTAGTGGAGGACAATCTGGGTGTTTGTGGACAAGAACCAGTGGTCCAAACATTAAGGCTCCTGCAGAGGCAGCTGCTAGCAAGACAGCAAAAAGAACCTTACTGTTTAAAAACAGAAAGAACAGACAGGACAGGAGTAGAACACTGTGGACATGTCTGATAAGCTGCCCCAAAGCAAGATTGAAAAAGAGGAGTTAATTCAGAGAGGAAAACTCCGAACTGGAAAGTGACAAAACTAGAGAGGCTGAAGCCCACTTACAGAGGAAAAGCCTGGTAAGAGGGTGAAGGAATGGAGCTGGAGAAGACTTACCAAGTAGTAAGTCTATAGAAGGAAAAATACATGCTGACACAGGAAACTATCATTTGATAGTGGTTAGGCCCTCTCTTCCTAGCAAGAAGAGGAGGAGAAAAACCTGTGACGTATAGGCATGAACATTCTGACAGCTCATAGAAATATGGAAAAAATGGATGTCTTTTGGAAAGAGATCCATGTGTAGGGGTTAGAATGAATCGGTGGATTGCATCTATTGAAAAGAAGCAAACTGCAGATCCTAAACCCCAAAAATTCCAAACATCTGATGATGATTGATCAGAAACCCTGCGGGTGCTGGGTTTGCTGAGCCTGGTGAGAGGTTGGATTCTGCAGACCAGGAGGATGTTTCCCCTGTTTGGGAACATCTGTATGATGGGCAGGTGATGAGTAAAACCTTCTTCTCCTATGGGAAGAAAGTTTGGTAGGACATTTCCCACCTACTGGGACAGAAGAAGGTGTAGAACAACCCCTAGGAAGAGGTAGATCAGTGGACAACTGAGTAACCTGACGTAAAGACTCCTTGTTGAAGAGGTTCTCTCCAGAACAAGGAGTATATGTCCCAGTCTTTGTTGTGCCCATTTGTCTAAATCTGAAGCTTGAAGCCAGGCTCTACGTTGTGCCCCTATAGCTATAGCAGAGGTCCTGCTAACAGACTCAAAAGAGTCTAGGGAAGCACGAGAAAGAAACCAAGAGATATCCTGGACATGCTTAAGCAGTGAGGAATAGTCTGCACTCCTGGAATCTGGAAGGAAAGGAGTCAAGAGATGCAATTTCTTTGTGACCTCCTCAAGAGAGAGACTCATATAAAAAATATATGAGAGAATTCTTGCAGAAAGCATAGATGTCTGGAAGGTTTGGCGTCCAAAGGCATCTAGTGTCCTAGACTCACAACCTGGCGAATAAGAAGAGTGCTTTTTCTTACTCTTTATTCACCTCATTGCTGATTCCACTACTATGGAATGATGAGGAAGTTGAGTCTTTTGAAACCCTGGAGAGGGGGGCACCTGATATAGGAGATCAGTTGCTCTGGAGAGTGGGGGTACCCTTAAAGGTGCTTCCCACAGACCTAGGAGGAGATCCTGCAAGGAATGATGCAAAGGAAGCATTATGTTCTCCTTTGCTTTGGTAGGAACAGAGCCTTGTGCAGGATCATGTCCAGGGATAGGAATGGCAAGTGATCTTGCTATTTCCAGGAGAAAACTCTGGAAAGAGGGATCTCCAACAGGAATCTCCTTTGGACAGGTTAGATCAGAAGAACTAGCCTGAGCACCGAAGGAGCTATTCAGGTATATAGGAATAGAAGATCCTGTACGGTGCAGGGTGGTATCCTTAAAGGATGGTTGCTGGTACTGGCTGTCAGGAGCAGCATCCGTCAGTACATCATTGTCCATGCCAGGTATCGACTCCAAGCTTGGAATAGAAGGGAGCGATCCTGTTGAAAAAAGCATGGTAGGAGCTGGCCACGATGCTACTGTGGATACCGGTACCGATGGTGACACCGGTACCGATGTCGGAGCCAAAGGCGACACAGACATCGGAGTAGGCATCGGTGACAGCTCAATGGGTACCGAGGTAACTGAGAACCTGCGACAGCCCTCCTCGGTACCAAGCCTGCGGTACCGATCAAAGTCGGTACCAAGAAGTGCCGGTACGCCTGATGAACAAAGCACAGTAGGCACAGACTGCAAAGGTAATGTGGACATCGGTACCGGTTCGGTACAGAGTCTGAGACCGGTGGATGAAGGCCAACCGGTGGCAACTTAGACGGCATCAAAGGAACCGGGAGTTGCGGGTCCGAATCATCGGAACCGAGCCTTTGGTACCGGGGGTAGCCGGTACCAAGACGAGTCGGTACCCAATCCTCCAGACTGGAAATCGATTCCAGACTCGGCATCGAAGGAAGCGAGTCTATCGATGTACGTCTGGAGGGGACCGAAGTCGGAGGTCGTATCGGTGTCGGTACCGATGCCGGAAAGTCAATCTGGGAGGAAACCGTCGGACCCGCAGGTACCGATGACACCAGATGACGATCCCTGGTGAGGAGTGTTTCATCCAACACCAATGCCGGAACCGGGGTATCGGTACCGCTCGAAGCGGATGCCACCACCGGACACGGCTCAGGTATGTTCTGTGAGGGGTGAACCCCAGGAACAACCTTAAACCCCTCATATGCTTTGGAGACCGAAGACTCCCGCCGGGGTTTTGAAGCCAGAGGGTCCTCGAGGGCAAGGCCGGAGCCGTCTACATGCTGTGCATGAGACCTACCACTCAAGGACTGGCTAGTCTTAACAGACTGTTTGTGGGTTACCTGATCCTGTGTAGAAGAAGAAAGGGACGGTGCCCTGAAGTTGGAGGGGAACCGGGGATTGAGGAAATCTCGATGTTGAAACTGTCTTCTCACCAGACTGTTGCCCAAAGGCTCCGGAGGAAAAAAGTCAGGCCCCAAACAGGTTAGACACCGACTTAGAGGGTCTAAAAATAAAGTTGTACCGCCACAGTCTGAACATTTCCTGGGGAAAACATATGGCGGTTCCATGAAGAAAAAAAAGGAGAGGCCTAAGGCCTGAGAACCGTGAAGAAAAATGGTCCTTGAAAAAGGAAAATTTCACCAGAAAAGAAAACACCGGCGGTACCGGTGGTGTCGGGGAGACAGCCGCGACCACAAGAAAACTAAGAATAAAACAAAAAAAATTTCTGCGGTGACAGGACGTCCTGCCGGGTCCGCGGAAAAATGAAAACTGAGGAGAGGCAGTTTGGAAAAGCGAGAAGGCAGCACGCAGGCGTGGTGGGATGCTTCCAAAAGCTCTTTGATTGGACGCTGGGAAGCGTTCCCGCGCAGACTCCGTCGGTACCGACGTACCCATATGTGAAGACTCATTCCTGCTTGTTCCTGGAGATAACCATGTTGCCTAGGATCATGCATACCTGTTGGTTTCGAGAAAATCCACTATTCGCTCTTTCAGAAGCGCCTCCATTACTTTTAGCGCCACTGAGGTAAGGTAAGCGTGGAATACAGCTGGTCTGGGCTGTAGTAAAGGCTGTTAGTGTAGCTGGGTTTAAAAAAGGTTTGGACAAGTTCCTGGAGGAAAGGTCCATAAGCCATTATTAAGAAGGGACCCAGGATATCAATGCTTGAACCAATACAAGCATTGTGGAACCTGTGTCCCTTGGGGAAACTGCTAGGTACATATGACCTACATTGGCCACTGTTGGAAACAGAATACTGGGCTTGATGGACCTTGGTCTGACCCAGTATGGCATATCTTATGATCTTATGGCTTACTGGCCTGTAGTCTGTCACTTCTTCCCTATTACCACTTTTCTGGAGAGGTACCACATCAGCCCTTCTCCAGTCCTTTGGAACTTCTCCTGTCTCCAAGGATCTATTAAAAACATCCTTTAAAGGCCCTGCCAAGAACCTCTCTGAGCTCTTTCAGTATCCTGGGATGTATCCCATCTGTTCCCATAGACTTGTCCATTTTCAGCTTTGCAAGCTGTTCTAACACATTTTTTGTGAATGGTGTGGTATCTACTCCATTCCCATTCGTATATTTGTCAGTCACAGGTGATCCTTCTCCAGGATTTTCTCTAGTGAAAACAGCAGAAGTATTTCTTTAGCATTTTTGCTATTTCAATGTCACTTTCCACTAATCCGTTCCCAGTACTTTTGAGTCCTGCAATTCCGCCTCTGATTTTCCTCCTCTGCCGAAAATACCTGAAAAACATTTTGTCGCCACACTTCACATCTTTAGTCTTCTTTTCTTCTGCCTGTTAATTTTGCTATCCTTATTTCTCTTTTTGTCTCTTTTAGTTTGATCTTGTATTCTTTTCTGTATTCCTCTGTTTGCGAGCTTCTGAATTTTGTGAAAGCTGTGCTTTTTGCCTTTATTTGTGCAGCCACTTCTTTGGAGAACCAAATAGGTTTCCTTTTTCTCTTGTTTTTATTTACTTTCCTAATGTATATATCTGTTGCACCTTTTATTGCCTCCTTTAGTTTAACCCATTGCAATTCCACTTCCCTTATCCCCTCCCATCCTGCCAACTCTTTCTTCAAGTACTTGGCCATTTTATTAAAGTCAACATTTTTGAAGTCTAGGGCTTTGAGCTGGCTGTGATTAGATTCCACCTTGACTTATCTCAAACCACACCATGTGATGATCACTGCTGCTCACATCGGCACCCACCTGGATATTTGACACACTAACTCCGTTGGTGAGCACTAGATTCAGCACGGAGCTCTCCCTGGTTGGTTCCATCACCATTTCTTTAAGTAAGGCATCTTGGAAGGCATCCACAATTTTTTTACCTCTTTCCAGATTTGCAAAAGGAACACTCCAATTCACGTTAGGTAGATTAAAGTCACTGAATATGATCACTTCCCCCTTCAGGGTTATCTTTGCAATATCAACAAACAATTCGCTATCCATTTCTTCAGTGTGAGTTGAAGGCCTGTAGACCACACCAGTATGGATGACAGTGCCATCTCCTCTTTCCAACACAATACAGTGTGCTTCTTCTTTTCCCCATGTCCCCTACATTTCAGCAGCTTTAATATTGCTTTTGACATACAGAGCTAATCGTCCTCCTTTTCTACCCTCTCTATCTCTTCTAAAAAGATTATAGCCAGCTATGGCTATATCCCATTCATGCGACTTGTTAAACCATGTTTCTGTAATGGCCACAATGTCCAAGTCCATTTCCACCATTAGGGTTTCCAGATCAGGAACTTTGTTGGCTAGGCTTTGAGCATTTGCACTCATTGCTTTCCAACATTTGTTGAATAGCTTGCCTGCCTTTTGCATGGATTTTGTTCTACACGCCCCTTCCTGCTTGCCATTGATGTGGTGTTCAAAAGTGTGGCTGTTTCCAATGCTGTTTTGCTTTTGCTGGGAGTGACGTACTTAACTTGTTCTTCTCCATCCGTCACCCCCTTTCCCTAGTTTAAATGCCTATCCACATACTGCCTGAATTTGTCACTTAGGATCCTTTTCCCTGCGGCGGAGAGATGTAGCCCATCAGCACAGTATAGTCTCTTGTTGATCCATTTGTTTCCCCAGTTGCCTATATATCTAAATCCTCCTTGTTTGTACCAGGTTTGGAGCCATGCATTAAAGTTTTTTATGCAATGCAGCCTTTCTACCCCCCTGGAGACATTGGTTCCCGTTACAAAGACGCAGCATGACCCGGAAAACTGCTAAGATGGTCTGCACAATCCATTTGGAAAAGTCCCTTCAGCAGCTTTGGCAATCATGTCACCCTAGGAGGCTGTCTCTCACCTGAAGCAGTAGAGGGAGATGAACCTGAAAATGTTGGGACCCAACAGGACAGAAGCATGCTATGAAGGGGCCGCATGTGCCCTGTGGCACAAAGGACTAAATCTAAGGTAGTCACCATGGACCCCCTTTGGAGCTTGGCAACTCTCTCTCAAGTCAAAGACTCAAATTACACAAGTACCGATGCAAGCACCCAAGTACTCCAAAGTTCACCATCCAGCCCACCTGCTCTAGGACCATGGACATGGTTGTCTGTGCCTCTTGTTTCAACTTTGCCCAAATCAGTCAATTGTCCAGGTAGGGGTGTACAGCTGCAGAAAACCTACAACAGTTACCATTATTTTGAAGGTGGTTTGCAGGGTAATGGTCAGTTTGAATAGCAAAACAGAACTAATAATGCCTATCCAGGATGCAAAAGTGAATCCGCCATTGGGCAGACTGGCACATGGAAATAGGCCTCTGACAGGTCCAGAGAACACAAAAACTCTCCCCTTTCTGACTGCCATTAACTTCGACAAGCATTTCCATATGGAAACACCTTATTAAGATAGTAGTTTATGCCCTCTTTGTTTAGAATATACCAGAACAAGCAGTCTTTCTTGGGTACAAAAAAGTAAACTGAATAGTGGCCAGACCCCAGCTTGCTCAGCAGAATCGGAAAAAGAGCCTCCAGAGTCCAAAAAAAGAGCACTCACACTCCCAACTCAGAAGAATTAAGTTAGAGAGCGACATATATGAAATAAATATAATTTGGAATTCATGGCTATGAGTTGTTGCGACTTTTTCACCTCACTCTTTTTTGTTTCTGCTTCAAGAGCTTCCAGAACCAACAACCTGGAAAGTGTAGCCTTTATTTATTTGACCATGTTTATATACCGCTAATCTGCAAGTCTAAGCGGTTTACATATAATAGCTTGGCCTATGTGGCTTACATGGAACAGCAACAATGAATTACAAAGAACTGTAAATAAACAGTTGTAACATAATATGAATAAACATAATATCAACCATAAAAACGTATTGTAAGGAGGGGGATTGGGTGAGGGGGAACACAGAGCCCACGGAGGAGACCCTCTTCTAGAGGGAACGCAGACCTCTGCTAGGGCTTTCCCTCTATTGCCAGCTTCTTCACCTCTGAGATGTAAGAAGCATTAATGGTGTCAGGGACAGGGGAAGAAAATTCCAGAGATAATCAGTTCTGAATGATGTCTGAATGAGGCGATAGGAGTCCACTTTTGGTAAACTCATGGGAGGTGACCCTTCACCAGTATCTCCTCAGAACAGACCTGCAGAACTTCATTGAGAGCACCAGCAGCCCTGGAACCGGGCTTCCACACGCTCTGAAAGAGAAGACCACACTCCTGAACCTGCCCAAATAGACTAAACTGTAGAAGTCGTCTGCAAGGAAAGCTGCCAGACTCCAAAAGCACCTCTTCTGGACCTCCTGAAAGTTGCTGAAGCCAGAACAGAATATGAGCCATGTAACCACAGTAGACAAGCACCTACACCACCCAGGCAGGGGGCATAAAAAGTCCACTTCAGAAGCACCTCATTTGGCTGAATTTGGAAGTCCCTTCAGCACTATGCCTCCCTCAACAAAAACAGTCATTCTGCGAATCACTGCCATCACCAAAGCATCCACCTTCAGGACCTTAAAAAGGGACTCCCTGTCCTCCACTGGAGAGGGTAGAGCTTGGCCAAGACTTTTTTCTATGGACCCTCATGGGCAACTCCCACTCATTAAGGAACAATGGTGAAGAACCTTGTGCAGAAGGAAAGCCCTAGTAGAGGGAAAGTCCTAGCAGGGGCCTGCGTTCCCTCTAGAAGACGCTCACCTCCGTGGGTTCTGTGCTCACCGGTCCTAAGATCTTCAGGTGCTGTGTGACCTGCCACCAGTCGAGTGACTCTGCCAGCTTGCAGGTCACTAGAACCCTGTCCTGGAGCCAGCCTGTGGCCTGTGTCCACTGGGATTGGAAGCACCACTGGGCCACCCACATGTGGAGATGGGCATGGGGGACAAGATGGACTGTGGATGGCCATGTGGCCCAGCAAGCGGAACATGGAGCGTGGCGACACCGTGTGATGGTGCTGCACCTCAGTGGCCAGAGTCAAAGCGACCTGCCCTGTCCAAGGGCACAAAGTCACAAAGCAACCTGCCCTGTCATGGGCCTGAAGAGTGTTCAGTCATGTACTTATGAACTCCAGGTCTTATGTTGGAGTGAGGTGGGACTTTGGGAGGTTTATCGCAAACCCTAGGTACTGTAGGACACTAATGGTGCAGGCCGTGGCTTGTTGCACTTCAGTGGCCATGTCTCCCTTTATGAGCCAATCGTCGAGATACGGAAAGATGAAAGCCCCTTAGAGACGGAGGTAAGCTGTCACTAATGCCAGATATTTGGTGAAGACTCTTGGTGCGGAGGCCAGACCGAAGGGTAGTATCATGTATTGGTAATGGTTGCCTCCGACCATGAATCTTAGGTACTGCCTGTGACTGGGATATATTAGGATGTGGGTATAAGCATTCTTTAGGTCCAAGGAGCATAGCCAGTCTCCCTGCTGGAGGTATGGCAGCAATGTTCAAAGGAAGAGCATCTCAAACCTCTCTCGCACCAGGAACTTGTTCAAGTTTCGCAAGCCTAGGATAGGCCTGAGGCCTCCAGTTCTTTCTGAGACCAGAAAGTAAAGGAAGCAGACCCCCTTGCCCTTGAGGTGATGGGATACTGGTACAATGGCTCTGTCTGTACGAAGGACTGCGAGTTCTTGCAGTGGTAGGGCCTGGTGCAGGAGAGTCCTGGAGAACTCTCCTGTGAAGAAAGGCGGCGGTATCCGTCTTTGACTATTTGGAGTGCCCAGGAGTCGGTGGTAATAGCTGGCCACTGATGGGCAAAATGCACCCAGACGCACCCCTGTGGGTAGCTGCTCCCCCAGGGGTACAGAAGCTATGCTCAGTGAGTCAAAAACCTGTTCCCGGCTGGGCAGGAGCTGGGGTCTGGGGTTTAGAGCCCTTGGCCTGCTCCCTTACTCTGGTGACCCAAATGTTGGGTCCAGGGAGCCTGGTATTGAGGGTAGCCTTGGTAGGATGGGCCCTTCCCCTGGAATGGGGGCCTCTTCTCCGGTGGTTTCTTTTTGGGAAGGGTGGAGGTCTTCCTGGAGAGCAGAGTCCTCGTGAGGTACTCTGTCAATCTCTGCCGTCTTCTCCTCCATCAGCTTGCCGAATAACTTTTCACAAAGGCAGGGGACGTCAAGGAGCTTCTCCTGCACCCACTGCTCAAGGTCAGACGCCTAAAGCCAGGCTTGGCGTTGAGCGCATATACCCATGGCAGCTACCCTCACATTTGACTCTAAGGCATCATAGGCCACTTGGGATAGGAACTTTGAGACGTTCCCGATGCACTTAGTGAGGGTTTGAAACCACTGGAGGTGAACCCCTCAGAGGCCCGTCAAGAAACAAGTGAGTTCCTTTGTCAGGTCCCGCAGGTACATGCCAATATAAAGTTGGTATGCTTGGATTCGGCAGGGCAACACTGAGCCCTGGTAGCATTTGCAGGCCCAGGACGTTAAGGTCACAGGATTTCCTGATAAGGGGCATGGAGGAGTGTCTCTTTTTGCTTTTATGCCAACGCATGGTCGACTCCACCACCATGGAGATGTGTGGTAGTTGTGGCTTTTGGAAGCCGGTGTCTCGGACTCTACATGGTGTCCAGGTGTCAGCCGACTATGGGTACCGACTCTGATGTTTTCCTATATACAAAGTAAGAGCTGCCCATGGTTGGCGGGGACCGGGACCGTCAAGGCCTCCTTGGGTGGGGCCTTGTATTGGAGGATTTCTAGCTCCTCCATGCAAGGGTCTTCCTCCGACTCTGTGGTGAAGGACAATGCCTTTGACATGTCCCGAATAAACTTGAGGAATGAGTCCTCAGGCAGGGATCGATACTTCTAAGTTGGGAGAGATGGGTCCAATGGGAGATCACGGTGCTTCCATATCTCCCTCGTCCTTGGACTCCCAGTCGGAGTAGTCAGTGGAGGACTCAGGCGGCCGGGTTGGAAGCTTGGTGTCCCGTGGCGGCTGCCTGGCCAGAGCCATGAGCGCTCGCCTGGGAAGACCTCACTTCTGAGGTGCGAAAGTGAGACGAAGAACCTCGCCGAGGATCAACTTGGGAACCAGGGGACTCCTCGATGAGGAGGTGCCTGTGGTGTTGGCGGACGAACCAACAGGGCTGGCATCGACACCTGCTGCATGACGAGGAAGGCAGCGAAACTGCATTCCAGTGCCATCATCCTAGTTTCCCACTCAGGAGGTGCAACCTTCGACACGGACGCTGGAGTCACCGGGCCCAGCATCTGTGAAAAGAGGGAGTCCTAGAAGTGATAGGCCTCAGGGAGTCTGGATCCTATCGCCGGATGCCTCCGCATCAGTTAAGGGAACCTTTGCTGGCCGTTCCCACTCCAACTCCTGTTTCTCTCTGCAGGCTGCGGGACCTGGCCCGGGACTTTTCTGGTGTGTCCAAGTCCCAGGATTAGGTCATTGAGGATTTTTTCTTCATTTTGTGTTTCCGCTCTGGGGAACCCTTGTCAGACTGTCTGCGGTCCCGGTCGGGCACTGAGAAGGCATTACGCAACTCAGAGGGCCCCTGTGGGCCCTCGGAGCGTGGGGCCATCAGGGATGCTGGGGCCAGTGGACATCTTTTTACAGAAGGTGCAAACCTCCGGGTCATGGTCAGCTCCTAGATACTGGAGGCAGCAGTCATGCGTATCAGTGAGGGACATGTTCTTCACGCACCGATCACAGTTCTTGAACCCACTGGCCATTGGGGGAAAAAGTACCCCAGTGAGGTTAAAGATCAAGGCGGCCAGTGCATGAAAAAAAGGTGTGAATCGCGCTGGGGGTAAAATCTACAAAACAGATCCAAGCTGCGATGCCAAGGTAAGTAAGCTTGGAGGCAGGAAAGGGACTGGTAAAACCAGGGCAAGAAAAAAGGTGTTTTCAACATGAAATTGATTAACCTTTTCTGAGGAAACAGACAGATGTATGTTGGGCTCTGCAGAAAAAAGAGAGACTGAGTAAGATGGCAACCTTGGGAAGGAGACCACGCATGCATGGTGGCATCTCCCAAAGGCTTTCTTTGAAAGATGGGGAGATGCTTCCGCAAGAGCTCCGTCGGTGCCAACATTACCCATATGAGGGCCGACTTCCTGCTTGTTCCTGGAGAAAGCATAGTTACTCACCTGTAACAGGTGATCTCCGGGAACAGCAGGAATTTAGTCTTCACATATGGGTATCGTCGGTACCAACGGAGCCTGCACGGGAACGCTCCCCAGCGTCCAATTAGGAAGCTTTTGGGAGCATCCCACAGTGCCTGCGTGCTGCCTTCCCGCCTTTCCCAACTGCCTCTCTCCAGTTGAGTTTAAAGCTGAGACAAAGAAAGAGAGAAGAAAAGAGAGAAAGGGAAAGAGAAAGCGATAGAGAGATACAACTCCTAGGGGAGGTGGGTGGGTTATGAAGACTAAATTCCTGCTGTTCCCGGAGATCACCTGTTACAGGTGAGTAACTATACTATCTCCAGGAACAAGCAAGAATGTAGTCATCACATATGGGGACGCCCTAGCTTTAGATGCCAGGGAGAGACCCCAGAAGTTGTGTGCCCCTGTAAAAGGGCTCCACTTCCCTCCATGGATCTCTGGCATCCAACCCGGGATGGTGGGTAGGAGTTGATTAGGTATGGAACAGGTGTTGAAGAACAGCCGACCAAACTAGGCATCCCGGCGAGAGTCCTTATCCAAGCAGCAATGGGCTGTGAAGGTATGAACCGAGGCCCAAGTGGCTGCTCGACAGATGTCGTCGATAGACACAGAGTGCAGATGAGCCATTGAAGCTGCCATGGCTCTCACATTGTGAGCTGTGACATGGCCCTCCAGGGGAAGGTTCTTACTCTGATAGGCAAAGGAAATACACTGTGCAATCCAGTTGGACAGTGTGCTCTTGGAGACTGGAAATCCCAAATGAGAAGGATAAAAAGCAACAAAAGAGTTGAGAGGACTTTCTATGTTGCTGTGTTCTTTGCAAGTAAAAGGCTAAAGCTCTTTTACAGTCCAAAGTATGAACATTCCTTTCTGCATTTGATGCATGAGGTCTTGGAAAGAACACAGGCAGGTAGACTACTTGATTAAGATGAAACGGCGACGTGCTGATGTGACTGCAATGAGAAAGATAACTTTCCAAGAAAGGAATTTCAAAGAGGTAGTTAGCTAAGGGTTCGAAAGGTGGCTTCATGAGCTGACCAAGAACCAGGTTTAAGTCCCATGCCACCGGTGGTGGCCTAATGGGAGGCTTAGTTAGAAGAAGGCCTCTCATAAATCTTGCTATAAGAGGATGGGAGGAAATAGGTTCGCCATTTAGAGGCTTGAAAGAAGCTGCAATAGCACTCAAATGGACCCTTACTGAGTTAGTTTTAAGTCCTGCATTAGATAAATGAAGGAGATACTCAAGTAATGATTCCAGAGGTATCGCCAGGGGGTTAAGACCCTTCTGCGAACACCATATGGCAAACCTCTTCCACTTGAAAGCATAAGAGCATCTAGCGGAAGGTTTCCTGGAAGCATAAAGGACATCCTTTACTTGCTGAGGAAGGTTAAGATCATGAAGATCTAGGCCTTCAGCAACCAAGCTCTGAGATGCAGAGACTGGGGATTGGGATGCCATAACCTTCCGTCCTCCTGAGACAGGAGATCTGGAGCAGACCCTAACTGCAGGGAGGGGGCTTGAGAGAGATGTAGAAGCAGAGGGTACCACACTTGCCGTGGCCAATGTGGAGCTATAGAATCATCCGCCCTCTGTCTCTCTGAAGCTTGAACAGTGTTTTGGGAATTAGGGGAATGGGTGGAAAGGCATAAAGGAAGTCTTGACCCCAGTGAATGAGGACAGCATCCCTGGCCTGAGAACCCTGAGCTGGAATTCTGGAACAGAACCAGGGAAGTTTGACATTCAACGGACTTGCAAAGAGGTCTATGTCCAGGATTCCCCAAATTTGAAAAATTTTGGCCACCTGGTCTGTATGTAGAGACCATTCGTGTGGAAGCAGAACTCGATTGAGTCTGTCTGCCCAAGAGTTTTGTATGCCTGGAAGATAAACTGCCAGGAGATGAATCTGATGCTCTCTGGCGAGGGCCCATAGTTGCAAAGCTTTATTGAAAAGCGACAGACAGCCTGTTCCACCCTGCTTGTTCACGTAGAACATGGCTACCTGATTGTCCGTATGAATGAGGACTGTCTTGTAGCTGAGCAGGGTATGGAACACTTGAAGAACAAGGAAGATTGCTCTGAGCTCTAAGAGATTGATATACACCTCCCCTCTGTATCCCGATCTTGCCCCACTTGACTCCTGTCTTGCTGCTATCTCCAATTGGATGACCCAAAATTGCTTACACCTCAATCTATCAAAAACCACTGCTATCTGGTTCCCTTATGGTCACCCTTCCCCATCACTGGCACCTTCCTTCCCAGGTACCTCTATCTCTCCAGTTTCCACCTTTCGGTATCTTGGGGTACTCTTCGACTCTGATCTTTCTTTTTCTGCCCACGTCTCACATGTCTCAAAGACTTCCTTCTTTTACCTTCGCCAGATCCGTGCAATCCGCCCCTTCCTCTCTCCCTCTGCTCTTGCTACCCTCCTGCTATCTTTGGTCATCTCCCGGATTGATTTCTCCAATTCTGTCTTCTCGGGCATCACCAAGTTCCAGTTGACATGCTTGCAAAGAATCCAGAATACCGCTGCCCGACTTGTGTCCCACTCCTCCCCTAGAGACCACGTCACTCCCCTTCTGCTTCGTCTTCACTGGCTTCCCATACCCTTACATATCCAATTCAAACTTCTCACACTCGTTCATAAGGTCCTTCATACTACCACCCCGCAATACCTTGCTGATCTCATCCACTTTCATACTCCTCGGCACACCCCTCGGTCCTTCCACCTCAATCGCCTTGCACTACCCCCTCTGTCACAGGACCACCTTCATTCCACCCGCTCCTCAGCCTTCTTCTTTGTAGGTCCCGCCCTCTGGAACTCCCTTCCCGCTACCCTCCGTCTTGAACCACATTACCCCACCTTCAAACACGCTCTAAAGACCCACCTATTTACCCTCGCCTTTGACCTTCCCCCTTCCCAGCCTTAGCCTTTACCCTGTGTCCACTGTTCCCTCTAAGCTGTGTGCGTGTGCGCGCGCACACACCTCACCGAGCGAGTGCACATACTTTACAACAAAGCGCACAAAAATTACGGTTCTGATTCTGATAGAAAACAACACAGATTTCTTACAATTTAAAAGTTGTGATTGTAATTACTAGAAATTTTATACTTCATTTAGTAATCGTCTATTTTCATTTAATTTGATTAAAATCAATGTGGTGTACATACTGTATTCTGACATGTAGTCAAATTTTAAAGTATATAACTCCGAGTGTCATTATGTGGCGCACAAAAATTTAACCTTCCTTCAAAAAGCTGCACAGCTGATATTTTATGCGCACACAGCCTACAGAAAATTAGAGGGAACATTGCCTGTGTCTACTACTCTTTCCCTGTCCTCTTTTCTCTGTCCTATTATTGAGTTGTAACTTCTTTTCCTTTCTGGCCCCGAGCCTTGCTGTATTGTTGTTTTTTTTCATTGTAAACCGCTCTGTTTACCCTGAAGGGCGGTTAAGTAAATAATAAACATAAACATAAATATGTAGATGAGTCCCCTGTGGAGTCCAGTTGCCTTGGGTGGAGAGGTCTTGCAGATGAACTCCCCAACCCATTGGTGAAGCATCTGTTGTGAGAGTTGCCTGGGGTAAGGGTTGTTGAAAAGGGGACCCCAGCAACAGGTTCTGAGTGGATTGCCACCATTGGAGGGATAAAATAAGGCGATTTGTGTTTGCTATTTTGTCTGACAGGCACCCTGATGCCTGGGTCCATTGAGTGGATGAAGTCCACTGGGCTGCTCTCATATGGAGGCGAGCAGAAGGAACCACATGCACGGTAGATGCCATGTGGCCTAGTAGTTGTAGCATTTCTCGAGCAGTGAGATGAGGTCTTAGCACTGCTAGAGAAGTTAACTGCACCATGCGAAGGCAACGGGCCTGTGGGAGATATGCCCTTGCCTTTTTGGTATCCAGCAAAGCTCCTATGAACTCTAGAGACTGAGTGGGAGTTAGACTGAATTTTGGGATGTTTATGACCAGACCCAAATACTGAAGGATACGCATTGTGCAAGCTAGAGAGGTCCTGGCTTCTGACTCTGATGGGGCTCGAATGAGCCAATCGTCTAAGTAGGAGAAGACGAATATGCCTAGAGTGCGGAGAAATGCTGCTACCACAGCCATGCATTTCGTGAACACTCTTGGAGCTGAGGCCAGGCCAAAAGGAAGCACCCTGTATTGGTAGTGCTTTCCTTGAAAAAGGAACCGAAGGAACTTTCTGCGAGTTGGATGGATGAGAACATAGGTGTACGCATCCTTGAGATCTAGAGGAGAAAGCCAATCCTGACTCTGAAGGTATGGCAGCAGAGTTCCTAGAGAAATCATCTTGAATTTCTCCTTGAACAGGAATGTGTTCAATTCTCTGAGGTCCAAAATAGGTCTGTATCCCCCTGTTTTTTTTCGGATAATGAAATAGGGGAAGTAAAACCCTGTACCCTGTTGATGAATGGGTACTTCTTCTATTAACCCTTGGGCAAGACGTATAGTGACCTCTTGATCTAATACGTTGATGAGAGAGGTCTGAGAATTGAACCGTCTTCCCATTGTGGGAGGGGGCATGCACAGAAAGTGCAGCTTGTACCCTTCTCTTATAATGGAGAGTGTCCAATGCTCTGCTGTTATCTGCTCCCACCTGGGGGCAAAGTGACATAACCTTCCTGGAATGGTGGAAGGCTCTGGTCCATTGAGGGCCAGGAAGGCTAAGTTCTCTAGATGAAAGTCAAATGCCTTGTGGAGGCTGAGACTGTTGAGGCTTGGCAGTCTTTGCTTTCCTTTGTTTAGGTGGTTGCTGACCCTTTCAGACAAGCTGACCTGCAGAACATCCCTGTTGGGAATAAGAGGGATAAAACCTCTTCTTTTTCGAGAAGAAAGAAATTTTTCAAGAAGTCTTTCTGGCAGGATTAGCTGTGTCTTTGGATAGTCTATCCAAAGTAGAGTTGTCAGCATCCATCTCACTGGCTTTTTCTTGCCAATTCTTGCCGAATAGATTCTCACCTGTACAAGGGATATTTCCCAGTTTGTCCTGCACCCAGAGCTCCAAATCAGATGCCTGGAGCCAGGCAATTCTTCGTGCACCTATGGCAATGGCATAGGTTCTGCTTATGCACTCAAAACAGTCAAAAGCTGCACGATTGACGAACTTTGAAACATCCTGGGCATGTTTTACCAGTGTGAGAAAATCCAGCCTTCTGTCCTCAGGAAGAAGAGGGCTCAAAACCTCTAAATCTCCTATGACCTCTTTGAGGAACATTCCCATATATAAAATATAGGAACTGATCCTGGCAGAAAGCATGGAAGCCTGGAAGGTACGACGTCCAAAGGCATCCAGGGTTCTACACTCACGCACTGGAGGATTAGAGGCATGCCTCTTTGCACGCCTGATCCTTCTCATAGCTGACTCCACAACAATGGAATGGTGGGGAAGCTGAGTTTTCTGGAAGCCAGGACAAGGAGGGACTCGATACATAGTATCCAGTCTGCGAGAGTGAGGAGAGATGGTAAGGTGTCTCCCACATTCTCAACATGAGATCATGTAAAATCTCATGGATAGGCAAGGTAGCCGTCTCCTTAGGAGCTTTGGGATATTGCAAAATCTCCAACTCCTTAGCTTTGGACTCTGTTTCAGGAGACACAGTAATGGACAACCCACGAGCCACCTCCCTAATGAAATCCTGGAAGGAAATATCTTCTGGAGGAGACATACTATGTTTAGGAGAGGAAGGCTCCTCCGGTAGAAGTATCCCGGAACCGGCAGAGCTGTCAGAATCCTCTGAGTCTTCCGAAGATTCGAAGTACCGTCTATCCGGATACTCTTGAAGAACCCGAAACCCGTACCGACGGGTACCGGGGGTAATCAGTACCGGTGTATCGGCACCGGAAGGCATTGCATGACTGGGTGTCGGCAGAGCCGATGTCGATGCTGTCAGTACCGGTACCGACATCGGAACCGGCATCGGTGCCGGTACTGATTGAACCGTCTGACGCTGTTCCGAGGGCATCGATGACGCAAGGAGAGCCGCCAGACTGCGTTCAATAGCCAGGAACCTCTGGTCTATCGATGCTGCCGATGCCTGGGTGTCGGTACCGGACGCAACCGGTACCCCAGAGCATGGCACCAGTAGTTCTGCCGAGGTCGAGGCCTCGAGAACATCCTGGAGCCCCGATAATGCTTTGGAAGCCGAAGCCTCCCGCCAGGGCAATTTTGTCGATATGGAACCCTCAAGGGCAACGCCAGAGGCATCTCGATGCTTAAAAGGAGATCTACCCTTTGAGGAACAGCTGGATTTATGTTTAGTTACGAAGCCCTGGAAGACGTCGATGCCACCGAAGCTGCATCGGAAGGAAAAAGGACACTGAGTTTGGCAGCTCGGTTCTGTCGACCCCTTTTGGACATCATGGCACAAGCCATACACTCTGAGATGGAGTGGTCAGGACCTAAACGACCTGCTGGCTCCGCGCAAAATGAAGAACTGGAGAGAGGCAGTTGGGAAAGGCGGGAAGGCAGCACGTAGGCGCTGTGGGATGCTCCCAAAAGCTTCCTAATTGGACACTGGGGAGCGTTCCCGCACAGGCTCCATCGGTACTGACGATACCCATATGTGATGACTACATTCCTGCTTGTTCCTGGAGATAAGCTGTATTAACAATTTTACACCCAGTAAGAGACGTGGATTGCAACGAAGGAACGTATAAAATGTAACCTTTATTAAAATTATTTCACTTCAGCCACTGGCCCGACACAGGCCGTGTTTCGTAAAAGCCTTCTTCAGGGGTTTGAATGGCTGTATTTTATGCTGCTTATTATTGAAGTATCTCCTGTATTGTCATAAATAATAATAAACCTGTATGAGAGAACACATTAGCACAGGTTAACAGTGTTAGTGAGTCGGTGAAACCTGATCTTTGAAATTAAAAGAAGTTTCCCCAAACGCGGTGGAGTAAATGTCACCTCACACAGGTGGACGGAAGGATAGCGACCTCCTGACCTAACAGGTTCATGAGAGAGGTCGGAGAATTGAACTGCCTTACTATTGTGGGAGGGGTCATGCTTGAAAAATGAAGCTTGTACCCCTCCTTTATGATGGAGAGTGTCCAATGCTCTGCTGTTATTTGCCCCTATCTGGGGGCAAACTGACATAACCTTCCTGGAATGGTGGAAGGTTCTGGTCCCTCCAGAACCAGGAAGGCTAAGTTCTCTAGATGAGAGTCAAAGGCCCTGTGGAGGCTGAGCCTGCTGGGCCGGTTGAGGCCTAGCAGCCTTTACTTTCTTCTGTTTGGGTGGTTGCTGACCTTTCCTGGCAAGCTGACCTGCAGAACGTCCCTGCTGAACGTAAGCAGGATAAAATTTTTTCTTTTTAGAAAAGAATGGTTCCTTGAACAATTTTCTTCTAGCAGGATCAGCAGTGGACTTGGATAATCTATCCAAGGTGGAATTTTCAGCATCCATTTCATTGGCTTTTTCCTGCCAATCTTTACAAAAGAGGTTCTCACCAGTACAAGGGATATTTCCCAATTTGTCTTGTATCCAGAGCTCTAAATCAGAGGCCTGGAGCCAAGCAATTCTACGTGCACCTATGGCCATAGCCGAGGTTCTGCTTGTGCACTCAAAGCAGTCAAAGGCTGCACGGTTGGAAAATTTTGAAACATCTTGGGCATGTTTGACCAAAGTGAGAAAAGCCTGTCTTTTATCCGCAGGAAGAAAAGGACTTAAAGCCTCTAAATCATTTGTGACCTCCTTCAGGAACATTCCAATATAGAGACTATAGGAACTGATCCTGGCAGAAAGCATGGAAGCTTGGAAGACCCGACGTCCAAAAGCATCCAGGGTTCTGCACTCACGTCCTGGAGGATTAGAGGCATGTCTTTTTGCACTCTTGATCCTTCTCATAGCTGACTCCACTACAATAGAGTGGTGAGGAAGCTGAGTCTTATGGAATCCAGGACAAGGAAGGACTCAATACATGGTATCCAGTCTACAAGAATGAGGAGAGGTGGTAAGAGCTGATTCCCACATCCTTAACATGAGATCATATAGAATCTCATGAATGGGCAAGGTAGCTGCCTCCTTAGGAGTTTTAGGATATTGTAGAATTTCCAACTCCTTGGCCCTTGGCTCTGTTTCAGGGGCCACAGTAATGGACAGGCCCCGAGCCACCTCCCTGATAAAATCTTGGAAGGAAATATCCTCTGGAAGAGACATCCTGCGTTTCGGGGAGGAGGGCTCCTCTGGGAGAAGCATCGCTGCATCGAAAGAACTGTCAGAATACTCAGATTCTTCTGAGGACTCGAAGTATCGTCTGTCCGGATGCTCTTGAAGAGCCCGATACCCGTACCGACCAAAGTCGGTACCGGGAGTAACCAGTACCGGAGGTCATCGGATGACTGGGTACCGGCAAAGCAGACAGCGATGCCGATGTCGATGCTATTGGTACTGGTACCGATACCAAGGCCGGTGTCGGTACCAGTGGAATTGTCTGTCGCGGTTCCGAGGGCTTTGATGCCGCAAGGAAAGCCGCCAGACTGCGTTCCATAGCCAGAACTCTCTGGTCTATCGACGCTGCCAATGCCTGGATGTTGGTACCGGAGGAGACCGCCGGTACCCCAGAGCATGGCACCAGTAGTTCTGCCGAGGTCGAGGCCTCGAGAACATCCTGGAACCCCGATAATGCTTTGGAAGCTGAAGCCTCCCGCCGGGGTAATTTTGCCAGTGCAGAATCCGAGGGCAACGCCAGAGGCATCTCGATGCTTAGAAGGAGATCTACCCTTCGAGGACCGGCTAGATTTATGTTACGTTACCTGAGATCCAGGGGAGGAAGAAGCAGCCCTGGAAGACGTCGATGCAACCGAAGCTGCATCAGAGGGAAACAGGGTACTGAGCTTAGCAGCTCGGTTCTGCCGACCTCTTTTAGACATCATGGCGCAGGACATACAATCCATGATGGAGTGGTCAGGAGCTAAACATTTTAGACAGCATTCATGGGTGTCGGTGACGGAAATGGTACCGCCACACTTGGTGCACTTTTTGAAACCTGAGGCAGGCTTTTCCATGATAAGGAAAGGTTTTTGGACCTAAGGCCCAACAAAGGCGCGAGCACCTGAAGAAAAAGAAAAAAGAGAATATACTTTTTTTTTACAGAAATAAGAAAAGAAAAAACCGGCGGTACCGGTAGAGCGTCGAGGAAGGCAGACGTGACCACAAAAAAGAAAGAAATAAAAAAGAATTCTTCTGAGGTGACAGGAACACGACCTGCTGGCTCTGTGGAAAAAGAAGAACTGGAGAGAGGCAATTGGGTAAGGCGGGAAGGCAGCACGCAGGCGCTGTGGGATGCTCCCAAAAGCTTTCTGATTGGATGCTGGGGAGCGTTCCCGCGCAGGCTCCGTCGGTACCGACGATACCCATATGTGACGACTACATTCCTGCTTGTTCCTGGAGATTGCCATTGAAACCTGGGTGTTTCATTGGCTGTCTCTATCAATCTGCTGGTCTGGACTGGTCTAGAACGAACAATATGGAACTGTTTTATCACATCCTCGGACAACAAATTCCAAAGTTTAGTTACACAGGTACACTAAAAAAATTTTTTTTTAAACTGCCTCTAATGTTTCGATTGATTTTTACGTTTTTTGCTGCGCTGAATCCAAATCTGGTAACCAATTTGCTCCATCACGCACAGATTTTTTGCTACATTGGGTTAGCAGTTTGAGGTGAACGTTTCAGATTGAGTGCGATCGAGATAAAAGTTTCTTGGATGAATTCTTTATACTAATTGTTTAGTAGTTATTCAAATAAGAAGAAAATTGTAACAAGGCAGCACATAAGAATAGAGTAATGTCAACAAAACACACTGTGATGGTAGCAAAATTGTCTGCACTTAAAACAGCCACATACATGTGCACAAACATTGAGCATATAAGAGCGAGGTTAAACACAAAGCAAAGCAAAGCAAAGCAAAGAAATGTGCAAAAAATGTTGTACAGGTATGTATGTAAGAATAGAAAACGCAAACCGCACCATTGCAATACATGAAGACAAACACCCGATGGTGTGAAAATAAAATTCTAATAAATGAGATCCGACACTGTGGTAATAACTAGCAAATTTTTATTTCAAAGTTTAGTAAAAACACGATATTTGTCAACACAGTTTAGATTTTAAAGTCATTCTTGGGTCAATCAATCTCCTGGTGGGCCCGTTTCTTCTTCCCCCGAATGCTTCTCTTGGTGCGCTGCTTGGCGTATTTTTCATCTGGGGTTTCCCGCAGCAGCAACCAGCAGAAATCAGCCATCATAGTGGTGTTCCATCTTCCTTGGTACCTTCTCTCTGCGTCCTTGATGTCCTGGTGAAACTTTTCACCTTGTTCTTCACTGTACGCCCCCAAGTTTTCGGGAAAGTAGTTCACATGGGAGTGCAAGAAATGGACTTTCAGGCTTATGTTACAGCCTTGTTCTTTGAAGGCATTGAGCATCCTGGCAACAATATCCTTATAGTTCTCATCCCGCCTGTTCCCCAAGAATTTGAGAACATCCTTGAAGGAATCCCAGGCTTCTTTTTCCTTCTCAGACATCGTTTCAGCGAATGCTCCATCTGAAATGAGTTTCCTTATATCAGGGCCAACAAACACTCCTTCCTTTAGCTTTGCTTCAGAAAGTCGGGGGAACTTTGGGAGGGACTTGATGAATTGCTTAATGAGACCCAACTTAATGTGGAGAGGTGGTAATAGAATTTTATCACGAGGTACCAAGCTCTCATGAAGAACATTTTTCTCACCGGGTCTCAAATACTCCCGAATTGGCCAGTCTTTTTTCCCCCAGTGTAGGTCGCGGGCCCGGCTATCCCACAAGCAAAGGAAGCAGGGATATTTGGTGAAACCGGATTGCTGCCCTAATAGCATGGATAGAATTTTAAAGTCTCCACAAATCATCCACTTATGCTCATCATAACGAATCTTCTGAAGAATCAGGGCCAAATTCTCGTATTTTTCTTGGAGAACAGAGTGAGCAATAGGAACTGAAGTGAATGTGTTGCCATTATGAAGAAGAACACCTTTTATGCTGTCTTTTGACGAATCAATGAACAGCCGCCATTCAGCAGGATCATACTTGAGTTTAAACTTTTCCATCACTCCGTATATATCGTTGCAAAATACCAAATCTTCCTCTTTGCTGAAATACCTCAAAAATTGTGTCTCGCGGATGCGGTACCAATAAAAAGTTGTTCCTGGTGACAATAGATTTTTCTGTTTAAGCCGAGAACCTAGCAGTTGGGCAGCATCTTTTGGGAGTCCTAAATCCCGGACTAAATCATTCAATTCAGCTTGAGAGAAAAGTTCAGGTTTCGGATCTGGTTCAGTTTCAAACTCGGAAGTACTGGACTCATCGGGAAAAGCCATCTGATGAGTCCTCATGATCAGAACCGTCCACACAAATATGATCCAAAGATTTTGGTGGTTCAGGCACAGGTACTTCGTTGCTATGAGGCATAGGCCTAATTGCTGAGGGAAGGTTGGGGTAACTTATTACGTTCTTATTTTTAAGTTGTATCCCTTCACAATGCAAGAGCAAAAATAGCAGTCACTGCTGTGGTCTCTTTGTTCACGCCACATCATAGGTATTCCGAAACGAAATGCTTGTTTTTTACCTTTCATCCGTAAGCGTAGATCTTCCTCACATGTCTTGCACACTTTGTGAGGAGCCCACGGTTTGTCTTGATCGCCTAACTTCAAACCGAAATAGGCGAAATATACTTTTTTAATAAATGCAGAAATGTTCCTCTGCCGCTTTTTCACGGTATATTCCCCACAAATAAAACAAAAACTGTCCGGAGAGTTGACGCAACCTCTGGCTCTGTGAGCCATCACAAATACACAGCACTGCAAACTACAACTGTAGTGAACCACTTCGGAATAAAGCTGGATTACGACTGAGCAAACAAAAGGTAATAATGAACTTGCAAGAAACTGAAATTTCACAGGAACGTTCATGTCGCAACCACCGTGTTTGAGCGAGCGAACGAGGCGAGGCGAACAGGAAAGAACATGCGCCAGCGCGAGTACTGGATTTAGCCCCCCGCCTCCCAATTGTCCTGTTAATGTATAAAATGAATACAAAACACTCTAAAATATCATGAGGGAGTGTTTCTAGTTAGTTAACCATTACAACCTCTATTTTGGGCCAAGAAAATAAACTGCAGTCGGCTAAAAAGAAATTATGTGAACATTCCTTATATGGGTAAGAAATCTAATTTTGCAAGAAAACGTGACGTGATGGAACATTTTGGCTATTTTTCCTGGATTCAGCACCCCAAAATCTATAGGAATCAGTTGCAAAACTGGAGGCAGTTTTTTGGTAGTGTACCTGTGTTATTAGCCAAGTGAAACATTTTAAATTGTTTTAAATGCACTAATTAATAACCTTATGGTGTGTTCTCTAGCTATTACTGCATGCAATACACCATTTTACTTGCGGAAATGTCTTTAAAAAATTATCCCACTAAACAAGTGAGCTGGGTTGTTCTTTGTCCCTTAGTAAATTTAAGTAGCATAGTTTATTAATGTTTTTGGGAAAGCTTTGGCAGAATACCACATCATATTGCCCTTTTTAAAGCATTACCTTCAAGATCTTCTAATTCCTTGGGTTTTGCCCAGCGTGACTCCTTTGTCTGGGAATTGTAGTAGTAAGGCTTTCCAGAATCAGACTTGAATTCCTTCCAGGGGCATTTAGACAGCAATTGCTGAAGTGAAAGAAAACAAATATACAGTTAAATATACAGTTATTTTAAAATGTGCTTCAGAATAAATCAAATGTGAGCCCAACATGGAAGAACTTGCATCTACCAGACCAGTCCAGAATAAATAGCTCATGCCCCTCTATCAGCAGATGGAGACAGACCAAAAGCTTGTGAACTCTAGCACTGTGCAGCCACATGTCCTCAGTATTTTCTGTGATAAAGCAGAAGGAGACAACCTCCCAACAAGCACAGTTACTTACCTGTAACAGGTGATCTCTGGGAACAGCAGGATTTAGTCCTCACATATGGGGTACGTCGGAACCGACAGAGCCCGCGCGGGAAAGCTCCCCAGCTTCCCAGAAAGGAAGCTTTTGGGGCCTCCCACTGCACATGCGCGCTGCCTTCCCGCCTTCCCGACCAGCTCTCCTCAGTTCGAGTTTATAGCTGAGACAATAGAGAGAGGAAAGGAAGATAGATAGAAGATACAACTCCTAGGGGAGGTGGGTGGGTTGTGAGGACTAATTCCTGCTGTTCCCAGAGATCACCTGTTACAGGTAAGTAACTGTGCTATCTCCAGGAACAAGCAGGAATAAGTCCTCACATATGGGGACTCCCTAGCTAAGATGCCTGGGAGATCCCCTTCCAAGGGTTCGCCATCTTCGTATGGATCTCAGGCATCCATCCTGGGAAGGTGGGCAGGAGTTGTTCAAGTATGGAACAGGTGTTTGAGGACAGCCTGACCAAATAAGGCATCCCGGCGGGAGTCCTTGTCCAAGCAGTAATGGGCTGTGAAGGTATGAACAGAGGCCCATGTGGCGGCTCGACAGATCTGATCTATGGATAGAGTGTGAAGATGAGCATTAGAAGTGGCCATGGCTCTCACATTGTGAGCTGTGACATGGCCTTCCAGAGAAATGTTTTTACTCTGGTAAGCAAAGGAAATACACTGAGCAATCCAATTGGAAAGTGTACGTTTGGAGACTGGAAGTCCCAAATGAGAAGGATCAAAAGCCACAAAAAGTTGGGAAGACTTTCGATGTGGCTGAGTCCTGTTGAGGTAAAAGGCGAGAGCTCTTTTACAATCTAGAGTATGAAGGTTCCTCTCTGCACTGGATGCATGAGGAGCTGGAAAAAAGACAGGTAGATATACCTCTTGATTAAGATGAAAAGGCAAGACCACTTTGGGCATAAAGTGGGGATTCGTCCTGAGGACCACCTTATCATGATGAAACCTGGTATAAGGTGGATGAGCCACCAAGGCTTGTAGTTCACTGATGCGGCGAGCCGAAGTGACTGCAATAAGGAAAATGACCTTCCAGGAAAGAAATTTCAAGGAGGTAGAAACCAACGGTTCAAAAGGTGGCTTCATAAGCTGACCTAGAACTAGGTTCAAATCCCATGCTGGAGGAGGTCGGATGGGAGGTTTAGTTAGAGTCAGGCCTTTCATGAACCTTGAAATGAGAGGATGAGAGGAGACAGGTTGTCCATTTATAGGTTGTAAAGATGCTGCAATAGCACTCAAATGGACTCTTACTGAATTTGTCTTAAGGCCTGCATTGGAAAGATGCAGGAGATAGTCTAATAGAGAATTCAAAGGAAGTGCTAGAGGGTCAAGACCCTGTTGAGCACACCAAATGGAAAAGCGTTTCCATTTGAAAGCATAGGAACGCCTCGTGGAGGGTTTCCTAGAAGCATGAAGGTTATCTTTCACTGGCTGAGAAAGATTGAAGTCATGAAGGCTTAGGCCTTCAGTAACCAAGCTCTGAGGTGTAGGGACTTGGGGTTTGGGTGCCACAAAGTCCCCTCTTCCTGAGAGAGAAGGTCTGGCGCAGCTCCCAGGTCCAGGGAGGGTCCCTGGGAGAGATGCAGAAGTAGAGGGAACCACACTTGGCGTGGCCAGCGTGGAGCTATGAGGATCATTGATCCGTGATCCCTCTGGAGTTTGAACAGAGTCTTGGGAATCAAAGGAATGGGTGGAAAGGCATATAGGAATTCCTGACCCCAATGCAGGAGAAAGGCGTCGTTGGCCTGAGCTCCCTGACACGGAGTCCTGGAACAGAACCGGGGAAGTTTGGCATTCCACGGACTTGCAAAGAGGTCTATGTCCAGGGTTCCCCATTCCTGAAAGATTCTGCCTATCTGGTCCATATGTAGGGACCATTCGTCTGGAAGCAGAACTCGACTGAGTCTGTCTGCCCGAGAGTTTTGAACCCCTGGAAGATATACTGCCAGAAGATGAATTTGATGCTCTCTGGCGAAGGCCCATAATCTGAGAGCTTCGTTGCAAAGCGACAGAGAGCCTGTCCCTCCTTGTTTGTTTACGTAGAACATGGCCACCTGATTGTCTGTCTGAACTAGGACGGTCAGGTTGACAAGGAGGGTATGAAAGACTTTGAGGGCAAAGAAGATTGCTCACAGTTCCAGGAGGTTGATGTGAAGGGTGGTCTCCTGTGGAGACCAAGTACCCTGAGTGGAGAGGGATTGTAGATGGGCTCCCCACCCTGTTTGGGAGGCATCTGTTGTGAGGGTTGCTTGGGGCAACAAAGGTTGGAAGGGGGCCCCCAACAACAGATTCTTGGTGGACATCCACCATTGGAGGGACCAAAACAGACGCTTTGAGGTGAGGATTTGGTCGGAGAGCGCTCCTGATGCTTGAGTCCACTGGGTGGCCAAGGTCCATTGAGCTGCTCTCATGTGAAGACAAGCGTAGGGCACCACGTGAACCGTGGAGGCCATGTGGCCCAGAAGTCGCAGCATTTCTCTGGCTGTCAAGTGACTGCTGGACTGAGCTTGGGAGGCCAAGCACACCAGACGTTGGCCCCGGACTTGAGGTAGGTAGGCCCTTGCAGTGGTGGTGTCCAACTGGGCCCCTATGAATTCCAGAGACTGAGTAGGGATAAGTAGAGATTTGGGAAGGTTTATCACCAGTCCCAGATACTGCAGAATGTGCCTTGTGCGGTCCAGGGAAATCTGGGCCTCTGACTGAGATGGAGCTCGGATGAGCCAGTCGTCCAGATATGGGAATACAAAAATTCCCAGACCTCTTAGAAATGCGGCAACAACTGCCATGCATTTGGTGAACACTCTTGGAGCAGAGGCTAGACCGAAGGGAAGTACTCTACTGGAAATGTTTTCCCTGAAACAGAAATCTTAGATATTTTCTGTGGGATGGGTGGATGAGTATATGTGTACGCATCCTTGAGATCTAGAGAACAAAGCCAATCCTGACTCTGAAGGTATGGAAGGAGAATGCCTAGAGAAAGCATTTTGAATTTCTCCTTGTACAGAAATTTGTTCAATTCTCTCAGATCTAGGATAGGTCTGAATCCCCCTGTCTTCTTTGTTATGAGAAAATAAGGGGAGTAGAATCCTGTCCCTTGTTGAAGAAGAGGAACCTCTTCTATTGCCCCTTGGGCAAGGAGAGAAGAGACTTCCTGATCCAACAGGCCCAGGAGAGATGGGGGAGAATTGAAGTGCCTCACCATGGTATATGGAGGAAGGTTGGAAAAATGAAGTTTGTAGCCCTCTCTGATGATAGAGAGGGTCCATTGCTCTGATGTAATTTTCTCCCATCTGGGAGCAAAGTGAGCTAACCTTCTGGGAATGGTGAGGGGCTCTGGTTGTTCTAGAGCCAGAAAGGTTAAGTTCTCTAGGGGCAAGTCAAAACCCCTGAGGGGGTTGAGCCTGCTGAGGAGTGGCAGACGCTGCAGGCTTTGACCTTGCCTGTTTAGGTTGCTGACGTTTAGCAGCAAAGCGAGGCTGAGAAGATTGTTAGCCAGTATTTGTGGAAAATCTGGCCTTCTTGTAGTAAGGCCTCTTGAAAGACTTTTTCTTGGCAGGAGTAGAGGTAGACTTAGAAAGTCTATCCAATGTAGCATTTTCTGCGTCCATTTGAGTGGCTTTAATT
Organism: Ichthyophis bannanicus; assembly: GCA_033557465.1. Lineage (NCBI taxonomy): Eukaryota > Metazoa > Chordata > Amphibia > Gymnophiona > Ichthyophiidae > Ichthyophis > Ichthyophis bannanicus. The sequence goes on along the minus strand of CM066036.1, from coordinate 687,400,316 downwards.
TGCCAGTCTTTACCAAATAAGTTCTCACCTGTACAGGGCAGATTCCGTAAGCCATCCAGGACCCAGGTTTCTAGGTCAGAGGCCTGGAGCCAAGCAAGTCGTCGGGCTGCAATGGCAATGCCCGAAGCTCTACCGGCACCTTCAAAGGAATCAAAGGCTGCTCTGTTGGAGAACTTAGAAATATCTAGAAGCTGTTTCACCAGAGAAATGAACTCCTCCTTTCTATCCTCAGGGATAAAGGTGGCAAAATGCCGCACCTTTAGGGCAAGTTCCCTTAGAAACATGCCCATATACAGACTATATGAATTAATCCTGGCTATAAGCATACTAGCCTGGAAAAGTTTCGTACCAAAAGAGTCTAGGGTCTTACATTCTCGCCCTGGAGGGGTAGAAGAGTGCCTTTTGGTACTCTTAATCTTTTTCAGTGCAGACTTCACCACAATGGAATGGTGAGGCAACTGAGTCTTTTGAAAACCAGGAGAAGGAGGGACCCGGTACATGGTGTCCAACCTACGAGAATAAGGAGACAACGTTAGAGGAGCCTCCCATAAGTCCATCAAGTGTTCTTGAAGGATTTCATGGATAGGCAGGGTGACTGCCTCTTTAGGAACCTTAGGGTATCCTAAAATATCCAATTTCTTTGATCTAGGTTCTTTTTCAGAGGATGTGGTAATAGAAAGTCCTTTAGCTAGCTCTATAATGAAGTCTTGAAAGGACAAATCCTCTGGTGGAGACATTCTCCTCTTTGGGGAACAAGGGTCTTCATGAAGAACTAGAGACAGCTCAGAGTCCTCAGAGGAGTCAAAATCCTCAGAAGAATCAGAGTATTCTCTATTTGCTTCCAACGCACGATACGCATACCGATCAGTATCGACATCGGGCGTACCGGGTATGGGATCGGTATCGGGTAAAAACCCGGATCCGGCATGCGGAACCGATCTGCGTTTGGAAGTGGATGGTCTCGGTTCCGGTATGGGAGACGATACCGGAACCGGACCCGGTACCGCTGAACGCGGTACCGAGGGCGTCGCAGCATTAATAAAAGCCAGCATGGCCTGCTGCATGGTCTGAACAGTATTGCTCATAGACGCCACTGCTGACTGGATGTCGGTACCGGTATGGGCCGGTACCCCAGAGCAGTCTAACAGGTGATCAGTCGAGGCCGTGCCATCGATGTCAACCTGTAACCCCATAGATGGTGCTTTGGAAGCCAGAGCTTCCCGCCGGGGTTGTTTGGCTGGGGCAGGATCCTCAGATTCAAAAGTGAGAGCCTCTCGATGCTTTGAAGGAGATTTGCTCTTTGAGGACCTGCCCGAAGGGTTGGTTACCTGAGATCCATCCGGAGAGGAAGACCTGGATGACTGTGATGCTGGATTATCTGAAGCAAACAGCACATGGAATTTGTTGGCCCGGTTCTGCAAACCACGTTTAGACATCTGGGAGCAGGATGGGCAGTCCGGAATGGAGTGGTCAGGTCCCAAACATTTAAGACACCATTCATGGGTGTCTGTGACAGAAAACAGCACTACACTTGGTACACTTCTTAAAACCAGGGGCTGGTTTCTCCATGAGGAGAATTTGTGTAGGCCTGAGGCCTAACCGAAGTCACCAAGTTGTGCAAAGATAAAGATTTTTTTTTTTTTTTTTTAAAGAAAAGAAAAGAGACTGACGGTACCGGTTTCGGTATGGGGAAGACAGGTACGCGGTCTAAAGAAACAAACTAAAACAATAATTTCTTCAGCTGTGACAGGAACACGACCTGCTGGCTCCGCGGAAAAAGAGAAACTGAGGAGAGCTGGTCAGGAAGGCGGGAAGGCAGCGCGCATGTGCAGTGGGAGGCCCCAAAAGCTTCCTTTCTGGGAAGCTGGGGAGCTTTCCCGCGCGGGCTCTGTCGGTTCCGACGTACCCCATATGTGAGGACTTATTCCTGCTTGTTCCTGGAGATTGCAAACTATACCCAGGGAGGTAGGGGACTCATGAATCCATATGCTCAAATGATAGCGTCCCCAAGAATCTTCACAATACAACCAGAACTCACCAACAGTGGAAGTCAAATAGCTACCAGATGACAAAAACTAAAACATTAGGTTGGGCATCTATGAACTGGTCTGGTATATCAAAGGAAAGAAACGTAGCAGGTAAAGATCAGATTTTCCTTCCTTATCCACTAAACCAGTCCAAAATGAGCGGGAAACAAAGCACCCCTCTCTGTGCAGGACCTCAAACTGCCAGTTCTAAGCAGTCCTGGTTAAAGGACACATTCTCCCAGGCAAACATATCCAAACAAAAATGCTACAAAACCATTTGCAATGATGACCACTTTGTGGCTAACTCTCTGATACACAGTCGGAAATTCTACCACAGAATGTGCTTCCCCTTCATCATTGAAAGGGCACACCAGCCTCTGGAGGCCATGTCTGCGGAAAAGATAGGAAAAAACACTACCTGAACCATTGCAGAAAGCAGATTTTGTGGCATCTACTTCCTGTCGGTCCCCTAGAAGACCAAGCAACCTACTAGAGTGCCCAAGGTCTCTAACACTAACTAGAATCAATACAGCCTAGAGCACATTACAGATGCTAAGGATCCAAAGACAGTCTCAAGACTCTTTCTTCGAAAGGAGCCAACAAAATCTGCTAATTACCACAAAACAGATACCACTTAAGAGTTTGGCTAGAATGAACATCTGCCAACATGAATGCAGAAAAGGCAGCCAACATGATGCCACACAGAATCCCAAATCCCCAGGTTGGGCCAATTTGTCACCAGAAACAAAGCCTCTGCGCAAAAGCCTCTGATTTTGCTCCTCAAACAGGACCAGGCAAAATCTCCTAGTTATTGGAAAACTATAGTGAGTCCATGCCAAGAAAAAAGAAAACAAAAAGGATGCCAGACTGGAAGAGGACAAACCCAATCCCAGCAACAGACTCCTTCTGACTCCAAGCCAGCAGAGCAACTTCAAACCACCACTGAAACACCACTAGCACTGCCACCTGAACTCTCGGCTGACAATTAGACCTTTTCAAGTCTCTCCTGCAGGAAGGTCAAAAATGCTCAACGGTATTTTGGAATAAAGATTCTCATTCATCGTCTGAAGGAGGGAATTCTCCTAAACAGCCTTTACGATCTGCTGAATCAGGGCATCTAGTTATTCCAGGAGCACATTATTGTAAATTGAATTTTCTAGGAAAACAGTTTTTAGGTGGGCTGGGATGCCACTAGGCAACTACATTCCCCGTTATTTAAAAATGGAAGATGACTATTTAATTTTTCACCATCCATTAAAAACATACAGTAGCAGGTCCGGTGATGTCACCATCCAAGATGGCAGCAGCTATGTGAAGCTCCTGAGGTCAGGAAGATAAGATCCCCAATCAGCCTGAATGCCCGAATTAAGCTGTAAAACGTTATCAGCGTTTCCCTGTGGAGTGAACTAGTGAGTGATGGTGCAAAAAAACCCCGAGCCCGGATGTGAAAACCTTCGGGTTTAAGGTGACCCCAGGGGCAGCAGGAACCAGTGCAAAGATGGCACCGAATGAAGTGGCGGGGGAAGAGAAAAATTCCTTAACAGGAGCCCGCGTGCCGGGGGATGGTGAGTTAAGCTCGTTGAAGGAAGAGTTGAAAGAGTGGTTCGGGACGATCTGACAAGACCTGGCCAATTTCAAAGCAGAAGCAAAAATGTGGATTAGAGAGCTGAAAGCGTAGTTACTCACCTGTAACAGGTGTTCTCCAGGAGCAGCAGGAATCAGTCCTCACATATGGGTGACGTTGGCGCCGACGGAGCCCTCGCGGAGCAATTTTTCCCAGCTTTCACAGAAAGCCTTTGGGAATTGAAGCGCGCATGCGCGGTCGCCTTCCCGCCCAAGGGTGCCATCTTAGCCAGTCTGATGACATAGCTAAAAGACAGCATAAACATTTACAAAAAAACTTAAGCAGATGATTGCAACTCCACGGGGAGGAGGGAGGGTTGTGAGGACTGATTCCTGCTGCTCCTGGAGAACACCTGTTACAGGTGAGTAACTACGCTTTCTCCAGGACCAAGCAGGAAGTCAGTCCTCACATATGGGACTTCCAAGCTTAAGGCTACCGGAGACCCTAAGCACAAAAATGAGCTCGCTCTAGCTCAGCAGTACAGAAGGAAGGAATCTTCGCTGAATTATTACCCACCGGTAGCCCCCATCCGGGATGGAGGGTAGGAGTTGCTCAAACCTCGAAGAGATTTCGGAGGACTGCCTGTCCGAAAGCACTGTCCCTGTGGGACTCCCTCTCAAGACAGTAATGGACCGCAAAAGTCTGGCTCGAAGACCAAGTAGCGGCCCGGCAGATGTCTGCCAGCGGAACAGAGCGGAGGTAAGCCACTGACGTAGCCTTCGCCCGAACACAATGAGCCGTGACTCGACTTTCTAACGAGAGTCCGGCTGCCCCATAAGCCCAAGCGATACAGTCAGCAACCCAGATGGACAGAGTACGCTTGGAGACCGGGAGCCCCAATTTATTGGGGTAAAAAGACACAAAAAGCTGAGCAGCTTTACGGTGCTCCCGCGTACGGTCAAGGTAGAAGTTCAATGCCCTTCTACAGTCCAGGGTATGCAGGACTCGTTCAGCTCGGCTGGAGTGAGGCCTGGGAAAGAAGGTAGGAAGTACCACCTCCTGATTGATGTGAAAAGGGGAGACAACTTTTGGAAGAAATTTTGGGTGAGTCCGTAGGACTACCCTATTTTTGTAGAACCGAGTGAAGGGAGGATCAGACACGAGGGCCTGCAATTCACTTACGCGTCTAGCGGAAGTGAGGGCTATCAGGAATAAGGTTTTCCACGAAAGAAAAAGCAGAGAACAGGTAGCCATCGGTTCAAAAGGCGGACAGGTGATCCGCTGTAAAACCACATTCAGATCCCAGTCAGGTGCTGGCGGGCGCAGAGGTGGTTTAAGTAGGAGACCTCGGAGAAACCGTGCTACGAGAGGGTCGCTGGAAAGAGGTCTGCCGTCCACCGGCACATGGTGTGCTGAAAGAGCACTGAGGTGGACTTTGACGGAGTTGGACTTAAGTCCCAGATTAGAGAGGTAGAGCAGGTACTGCAAGATCACCGACACCGAGCAGGAGAAGGGATCCTGAGACTGCTGTACACACCAAACGGAAAAGCGACGCCATTTAAGGGCGTAGCATTTGCGGGTAGAAGGTCGCCGAGAAGCTAGGACGACCTCTTCCACCTCTGCCGGCAGGAGAAGGGGAGCAAGGACTACCCTTTCAGCCGCCAGGCCATTAGGTTGAGAGATCTGAGGTTGGGGTGTAGCAGAGACCCCTGATCCTGTGTTAGGAGATCCGGTTGAAACCCCAGAGGGAACGGATCCTCTTCCGCTAATTGTAACAGGCGTGGGAACCACGGCTGTCTGGGCCAGCGAGGAGCCACCAGGATCATGGACGCTTTGTCCCGGAGAACCTTGAACAGAGTTCGGGAGACTAGCGGGATGGGGGGAAAAGCATAGAGAAGGCTTTCCGACCATGAGAGCAGAAAAGCATCTGCCGCTACCCGAAGGGGATGTGGCTGACGAGAGCAGAAGCGAGGAAGTTGCCGGTTGAGAGGACTGGCAAAGAGATCCATCGTGGGGAGGCCCCACTTCAGAAAGAGTTTCTGAACTACCAAGGGATCCAGACGCCACTCGTGCGGCTGGAGTATCCTGCTGAGTTTGTCCGCCAGGCAATTTTCTTGGCCTGGGAGATAAACTGCCTTGAGAAGAATGCCGTGACTGACGGCCCAAGAGCAGAGCTTCTGAGCTTCTCGGCAGAGAAGGAAGGGGCCCGTGCCCCCCTGCTTGTTCACGTAGAACATGGCAACTTGATTGTCCGTCTGGACAAGGACGGACTGGTGAGAAGTCAGGTGGGAGAAAGCCTTGAGCGCCAGACGAATTGCTCTGAGCTCCAGGAAGTTGATCTGTTGAGCAGACTCCCACGCGGTCCAGAGACCTTGAGTACATGTCCCCTGGCAATGTGCTCCCCAACCCAGGAGGGAAGCATCGGTCGTCAGCACTTGAGCCGGCTGAGGCGACTGAAACGGCATTCCGAGCACCAGGTTCGGCCGATGAAGCCACCACTGTAGGGAAGAGGCCAGCGGTCTGGAGAGGCGCACTAAGTCGGCTAGGCCGCCGGTGGCTTGTTGCCACGGCTTGCGAAGGCACCATTGAGCCGGCCGCATATTCAGGCGAGCATTGGGGGTCACGTGGACGGTGGAAGCCATATGGCCGAGTAGTCTCAGGAAGCGCCTGGCGGAGACCAGGGACTGGCTGCGAAAACGGCCGGCTAGGTCCATGAGCCGTTGAGCCCTGTCGAGAGGCAGGAAAGCTCGAGCCTGAGGAGTGTGCAGTATTGCGCCGATGAACTCGAGATCCTGTGAGGGGAGCAAAGTGGACTTTGCGAAGTTTATGACAAAGCCCAAGTACTGCAGAAGAGTCACCGTGCGGTGTGTGGCATTGGCGACTGCCGGAGAGGACGACGCTCTGATGAGCCAGTCGTCGAGGCACGGAAAGACAAGAGGCCGTGAAGCCTGAGATAGGCCGCCACCACCGCGAGACATTTTGTGAAGACTCGCGGTGCGGAGGATAGGCCAAAGGGCAGTACTCTGTACTGGTAATGATTTCCTGCCACCACAAACCTTAGGTATTGGCGGTGGCTTGGGTGGATGAGGATATGCGTGTAGGCATCCTTTAGATCCAAGGAGCATAGACAATCTCCCTGCTGGAGGTAGGGCAGAAGGATTCCAGGGGTAAGCATCTTGAACTTTTCCCGCACAAGGAACTTGTTGAGGTTGCGCAAGTCCAGGATGGGTCTGAGGCCTCCTGTCCTTTTTGGTATTAGGAAATACCTGGAATAAAAGCCTTGACCTCTCAGGTGGTGGGGCACCGGTTCCACAGCCTGTTCCTGAAGAAGACTTGCTAACTCCTGAAGGAGTAAGTCCCTGTGCAGAGGGAGTCAAGGAGGTTCTCCCGGAAAATAAGAGGGAGGGACCTGATGGAAGTGGAGAAGATATCCTTCTCGCACGACTTGAAGCACCCAGGCATCTGAAGTGATGTTGGACCACCTGTGGGCGAAGTGAACCAGCCGGCCTCCGGTGCTGGGAGGAACCAGCTGAGGGGGAGAGGCTATGCTGAGGAAGTCAAAAACCCCCACCCTGCTGAGCAGGGGCTGGTGGTGCAGGCTTGGGGGCTTGCTGCCTACGGGATCCGTTACCCCGTCCCTTGGCCTGCTGACCCTGTTGGGGAGCTGGAGGGGCCTGATATTGGGGGTAGTGTTTATAGGCAGCCGCCTTTCTCGGGTAAAAGGACTTCTTTCCCGAGCCCTTCTTTTTCTGGGAAGGGGCGGAGGTCTTCCTAGAAAGCCTGGTCCTGGTGAGAGTCTCCATCTCGATTTGTGCAGCCTTTTCAGCCATGGGCTTGCCAAAGAGGTTCTCACCTCTGCAGGGGACATCGACCAACTTGTCCTGCACCCAAGGTTCAAGGTCAGACGACTGAAGCCAAGCCTGTCGGCGGGCACCGATGCCAGCTGCGGCCACACGAGCCGATGCTTCAAAGCCATCATAGGCTGCTCGGGACATGAATTTGGAGCATTCCCGAATACCAGTTGTTAAGGCTAGGAACCTCCGCAAAGGTTCCTCGGACAGTCCAGCGGAGAATCCGGCTAGCTCTTTAGCCAGGTCTCGGAGATACATGCCCATGTATAGCTGGTAGGTCTGGACACGACAAGCCAGCATAGAGCCCTGGAAACACTTCTTACCAAGGCCATCCAGGTTACGGGCCTCCCTGCCAGGAGGCACCGAGGAGTGCATTTTCTGGCTCTTAAGCCTATGCATGGCCGATTCCACTACCATGGAATGGTGTGGCAGCTGTGCTTTTTGGAAGCCAGGACTCTTGCGGACTCGATAGATGGAATCGACCCACTTGCTCAATACCGGCGACGAGGCCGGACTCTCCCACATGCGGAAGAGTAGTCGTTCCAGCATGGGAGGCACCGGTACAGTAAAGTGCTCCCGGGCGGGAGAGTCGTACTGAAGGGCGTCGAGCTCTTCGGCTCGAGGCTCCTCCTCGGGATCCGCAGGGAAGGCCAAAGCCTTGGCCATATCCCTGACGAAGTCCGAGAACCGGGCATCTTCTGGAGGGGACTGTTTCCGAGGTTCGGACTCAGGTGAGTCCGAGGGGACACACCGAGTCCGAAAGGATTCAGGTGACTCCTCCTCTTCAGACTCCCAGACCGACTCCGAGGAGGAATCAGTGGGGTCGGCTCGGGCAGGCGGAGGCGTCGGCGGCGACGACCTCGGTCCCGAACGGGAGGCCGAGGGTGACCTCGACCGAGGATCGACTCGAGTTCGCATGGACTCGAGGATTGGCTCGGTCTCCGGGGTCGACTTAGACGTCGACGTCCCGGCGGTCGGGGCAGCGGCGCCAGCGAGGCTAGCGATCAGTGCCCGCTGCTGGTCCATGAAGGCAGATAGTCTGCTCTCCAAGGCCGTCAACCTGAGTCCGACCTCAGGTGACCCAGCAGCCCCGACTCGGGCCCCGACGGCGTCGGGCCCGACGTCGGACCTCTCGGAGGCGAGTCCAGAAGGACCACAGGACTTACCCGAGCAGGCAACTCCGACTCCAGGCGAGGTCGCTTCGGGAGGTGCTCCTTCTCCAAAGACCCGGGACGGCTGTCGGGGCTATGCGACCTGGCCCTCGCGGAGCCAGGAGCGTCCACCGACGCCGCCCTCGCGGGTTTCGTCTTCCGTCGATGGTCTCCGGAGGGAGAACCCCTGTCGGAGGAGCTTCGGCGATGGTCAGAGCTGGAGCCTCTGGATGCCGAGGCCTCCGACGAGGTCCGGGTACGGCTGGGGTCAGCGAAGATTCTATCCCGCTGATGCCGCCGACTCCTCAACGCTTTGGAGGACATTTTGCCACAGGCTCCACAGATCATTTCTTCATGATCCGGGCCCAGGCAGCGGAGGCAATTATCGTGTGTGTCAGTGAGTGACATATTTCTGTCACACTGACCACACCGCTTGAAACCACTGGCAGCCATCGGGGGAAAAAGGGGCCCCTGCAAGGTCAAAGGACCGGGCTGCCAGCGAAAAAACCGAAAACGAAACTGACCAAAAATCAGAAAAACCGAAAAATAAGAGAAGGACTCGCAACGGCGTCGCGAGTCCGGGCAGGAAAACGACCGGCGTCGAACCGAATTGAAAAACGAGAAAACTCACGAAAATCAACTTTTTTAGCGGGGACACGACGGGTACGTCTGTAGGGCTCCGCGGAAAAAAGAAGACTGGCTAAGATGGCACCCTTGGGCGGGAAGGCGACCGCGCATGCGCGCTGCAATTCCCAAAGGCTTTCTGTGAAAGCTGGGGAAAATTGCTCCGCGAGGGCTCCGTCGGCGCCGACGTCACCCATATGTGAGGACTGACTTCCTGCTTGGTCCTGGAGAACAATGATATCCACGAGCTTGGGCAACACGTTGAGTCCATGAATCAGAGAATAGAGGAGCACGGGGGCTTCTAAATTCTGTGAAAAAGAACGACAACTTGGCGAAAGCAGATATGGGAGCGCTTTGGTCAAAATTAGAGGATTTGGAGAACAGGACGCGTCACTCTAATATACGTTTGAGAGGCATCCCAGAGAAAGAGGGAACTTTCAACTACAAAGTGCTGGGGGAACAATTGTGTAAGGCCATATTAAGACAAGCTGAAGCACCAATGGAGAATTTATGTTATGATATAGACAGAGCACATAGAGCTTTAGGCTCAAAGCAGGATGGCTTGCCAAGAGACATTGTAGCATGTTTTCATGATTTCAGTACAAAGGAGGCGGTTATGCAAGCGGCATGGAAAGTGGGCAAAGTGCTCTGGGAGGATCAACCAGTGGAACTGTATGCTGATATTTTGATAATTACCATAAGAAGAAGAACTTTTAAAGATATTACAGCACGGTTAAGAGAAGAACATATCCGCTACAAGTGGCTTTTTCCCTTTGGACTGCAATTCAATATGGTGGGAAAAACCACCACTGCGCGCACCATAGAGGAAGCTATTAAAGGAATGGAGATGGCAGGATGGTGGGAGCTACTGGAAGTCCCGGTGGGGAAAGAAGCGGAGCAGAAGAGGTTGGGGTTTGTGAGTACAGAGTGGCAGCGAGTGACGCAGGGGAGCCAACGTTTGAGATGCCAGAAGCCCAAAAATGTCAAGCCCCCTGGAGATACCGGATCATGGACTTTGAAGATAATGTAAAGCGGGTGTTTGGTGGGGGGTGAAGGGGAAATGTCGGGCTTTTTGTGCTTTGTATGCTAAGGGCAGAAGAATGTGTAATAATGGGGGAGGAAGGTGTAATGTTGATCTTGGTAGTGACCCACACCTCATTGGCGTGGAGAGGGGTGGAACCTTCTGGAAAATTGAAGGGAGGTTTGGGGTGGGGGGCTGGTGGGAGATGAGGGAGGGGGTGGCGGGAGGGGGGCGGGGGTGGCGGGAGGGAGGGGGTGGCGGGAGGGGGGCGGGGGTGGCAAAAGGGGAGAGGAGGAGGGGGGCCTTGCAGGCTGGAAAGAGTAATCTTCTTGGGAAAGTAAGGCAGGTCATACAAGACATGACTTTAGAATGTCCTTGAATGTAAGGGGCCTCAACTCAGAAAGAAAGTGGCAGTTATGCTATAAAGCAGCGCATTTGCTGAATGGTGATATAATTGTAATACAAGAAACGCACCCAATGGGCAGGGGAGATCGGAGGATGGTAAATAAATTTCCAAACCAATGGTTTGCATCCAACCACCATGAAAAGAAAAAAGGAGGGGTTGGAATATTTATAAGTGCGAGAATTCAGTGCCAATGTCTGGAAGTAAAAAAAAGAAGGGAGGCAGATATTTGTTATTAAAAATTAAGATGTTTGAGCAGGTCTATACAATAGTGAATGTGTATGACTCTAATTATGCACAAGGTGATTTTTATGAAGGGTTGAGATCCAGTCTAATTAACTTTAACGAAGGGCATTTGATAGTGTGTGTGTGTGTGGTGGGGATTTCAGCCTAACAGTTAACCCCAAATTAGACTCATCAAGGGAACAAGTGGAGGGTTCAGCAAGGCAGAGGAAAAAATTAAAAACTTTTATGAGGGATTTGGGTTTGGTTGATACTTGGAGGGATATGCATGGGAGGGAGAAGGGACTACACGTTTTATTCTTCGGTGCATGGATCCTATAGTAGGATTGATATGTTGCTGGTTCATAAGGATCTGATGACCTGGGTAGTGGGAAGTAATATTGGTGAAAGCTCCTGGTCTGATCATGCACCAGTGTGGGGGGATTTTAGAGACCCAGCTGCCAGTAGGGGGAGGTGTCAATGGAGGTTAAATGAGGCTTTGTTAGAAACACCAGGGGCTGTTCAACAGATCTTGGACCCCATTTTGGAGTATCTGCAGTTTAATGATAATGGGCAATGCTCGATGGGGGTAGTATGGGACTGTTTAAAAGCGGTGGTCAGAGGGAAATTTATAGCATTAGGATCTCAAGTTAAGAAAGAAAAAGAGGCTAAAAAAGAAGAATTGACAGAAAGTATGAGAATATTGGAAAAACAACAAAAACAGGGCCAGTTAAATAAAGAGGATAATAAAAAATTAACGAGCATCAAACAGCTGCTGAATGAAATGGAACTAGGGGAAATTAAGTTTGCGCAAGAAAAGCTTTGGCAAATGCATTTTGAGTATGGAAATAAACTAAGCAGATTACTAGCATATCAGCTGAAAAAAATGTAGGTGCGGAATTGTATTCATAAAATAAAAGATAGATACGGGAAGGAGCTGAGGCAAAGAGAAGAGGTTAAGGCGAGGTTTGTGGAGTTTTATAGGGAACTATATACACCTGAAGAGGCAGTAACCCATGAGAAGATACAAAAATACTAAGAGGGAATACAATTGCCTAAAATTGGGGAGCAGGAGAGTCTAATTATGTCTAGGCCTATTACTGACCAGGAAGTACTGGGGGTAAAGGAGCTGCCATTGCATAAGGCCCCGGGAAGGGATGGATTCCCCAAAAGATTTTATAAGGTTTTTGCACCAATTTTGGCCGGACCCTTAGCTCATTTATATAACCTAGTGGGGAGGGAAGACTTTACCCCCGACGATGAGGATGGCGGGAATTACTCTAATACCTAAAGAGGGGAAAGATCCTACTCAATGTGGGTCTTATCGGCCAATCTCTTCACTGGGATGATTTGAAAATATTTTCTGGAGTACTGGCCAATAGATTAATTTCATATATGCCCCATTTAATTCATATGGATCAGTCTGGGTTTATACCCGGTAGACAAGCATCAGACAATTTAAAGAGGGTCCTTAATGTTGTCTGGAATGGCAAGAGTAGGAAGGAAGAACTGTTGTTGGTGATAGATGCAGAGAAGGCATTTTTAACAGGGTGTCCTGGTCTTTTTTGATCCAGACCCTGGGAAAAGTGGGGATAGCAGGTAGATATTTAGAGTGGGTGAGGGCCTTGTATAAGAACCCTCAAGCGGCTTTGTGGATCAATGGAGAATACATGGAGGCCTTTGGGCTTATGCGAGGGACCAGGCAGGGTTGCCTTTTGTCTCCTCTATTGTTTGTATTAACGATGGAGCCACTAGCACAGAGACTAAGAGATTTGGGGGAGATTCAGGGATTGAAATGGGAAAGGGGGAGAGTAAGGTGTCCTTGTTTGCCGATGATTTATTGTTTATCATTACATCCCCAGAGCAAACGCTGAGCGCTCTGATGAAGGAGCTGGAGAGTTTTGTGAAAGTTTCTGGGTTTAAAATGAATGCATCCAAATCTGAGATCTTAAATTTATCCATTCCTGATAGAACAAGTGAAAAATTGAAGAAATTGTTCCTCTTTAAGTGGGCTAAGAGAAGCATTCGCTATTTGGGTGTCCAAGTAACACCACTGATCTCAGATCTGTTTGAAGCAAATTATATTCCTCTAGAGGGCAAGATTAGGAGAGAGTTGGAGTGATGGGAGGAGGGGGGGGCTGAGACTGACTTGGTCAGGGAGAATAGCAGCAGTAAAAATGATATCACCTAAGCTGCTCTTCTTGTTTAGCACATAGCCAGAGGCTGTACCAGGGGAATTTCTAAGAAAGATGCAAAGAGTGCTGTGGAAGTTTATCTGGGGAAGTAAAAGAGCGAGAGTCCCCAAACACATTTTGATAAAGAATAAAGCAAACGGAAGTATGGCGATCCCAGACTTCGTAAAATATTATAGTGCTGCGAAGTTAAGGGCGGTTTTGGAATGGGGACTACATGACACACAAGATTGGGTTCAGATGGAGAGGATGGCCTTGGGAGTACCATCGTTGAGAGAGGCGCTGTGGATTCCCCAGGGACATAAGATGGTGGCAAGGTGTGATAACCCATTCGTGCAAGTAACTTTACAATTATGGTTCCAGTGGCGAACAAAGTGGTTGGGTGAGGGATGTGTGACTATAGGTGTCCCCCTAAGGGGCAATTATGAATTCCCTCCTGGGATGAAGGGTGGGTTTGCTGAGAGATGGGCTGAAAGTAAAGCGTAGTTACTCACCTGTAACAGGTGTTCTCCAGGAGCAGCAGGAATCAGTTCTCACATATGGGTGACTTCGGCGCCGACGGAGCCCTCGCGGAGCAATTTTCCCCAGCTTTCAAAGAAAGCCTTTGGGAATTGCAGCGCGCATGCGCGGTCCTCTTCCCGCCCAAGGGTGCCATCTTGCTCAGTCTGATGACATAGCTAAAAGACAGCAAAAAATTAGCAAAAAACGAAAGCATAGAACTGCAACTCCAAGGGGAGGAGGGAGGGTTGTGAGGACTGATTCCTGCTGCTCCTGGAGAACACCTGTTACAGGTGAGTAACTACGCTTTCTCCAGGACCAAGCAGGAAGTCAGTCCTCACATATGGGACTCCCAAGCTTAAGGCTACCGGAGACCCTAAGCACAAAAATGAGCTCCCTCAAGCGCAGTAGCACAGAAGGAAGGAATCTTCTCTGAATATGTCTCCAACCGGTAGCCCAACATCCGGGATGGAGGATAGGAGTTGCCTATACCTCAAAGAGGTTACGGAGGACTGCCTGTCCGAAAGCACTGTCCCTGCGGGACTCCCTCTCCAGGCAGTAATGGGCTGCAAAAGTCTGGCTTGAAGACCAAGTAGCAGCCCGGCAGATGTCTGCCAATGGAACAGAGCGGAGGTAAGCCACCGACGTAGCCTTCGCCCGAACACGATGAGCTGTGACTCTACCTTCCAACACGAGGCCAGCTGCCTCGTAAGCCCAAGCGATACAGTCAGCAATCCAGATGGACAGAGTACGCTTGGAGACAGGGAGCCCCAACTTGTTGGGGTCATAAGACACGAAGAGCTGAACAGTCCTTCGGTGCTCCCGCGTACGGTCAAGGTAGAAGGTCAACGCCCTTCTACAGTCCAGGGTATGCAGGACCATTTCAGCTCGGCTGGAGTGTGGCCTGGGTGTTCTCCAGGAGCAGCAGGAATCAGTCCTCACATATGGGTGACGTCGGCACCGACGGAGCCCTCGCGGAGCAATTTTCCCCAGCTTTCTAAGAAAGCCTTTGGGAATTGCAGCGCGCATGCGCGGTCCTCTTCCCGCCCAAGGGTGCCATCTTGCTCAGTCTTCTTTTTTCCGCGGAGCCCTACAGACGTTGTCTGTGAATCCCCGCCGAAAAATTTATTTTTTTCTCTATTTTTCTCTTTTTTCTTCAGTTCGACGCCGGTTCTTTTCCCGCCCGGACTCGCGACGCCGGTTGCGAGTCCGTTCCTTATTTTTCGGTTTTTTGTCCTTCGTGACAGATTTCGCGCCTTTTTCCTTGGCAGCCCGGTCTTTCGACCTCGCAGGGGCCCTTTTTCCCCCGATGGCTGCCAGCGGCTTTAAAAAGTGTGACCTCTGTAAGAAACTCATGTCTCTTACAGACACTCATGACTTCTGCTTCCGCTGCCTCGGACCCGATCATGACTCCATGATCTGTGGTCCGTGTGGCAAAATGTCCTCAAAAGCGTTGAGGAGTAGGCAGCATCAGCGGGAGCGTATCTTCTCTGACTAGGCAACTCCTACCCTCCATCCCGGATGTTGGGCTACCGGTTGGAGACATATTCAGAGAAGATTCCTTCCTTCTGTGCTACTGCGCTTGAGGGAGCTCATTTTTGTGCTTAGGGTCTCCGGTAGCCTTAAGCTTGGGAGTCCCATATGTGAGGACTGACTTCCTGCTTGGTCCTTGAGAAAGCGTAGTTACTCACCTGTAACAGGTGTTCTCCAGGAGCAGCAGGAATCAGTCCTCACAACCCTCACTCCTCCCCTTGGAGTTGCAGTTCTATGCTTTCGTTTTTTGCTAATTTTTTGCTGTCTTTTAGCTATGTCATCAGACTGAGCAAGATGGCTCCCTTTGGCGGGAAGAGGACCGCGCATGCGCACTGCAATTCCCAAAGGCTTTCTTTGAAAGCTGGGGAAAATTGCTCCGCGAGGGCTCCGTCGGCGCCGACGTCACCCATATGTGAGGACTGACCTCCTGCTTGGTCCTGGAGAATCTGTGTTGTGTGGGTCAGTTCCTGGAAGGGCGCAAAGTTAGATCGTTTGGAAAAAATTAAGGAAGAATTTTCATTGAGGAATTCTGATTACTACAACTATGTGCAGGTGGTTAACTATATCCAAAAGAGAATCATTCCAGGTTTAAGGAAGGAAATAGCTCCAATCAAGCAGTTGTTTCTGAGAGATAAGATAAAGGGTAGTATCACACAATTATATGAAATCATGGTCACGTCTAAGAATGAAAAAGAATCATTCCAAAAGAAATGGGAAGCAGACCTGGGGCTGGTTCTGTCGGAGCAAGTCTGGAATGGTATTTATGCCCAGAGGTATAAAGGTCTGTTAGCTAGCAATTTAATAAAACATTACTATAAGATCATGTATAGGTGGTATGTGATGCCAGATGTAATTCAAAAAACGTATGGGAAAACAAGTGGTCTCTGTTGGTGGGAGTGCGGGTGTTGAGGAACCTTTCTCCATATTTGGTGGCTATGTCCAAAAATACAGGTGTTTTGGAGCAAAGTATTCCAGACTCTGGATATCATGATGGGAAAGGTTGTTGGGGTAAATCCAGGGGTGGCGTTAATGGGGATACATAGAAAGAAAATGGAAAAAAAAAAAAAAAAAAGAGTATCCTCATTAATTTGGGCTGTTTGGCGGCTCGGTTGGAAATTGCTAAGAAATGGAGGCAAAGTGGACCGCCACTGCTGGGTGATTGGGAAAGAGGAATGCACCATATATATTTGATGAGCAAGTTCACAGCCCTGAAACAAGAGAAAGTGATGCAGTTTGAGAGAATATGGTCTAAATATTCTGCTGGCTGCTTATGGTTTAATTGTGGAAGGTGAAGCAAGAGAAGAGATGACAATGTAATTATGTGTTAAACAGTGACTATAAGGGGGGAGGGGGAGGGGTTGGTATAAACAGGGGGGAAAAACTGAGTCACGGGAAAGAATAAGGGGGCAATGGTAAAATACTCTGTGGATAGGGAAAAATTCCATGTGGTATGAATATTGTTCTTGTATAGTGTGATGTACTCCACTGTGATGTATTTCCCTGTGACAACCCCCCCCCCCCCCCACAAAAAAAAAAACATACAGTAGCTTGAGCAAGTAAGCCCTCAGCCTGAATGACATTACTTAAAGAGCCATCTAAGACCAACATTCTTGAATCTGTTAGCCTGTTTTTAAATTAAGATATGATGCGGATTGGATTTATTGATTTTCTTGATTTATTTTAATCGTATGTTAATTTTATCCATTTATTTTTCTTGGATGCTATTGTTTTTTTTCTTTATGCACTTTGCTGCCCTATACCATTTTGTATGGAAAAAATGGGTTAAAAATAAATTAAACTAAACTCAGCTTAAAATTTTACATCTTAGGCCATGGCTCAACAAATCCCAGAGGCCAGGTTGCCATGGACACTAGACATTTCCATCTGGCACTTAGAATTTGTGTCCCCGTTTTGTTACAGCGATTACCATGAGCATGGTCACTGGAACATAACTTACCGTCAGCTAGATTGCTACAGTGGCTGTACTCAAATTAGCATAGCAGAACCCGTGGGCAAAGCTGGAATCTGTGCATGCTCCTCTCAGGCCCTGCCTCCTGTCAGCCAGGGACTTGAGGAAGAAGCATATGCAATTCCAGCCCCAGTCCAGAACCATGCACCCTGCTAGTAAACAGAGCAGCTACAAGGGGCCAAGCATGTGCTACCTTTAATTTTTTTGTGCATCCATTCAACTCCCTATTTATCACTATCAGTGTGCGAGCTTTACTTCCTTTTGCTGGTGTGTCACCAATTATACTGTCAGCCTGGCATTGCTAACCTTCCCTTGATTGTTGCAGCCAACTCAGACTTACTGATGTACTCTCTGGCCCTGAAACTGAGCAGAAGGAAAGCGTAGTAACTAACCTATAACAGGTGTTCTCCGGGAACACCAGGAATCAGTCCTCACATATGGGTGACGTTGGTGCAGACAGAGCCCACGTAGAAGCATCTCCCCAGCTTTCAAAGAAAGCCTTTGGGAGATGTACCACACATGCATGATCCCCTTTCTGCCCATCTTGCCTCAGTCTAATGACATAGCTAAGACGGCAAAACTGAAAATACAGTAAAGAAACAACTCCAAGGGGAGGGTGGGGGTTGTAAAACGATTCCTGCTGTCCCTAGAGAACACCTGTAACCTAAGTCTGTCCTTTCATATCAACCACTACAACGCTTTTTCCGGGAACAAGCAGGAAGTCAGTCCTCACATATAGGACTCCACAGCTACAGACTACCAAGAACCTGTAAAGACGCCACGGTGACCTGCAAAGGGTGAGCTGTGAGCTACAGCTGTTGAGTCCCTACAGAGAGATTCTCGCAAGACCCAAGTGTCCAGCAGGGAACCAGCACTCCAGTAGCCTGAAATTAGACGGGTCGGAGGGCAGGAGTTGCCTACACCCTGAAGAGATTATGGAGTACAGCCTGACTGAAGGCACTGTCCCGTAGGGACTCCCTCTCCAGGCAATAGTGAGCTGCGAAGGTATAGACCGAAGACCAGGTGGTGGCCCAGCAGATTTCCTTCACAGGTATGGAATGCAGACTTGCCAAGAAGTAGCCAAGGACCTGATGCAGTGCGCAGTGACCCGCTGGTCTAGTGGGATCCCAGCATGCTCATAGGCCAGAGTAATGCAGTCTGCCATCCAAGTGAACAGAATTCACTTAGTCACTGGGAGCCCCCAGTTGATGGGGGTCATAGGAGACGAAAAGCTGAGGCACTTTGCGGTGGCTCTGGGTCCATTACAAAGAGAAGGATAGGGCCCTTTTACAATCTAAAGTATGGAGGATGGTCTCTGCCTTGTTGGCATGAGACCTCAGAAAGAAGGTATGGGGCACCACCTTCTGATTGAGGTGGAAGGAGAAACACCACCTTCGGCAGAAACTTGGGATGTGTGCGGAGCACCACCCTGTTCTTATAGTATCTCGTGTAGAGAGGCTCTGTCATCAGAGCCTGGAGCTAGCTTACTGTGAGCTGATGTGAGTGCTACGAGAAAGACAACCTTCCAGGAGAGATACCACAAGTGACAGGTAGCCAGAAGTTCAAAAGGCAGATTAGTGAGCTGTGAGAGCACCACTTTGAGATCCCACTCTGCTATCGGTGGGTAGACGGGGAGTATGGATAGCATAAGGCTTTTTTCATTCCACCTCCTCAGCACGCCAATCGGACAACGGGGAGGAAGTAGGAGCCACATACATCTCCTGCTCCCACCACCAAGGTCCAATCGGGGTTCAGCAGCACAGAATAAAAGACTGCAAACGGCAGGTGGGCTTGTGCCTGAGGGCCTCGCCAGAGGGCCCTTTGGCGTGGCAATTAGGCACCTCAGAAGAAACAAGAAAGCCCTAGATCTTCAAGCAACAGCCTCAGCTCAACTCCAACACTATAGACAAACTTGCTGCCACACCCTTGAAGCAGTTTGATCGGAAGCTGTTCAGCTCCACCACCTCTTCCTTCCAAAATCTAATCGGGGCACCCTGACCACGCAAAAGCCGAGGGCCCTTAACAGCCCTTAACACAGCCACATCCAGCGACTTACAGAATCAACGACGACACGAAGGAATGGCAACACACTATCCAGATACCACCAACACTGAAGTAAGTCACAATCCTGCTATAACCAGAGACATTACTGCCATCTAATTATCTGTAAGTAACTACGGTGTATATACATGATCTGTCTTGTAACTACTTTATATCAAAGATTAGCCAAACTAATTCACTGTTTGCATGACTGATTTTCTAAGCTGTTCACATTCAAATAGGTACCTCTCTCAATCCTCATTCAGAGAGTTTCTTGTACACTCACTGCCTACTTACATGATTGATGGTGCAACCGATTACAATAAGGAGATTAGTACCCAACCAAGAAACAAAAATCACTTCCCTAATACTTCCACCCTCCCCATCAATTAAGGACTACACTCGCCATTATACCAGCCCACTACACAAACACACCTCCTACAACACTGATAAAGCGTAGTTACTCACCTGTAACAGGTGATCTCCGGGAACAGCAGGAATTTAGTCTTCACATATGGGTATCGTCGGTACCGACGGAGCTTGCATGGGAACGCTCCCCAGCGTCCAATAAGAACGCTTTTGGGAGCATCCCTCAGCATATGCATGCTGCCTTCCCGCCTTTCCAACTGTCCCTCTTCAGTTAAGTTTGTAGCTGAGTGAAAGGATAGAGGGAGAGAGGAAAGAGAAAGAGATAGAGACAACTCCTAGGGGAGGTGGGTGGATTGTGAAGACTAAATTCCTGCTGTTCCCGGAGACCACCTGTCACAGGTGAGTAACTACGCTATCTCCAGGAACAAGCAGGAATGTAGTCTTCACATATGGGGACTCCCTAGCTGAAGATGCCAGGGAGATAGCCCCAGGAAGGTGCCAACCCAGAAAGATAGGCATCCTTCCTCCCATGGATCTCTGGCATTCCACCAGGGTTGGCGGGTAGGAGTTGAATTAGGTCTGGAAGAGATTGCGAAGAACAGCTTGGCCAAAAAAGGCATCCCGACGGGAGGCTTTATCCAGGCAGCAGTGGGCTGTGAAGGTGTGTACCGAAGCCCATGTGGCTGCTCGACAAATGTCATCAATAGACACAGAGTGGAGATTAGCCGTGGAAGTAGCCATGGCTCTCACATTATGAGCTGTGACATGGTCCTGAAGAGGAAGACCCTTACTCTCATAAGCAAAGGATATGCATTGGGCAATCCATTTAGATAAAGTTCTTTTGGAGACTGGAAAACCCAAATGACTAGGGTCAAAAGCTATAAAAAGTTGTGAGGACTTTCTATGTTGCTATGTTCTTTGTATGTAAAAGACTAAGGCCCTTTTACAATCTAAAGTATGAAGGTTTCTTTCTGCATTAGAGGCATGAGGCCTTGGAAAAAATACAGGAAGATAAATTGATTGATAAAAATGGAAAGGCAAAACCACCTTTGGCTTAAAGTGTGGATGAGTTCTAAGAACAACTTTATCATGATGAAACCTAGTATAAGGAGGATCAGCCACTAACGCTTGCAATTCACTAATGCGACGTGCAGAGGTGATTGCAATTAGGAAGATGACCTTCCAGGTCAAAATCTTAAGGGCTGTAGTGGCTAAAGGCTCAAAAGGCGGCTTCATAAGCTGCCCGAGAACTAGGTTTAGATCCCATGCCACCGGAGGTGGCTTGATGGGAGGTTTGGTTAATAGAAGGCCTCTCATAAATCTTGATATGAGTGGATGAGAGGAAATTGGTTGTCCATTGAAAGGCTTATAAGAAGTTGCAATTGAATTAAGATGGACTCTTACTGAATTGGTCTTTAGACCAGAATTTGATAAGTGAAGGAGATACACTAGTATCAATTCCAAGGGTATGCCAAGGGGGTTTAATCCCTTCTTGCAGCACCATATAGTAAAACATTTCCACTTGAAGACATAAAATCTTCTTGTGGAAAGTTTCCTAGAAGCCTGAAGGATATCCTTTACCTGTTGGGACAGGTTGAGATCCTGGAGGTCTAAGCCTTCAGCAACCAGGCCGTGACGTGCAGGGACTGGGGATTTGGGTGCCATAGGGTCCCGTTCTCTTGAGAAAGGAGAACTCCAGAGGTGCTGCTTGAGAGAGATGTAGAAGCAGGGGATACCACATTTGGCGTGGCCATCGTGGTGCTATGAGAATCATGCGACCCCTGTCTCTCTAAAGCTTGAAGAGTGTTTTGGGGATGAGGGGAATGGGTGGGAAGGCATAAAGGAAGTCCTGGCCCCAGTGAAGGAGGAAGGCATCCCTTGCCTGACAATTGTGAGCCAGAATCCTGGAACAGAACTGGGGAAGTTTGGCATTCAGTGGACTTGCAAAGAGGTCTATGTCTGGAGTGCCCCAGAAATGAAATATCTTTGCCACCTGGTCTAGGTGGCGGGACCACTCATGAGGCAGCAGTACTCGACCGAGTCTGTCTGCCCAAATGTTTTGAATGCCTGGAAGATATACCACTAGAAGGTGAATTTGATGCTCTCTGGCGAGGGCCCACAGTCATAAAGCTTCGTTGCATAACGATAGAGAACCTGTTCCGTCCTGCTTGCTCACATACAACATGGCTACTTGATTGTCCATCTGGACTAGGACTGTCTTGTAGCTGAGCTGGGCATGGAATACTTGAAAAGCTAAATAGATTGCTCTTAATTCCAGGAGGTTTATGTGTAAACCAGTCTCCTGTGGAGTCCAGGTTCCCTGGGTAGAGAGATGATTCAGGTGTGCTCCCCAACCCACCTGTGATGCATCTGTCGTTAGGGTGGCCTGAAAAAGGGGTTGATGAAATGGAGGCCCCACTGTCAGGTTTTCTAGTGATTGCCACAATTGGAGGGACAAAATTAGACGTTGAGAGTTTATTATTTTGTCCGACAAATGACCTGTGGCCTGTCTCCACTGTGTGGAAAGGGTCCACTGAGCTGCTCGTATGTGGAGGCGAGCATATGGGATTACATGAACTGTGGATGCCATATGTCCCAGTAACTGCAGTAGCTCTCGAGCAGTGAGGGAGGATTTGCCTGCTGCTTGAGAAGCTAGTTGCATTATGCGAAGACACCAGGCCTGTGGAAGGAAAGCCCTTGCCTGTCTGGTATCTAGACAGGCTCCTATGAATTCCAGGCATTGGGAAGGAACTAGTTTAGATTTTAGGAAGTTTATTACCAATCCCAAGTATTGGAGGATTCGCATTGTACGGGACAGTGCAGTGCTGGCCTCTAACTGTAGGGGCTCGAATGAGCCAGTCTAAGTAAGGGAAGAAGAAAATCCCCAGGGTTCGTAGAAATGCAGCTACTACTGTCATGCATTTCGTGAATACCCTTGGTGCTGAAGCCAGACCAAAGGGAAGAATCCTGTACTGGAAATGTCTTCCCCTGAAAAGGAAACGTAAAAATTTCCTGTGATCTGGATGGATAAGAATGTGAGTGTATGCATCCTTTAAGTCTAGAGAGCAAAGCCAGTCCTGGCTTTGAAGGTATGGCAGAAGAGTTCCCAGAGAAATCATCTTGAATTTTTCTCGAAAGATATATTTGTTCAATTCTGTGAGATTTAGAATGGGTCTGTGTCCCCCTGTTTTCTTTGGGATAAGAAAATATGGGGAGTAGAACCCTGCCCCCTGTTGAAGAATGGGTACTTCCTCTATTGCCCCTTGGGCAAGAAGAGTGGAGACCTCGTGATCTAGCAGATTGTCTGCAGAGGTTTGTGAATTGAACTGCTTTAGAATTGTAGGAGGGGGTAAGCTGTGAAAATGAAGTTTGTACCCCTCCCCTACAATGGACAAAGTCCAATCTTCTGCTGTTATCTGATGCCATCTGTTGACAAAGTGGCATAACCTGCCAGGGATATTGGGGTTTGAGGACCCCTCAGAGGCAGGAAGGCAAAGCTCTCTAGGAAGGAGTCAATGCCCTTGAGGGGGCTGATCCTGGAGAGCTGGTTGGGCTCTCGGGCCTTTTGGATTCTTCTGTTGTCTAGTTTGTACCTTTCGGGCAACGTGACCTGGAGCTTGAGTCTTATAGGTATAGGAAGGATAAAACTTCCTCTTTTTGCTAAAAGAGGGTTTTTTATAAGTCTTTCTTTTGGCTGGAGTGGCTGTAGACTTTGACAATCTATCTAAGGTAGAATTGTCAGCATCTAACTCGTAAGCCTTCTCCTGCCAGTTCTTGCCGAAGAGATTTTCTCCTGTGCAAGGAATGTTGCCTAACTTGTCCTGTACCCAAGTCTCCAAGTCTGATGCCTGTAGCCAGGCAATTCGTAGTGCGCCAATGGCAATAGCAGAAGTCCTGCTAATGCATTCAAAGCAGTCAAAGGCTGCACAATTGACACACTTGGAGACATCCTGAGCATGCTTAACCAGAGTAAGAAAGTCTTGTCTCTTATCTGGGAGAAATGGGCTCATAAGTTCCAAGTCTCCTGTGATTTCTTTGAGGAACATTCCCATATATAGGATATATGAGCTGATCCTAGCTGGAAACATGGAAGCTTGAAAGGTTGTGTGTCCAAAAGCATCCAGAGTCCTGCATTCACGACCTGGAGGATTGGATGCATGTCTTAGCACTTTTCATCCTACGCATGGCTGACTCCACTACCATAGAATGGTGTGGCAGCTGAGTTTTCTGAAATCCAGGACATGGTGGGACTCGATACATAGTAGCAAGTCTCCTAGAGTGAGGAGAAGTAGTCAAAGGTGTCTCCCACATTCTGAGCATCAAGTTATGCAGAATTTCATGGATAGAATTTCATGTTCAATCTGTTACTGATAGATTGAGCCCATTATTGTTTACACTGTTATATGTAAAAACAGCATTGATGTTTACTGCCGTTCCTTGTAAAACAGCCTTGCTTGTTCATTGTTGTTCATTGTAAACCGCAACTGATCTATGGAAGTTGCGGTATATAAAAACCTGCTAATTAAATTAAAATTAAATTAATAGGCAGAGTAGCTGCCTCCTTAGGAGCTTTAGGATATTGGAGGACTTTCAATCACAGTAGCTCCTGAGGAGGAACCCAGAGCAAAGGAATTGGAAGACCTTTAGCCATATCACGGATGAAATCCTGAAAAGACATGTCCTCTGGAGGTGACATTCTGCTTTGGGGAGAAAACCTCTAGTGCCAGCAGAATTGTCAGAGTCTTCAGAATTGGAGGCATCATCGGCATCGGTACCGGTGTCTGTACCGGCATCGGCGTCGATGTCGGTACCGGTGCCCGTTGGACCAATGGTACCGCAGCTGAAAGAAGAGCTGCCATGCTGCGCTCGATAGCGAGGAACCTCTGGTCTATCAACACTGCCGATGCCTGGGTGTCGGTACTGCCGGCCCCTGAGCATGGCACAGGTAGTTCTTGTGAGGTTGAGGCATCGAGAACATCCTGAAGCCCCATCGATGCTTTGGAAGCTGAAGCCTCCCGCCGGGACTGTTTTGCCGGTGTGGCTCCCTCAAGGGCAATGCCAATGGCCTCTCGATGCTTAGCAGGAGAGCTACCCTTTTAGGACCGGCTTTTATGTTTAGTTACCTGAGATCCATGGGAGGAAGAAGAGGCCCTTGACGATGTCGATGCAATGGATCTGTCATCCGAAATAAAGAGGGTACTGAGTTTTGCAGCCCGGTTCTGTCTTCCTCTTTTAGTCATCCCCATACAGGAGAGACATACAGTTGGAGAATGTTCAGGTCCTAAACATTTTTTTTTTAAATTTTATTTTTAATACACACCAAACAACAAGCCATCCTCTTAAAACCAAAAAAATTACAACAGCTCTGCACATGGCATTACTATGTCAACCAGACACATAGCCTTTCAACTGGCATAACATTTATAGACCCCAATACCCCCCCTTCCCACCAAACAGCAGTCAGACATATAAAGAACAAAATTACTTTGTGGCCATCCATGTAATATACCTTCCCCACACTTGTACAAAATTTTGCGAGTGCTCCTTCTTCAGGGCCGTGAGCTTACTCATCAAATACAGGTGGTCTAAGGAGCTACAAAACTCCTCTAATGTAGGAACCCCCACCTGTTTCCACTTCTTTGCAATCAACACCCGCAAAGCTATACACCCCAAGTTCACAAATTCCCCCTCCCACCTGTTAAGCTCTTCCAACCGCACTCCGAGGAGCACCAAGGCCGGCGAGGGCTGTATCTCCTTCTCCAAAATCTGACCTAAAAGGTTGAACACCTCCCCCCACACTCCCTGAATCAACTTACACGTCCACCAGATATGCATATACGTTCCCCTTTTCCCGCATTCCTTACAGCATTGAGCGCTTGTGGTATGATACATCTGATTCAAACGCGCAGGTGTCAAATGCCACCTATACAGAACTTTATAATTATTTTCAATTAAAGAGATCGCCAATAGGCCTTTATAACGAGATCGATAGATTTGCTTCCATATATCCTCACCCCACTCGACCCCCAAGTCTGCCTCCCACAGCCTTTGATAGGGCTCTCTTCCCCCACCCTCTTGCATCATTGCATAAAATTTAGTCACAACCCCCCTCCGCCACCCCACCAAGAACATCTGCTCCACCTCAGTAGGGTCACCCTGCCGACCTGGGACTATCTTATGTTGGATATAATGAGTAATTTGTTGAAAACGAAAAACATCCTTATCTTCCAACTGGTATTGCTCCTGCAAAACCGCAAAGCTTTTCACAGCCCTACCCTCTAATAATTGACCTATCCACTCTAGCCCTTTCCGAGCCCAATGCTTAAAAGCCGAAATCCCCACCCCCGGCGGGAAGGCCGGATTCCCCCTTATTGGTATCAGCCGCGAGATCCCCTCCTTACCTAGCCACACACATTTCCATTTATTCCACACCTTCAAGGTGAGCTGCACAAAGGGGTTCTCCCCTTGAAAGCCTCTATTCCCATCCCAAGGCAACCACAACAGATCCCCAATCGGGCCCCCCCGCAATTCCTCCGACTCCATCCACACCCATTCTTTTTTCTCATCCCCACACCAGTCCCCACACATGCATTCAATCGGGCGGCCTCCCAATATCTCCCTAGATCTTGGATCGCCATTCCCCCACTTTCCTTCCGTCGCGTCAAAATTCGCCCAGCTATTCTGTTTTTTCTCGAACCTCCCACATACTTCATAATCACCTGTTGCCATTTCACTAAACAACTGTTAGGCACCCAAATTGGCAGCACAGTAAACAAATACAGCCACTTAGGTAGAATCACCATTTTAACTGCTGACATCCGCCCATACCATGATAACCCTTTACTCTCCCAGCTTTCCAATTCCTTCCGAACTATTTTATCCATGGCACCATAATTAGCCTCGAACAAATCCTCCTCCTTCGCCGTTAATTTGATGCCCAGATAGGTAATACTGTGCCTAGCCCATTTAAATGGGAACTGTTCTTTAAGAAGGAGCACAGTCTCTTCTGGGACCGAGATATTCAGGATCTGGGACTTAGTCGCGTTAACTCTGAACCTTGAATATTCCCCAAATTTCACTAAAAGATCATAAAATGCAGTTAAAGACGTCTGCGGCTCAGTTAGCATAAACAATAGATCTGCAAAGAGAGACACCTTGCTTTCCCAAAACCTTAGTATAAATTTTAAAGTCCGTCCCCAACAAGGAGAGGGGTCGGTAAGAGCCACATAAAGTTAAATCTTTCCCCTCCTTTGGAAGCACTGTGATACCAGCAGTACGCATGGTTTCCGGCAACACTCCCTCCTCCGTAAAGGAGTTAAAGAGCCGAGTCAAAATCTCCCCCAACTCCTCCCCAAATTTTTTATAAAATTTGTTAGTGTACCCGTCCAGACCCGGTGCCTTATGCGCAGGTAAGTTCTTAATTACCGCAAGCACTTCCCCCACCTCAATGGGCCGAGAAAGCAGCTCTGCTTGCCCCACACTCAAACACGGAAGTTCCATACTTAAAGTCTTCCATCCCCCTCAGCTCACCGCCCCTGATATGGTGTATACAACTGTTTATAATACTCAACAAACCGCTCTTGCAGTTGCCCCAGCTGCCGCAGATCCTTCCCCTGGGCATCCTTAATTTTTGTTATATAATTTCGCTGACGTTGTTGTTTCAGCCTGTGTGCTAATATCCTACCGGGTTTATTGCCCCATTCAAAAAAATCTTGTTTTAGCTTATCCTGGGCATATATAATCTCTCCAAGCTCTAACTCCCCTAACTCCTTCCGTGCCTGAGCTAACTCACTCCGGCCCAACCTACCCAACTCCCCCCGTTTCTGCAACCCCTCCAGTTCCCTGATCTTGTCATATACTATCCGCTTTTGCCGCTCCTGTACCTTCTTCCGATAGGAACCAAGAGATATCAACTTCCCTTCCATCACCACCTTAAGACATTCCCAAAGAGTGCCTATTTTACACTCAGCTGTATCATTAAACTCTAAATATTCTTTAATATGTTCCTTCACCTGTATAACAATCTCCGGTATCTCCAACAAGGATTCATTTAAACACCACCCCGAACCTTTCCCAACCTTACCCCCCAGCCTAATCTCCACCCAAAACAGAGCATGATCAGACAGCGTGCATTCGCTAATCTCACACCCTCCCAGGTCCTGAACAAGTGTCTTGGCCACCCATATCATATCCAGCCTAGACAGAGAGTCATGCACAGGGGACCAATAAGTATAGTCCCTACTCCTCCCTTTCAACTCACGCCATACATCCACCACCCCCAATTGTGCCCCCATCACTTTCAACGCTCTCCTACTTTTCACATTACCTAGAGCCTTCCCCCTGGAATTATCCAACATAGGGCTACTCGTTAAATTAAAATCTCCGCCCACTATTAGTTGCCCCTCTACAAATTCAGTCACCCTTCTAGTCAATTCCAAAAAGAAGGCCCCTTGTGCCACATTGGGCCCATAAATATTCACCAATGTAAATTTCTGGTCCTTTATCTGTATCTTAAGCATCAGATAACGCCCTTCCTTGTCCTGTTGTATCTCCTGTACCTGGTGAGGTACGTGTGTATGCACTAAGATACCTACCTCCCCTTTTTTGAGCTCAACCCGATTGGAAGCAAACCATCGTCTCTGGAATTTTTTGTTTACCATCCTCCACTCGTCCCTTTTCAACAAGTGGGTCTCCTGTAGAAACACCACGTCACCCTGCAATCTACCGATCTCTTTATACACCCTTTGTCTCTTCATTGGGGAATTTAGACCTCGCACATTCCTTGTTACCACCCTTAATTTATCCATCATCACCCCATATACCACACACCCAAATCCTACGCTGTTTGGTTGGAGCAGCCCTACCTAACCCCCCCCCCCCCCCCACCCTCCCCATCCCTCCCCCACACCTTTCCAAGGCACCCTCACCTCGAGTGCACGAGGCATGACTCACCAGCCCGAGCCCCTATTTACATCTTAAATATTCACAACGGGCATCCCCACCCCCATCACCATTATAGGACTTAACAGCACGCTTTTCACCACCTTTCCTACGCAGGCAATAAGCAATAATGTCCAGAGAGTCCACTACTCCACTTCACCCCTCAGACGCCACCGCCGTCTTCTGCTGTTGTCTACGCAGCCTCCGGTCTCCTTGAGGTGCTCTCTGCCAGCCACTTTCACCAGGCCTCTTCCTCGGCGTTTTTGGCCGATCCGTCTGCGAAATCTCAGGTATCCCCGTCCACCCCGCCTTCTCCATTGCCTTAACCGCTTCCTCAGTTGTTTTCACATAGGACGTGACACCTTCAATGCAAAATTGCAAACCAAACGGGAACAGCCATTTGAATCTAATGGCCCTATCCCGCAACTGTGTAGTAATCTGTCCAAAGTCTCTTCTCTTTCGCATCGTAATAGCGGAAAGGTCTGCATAGATGTCAAGACGCTGATTGTCCCACTTGAAGTGCTTAACTTTCCGGGCAGCTTCTACCACAATAGTTTTAGTAGAATACTCGTGAAAACACACAATAATGTCTCTATTGAAGCCTTCCTTTCTGGAGCCCAGCGTTCTGTGGGCCCGGTCTATCTTTCAACACAGGCCCTCCGCTGGCAAACCAGCCTCCAGCACCAACTGTTTGCACACTCTTTCTACTAGTTGTACCCAGTCCACATTCTCCGCTGTTTCTGCAATGCCACGCAGTCGGATATTCGCCCTCCGGGAACGATTTTCCAAGTCTTCCACTTTAGACCATAACTCCTCTTGTTCCCCTTCCATACTCTCCATCTGCTCTTGCAGTTTTTGCAACGTGTTGTCCTGCGTTTCTACTTTACTCTCCAAGTCTTCCAGATGTTGGCCCACCTCACGAATTTCTCCACGCAAATCCTCCAGCCAGCCTTGTACATCTGCCTTGAACAGAGACATATCCTGTCTGAGGGTGGTAAATCACCCGTGCAGCTCTCCCCGGAGTACCTCCACATCACTGCCCTTCTGCTTCTCCACTTTTGAGGCCTCCTCATCGCTGCCCGCATTCACCATCGCCATCTTGGATTTCCCTGCGGCACCCACCACTGCTGCGCCTTTGTAGGCAAACGCCTTTAATTCAGTGCTACTTTTTTTCATCACCGGACAGCCACGCGATTCACCCAGCTCTCCACTGCTTTTCCGACTCTCCAGACCCCACGTTCAGGCAAGAGGTGCCCCACCAACTCACTCAGTCACGGAGCCCCGTGCTTTTGCTGCCTCTCAGGCTGGTGACGTCATTTCCTCTCCCTCAGGTCCTAAACATTTAAGACACCAATCATGGGTGTCAGTGACGGAGATGGTACCGTCACACTTAGTACATCTTTTAAAACCACTAGTTGGTTTTTCCATGTTTTAGGAATATGGGGCCTAGTGCCCAAAATGGCGCCTAGCACCAAAGAGAAAAGTTTCTAAAGAGAAACAGTCTAAAGCCTAAGTTTTTGTTTTGTTTTGGGTTTTTTTGAAAAGAAAAGAACCAGCGGTACCAGTAAGCATCGTGCGGTAGGCAAACGCAACCACAAGAAAAGAAATTCAAAGACGGAATTTTCTGCGGTGACAGGGAATAGATCCCGACAGCTCTGCGGAAAACGAAGAACTGAAGAGGGACAGTTGGAAAGGTGGGAAGGCAGCGTGCATGTGCTGAGGGATGGTCCCAAAAGCGTTCTTATTGGACGCTGGGGAGCGTTCCCGCGCAGGCTCCGTCGGTACCCATATGTGAAGACTACATTCCTGCTTGTACCTGGAGATCATCCACATGAGAAATCAATTATCTGTCTCCCTCAGCACCAAACTCATACACCCATTCTTCCCCCTCCACACCAGCCCATCACCAAACAACCCAATCTTCCCTCACAAGAACCAATTCCCAACTCAAAATGGCAACCAAATAACCACAAGAACACTAATGCTCGCCTACATAATAATCACTATCTCTGTGATGATTCATAGTCTAAACCCTTCACCAACGTATCCCATTCCATCTATAACGCAAATAGATATATGAACCCCCTCATTTACTACAACATACCTCATAACAACAAAGCTAATCCCAACAGACTCATCAACATAAGAATAAACCCAACTTACTCAACTCATAATAAGGTGATTCCGCTTAAGCAACAACCCCTATATTGCTACCTGTTTAATGCCAGATCCTTGAGAAAGAAACTCCCAACAGTATAAGACCTAATATCAGATTCCAACCCCGACATAATATTTATCACAGAGACATGGTACACCGATACCGACACAGTCACAATCAACCAACTAACAAGTCCAGGTTATGAAATCTTTCACACACACAGACCAATAAAGAGGTGGTGGTGTACTTATCATAAAGAATCTCTCAAAGCATCCTTAACCTCTAATTACATTAAAAACATACACATCCTAACTATAGATATAAAACAATTCCAAATTTGCCTGATTTACAGACCACCGGATCTGAAACCTGAAAACCTAGATACATTAATAGATCTCCTTGACACATCCTCTGAATCAAAACCATTAATACTGCTTGGAGAGACTTTATTCTCCCTGCAACTTCAGATTCACAAATAGAAGCATTCCTAAAAATCTCTGAAGAACTAGACTACATCCAAATCATAAACGAGCAAAAAGGCAACACACTTGACCTCATCTTCCTACCCAGATATCATACACAACTACGATCACACCACCATAGAAATAAAGCCCGTCCCATGGTCTGATCACTATCTTATAAAATTCCATATCCCAATAAAAGATATCACTTCAACCAAACCCACACCTTCACAACATTTTTACAGATTCAAAAAAAATCAACAAGGAAGAATTCCTAAACCAAACTATCCCTCACTTCATCATGGACCCCACAGACCTAGACAAAGCGCTACTAACTTGAAACACCACTATAACTAAAGCAGCCATCCCAAAACAGAGCCCTAACCAAATTAAAAAAAACCCAAACTCCCCATGGTACAGTCCAGAGATAAGACAAATAAAGACAGAACTACGCAAAGCGGAGAGAAAATGGCGGCAATCTAAAACGAAACCACTCAATCTACCTACTTAAACATACTCTCCCTCTACAAAGAACGTATCAATGATGATTAAAAAAACTATTACTCAAACCAACTTTCAAAAGCCATTAACCGCCCACGAGAACTTTTTGGTATTATCCAATCTCTAACCAATAACTCATCTAACAAACTCCACCATTCAATCAATAGCACCCCAGACCCTTGCTAATTATTACATGAACAAACTAAAACAAAAATCACCTATTACCCCTCTGCAAAACACAAATCCACCCTCACACATAGCACAATGGTCTGTCTACCTTTTATCCTTTATCCAAAGACGCCCTGAAAAACATCTTATCCAAACTAAATACTACTACATCCTACCTAGATCCATGCCCAGTAAACTGGATTAAATTATCCATTCCAGAACTTATCCCATTTATCATCCCCATTATAAACCTCTCACTTATGAACGGATATCTACCAGCCCCCCTTAAACATGCACATATACGCTCAATCCTAAAATATAGATCCAGCGACATGAGTTCCCCGACCTCATGCAGACCAATATCTAGCCTACCATGCATGGCTAAACTCACCGAAAAAGCAGTTCTAATCCTGACCTATAAATGTATTCACTCTTCTGCCCCCCAGTACCTTTCATCTCTCATCTCTCCTTACACTCCCCCTCTCAGTTGCTTCGCTCTTCTAATAGTCTTCGTTTATCTGTGCCCTTTACTCGTACTGCCAATTCCAGGCTTCGCTCCTTCCAACTGGCAGCACCCTTTGCTTGGAATAGTCTTCCTATCTCTGTGCACCAGGCATCCTCCCTGGCCATTTTCAAGTCCAGACTAAAATCCCATCTCTTCACTATTGCTTTCCGTTCCTGTCTTACCCTATCTTGATCTCTCTATCAACATCTGCTTACTTTGTCCTATAATTTTTTGTTATTTGTATTATGTAACTTTTTTTTGTTTTCTGTCTTATTAGATTGTGAGCTCTGATGAGCAGGGACTTCTCTCTCTGTTTGTACAGCGCTTCGTATGTCGTGGCGCTTTATAAATCTTTAATAATAATAATAATCCAACTACAGGACCATATCGAATCTGCTGCCCCACTAGATGACCAGCAATATGGTTTTTGACCTCACCATGGAGTGGAGACACTCCTCACGGTCCTAATCGATACACTCACTAGAGGAATTGACAACTCTAAACAAAATACTCCTCCTCATCTTTCTTGATATCACCGCTGCATTCAACAGTGTCAACCACCAATTAATGCAATCAGGACTTCAGCAGATGGGAATTACAGAAACAGCATTTAAATGGTTTAACTCATACTTATCAAATAGGACGCAGGAAGTGAGAATCGATCAACAAACCTTTGACACATACAAACAAGAACAAGGACTCCCACAAAGCTCTGCCCTTTCTGCACTTCTTTTTAATATCTACTTACAACCAATCTGCTCCATATTTCAAAGTTTCCACGTAAATTATCATATTTGCACAGATGACAATGATTTATCTACTCTGGGACATTTTAAATCCCCCACTGAAACACCTCACAGAATGCTTCTCAGAAATTAAAACATGGCTGGAGACCCACAGTCTCCATATTAATTTCTCAAAAACAGACGCTATGTACATAACAAGAAACAAAGGTTTCTCCCCTCCAACCACAATCAAAATCAATGACATCAACATCCAAGTTAAAAACGAAGTTAAATACCTAGGTGTCATAATTGATAGCGCCCTCAACTTCAGCTCACACATAAAAACAAACAAAAAAAATTCTTTTCAAACTAAAACCTCAAACAATTCTGCCCGCTACTTCACCCTCAAGACTTAAGATCAATAATCCAAGCAATAATCATACCACACCTTGACTTTGCCAATACTATCCTTCAGGGTATCACGAAACAAAACCTAAAACGCCTCCAACTGGTCCAAAATGTAGCCACCAGAATAACCACTAATACCAACCCGTCAGAACACATTACCCCAACACTTTACTTCCTCCACTGGCTACCCATACACAGCCGCATAAAATTAAAAATCCTGGTAACAACATTTAAGTTAATGCACAACCTAACACCCTCACACCTTTCCACTCTTATAACAATAGAAAATAGCACCCGAATTCAACGCACCAAGAACCTAAATAAACTCTCTCTCCCCAAAGACTTTAGGAGAGCCAAAAAAAACAACCACCAGTATAGCCTTCTCACACACTGCCCCCATACTCTGGAACGCCCTCCCTGATTACCTCAGAGAAATCCAGGACTTTCAATCATTCAGAAAATACATCTATTCACAATACATTATAACACATAGGACACACAGGCATCAACTCAAGCATTACAATCTAATACAACCTAGGCCATTGAAACCCCGCAAACCCTTTACTTGTACATAATTTACCCTTGTTACCAACATGTCAGCAAGTCCATCCTAACTGTATTACCTCAATGTAAATAGTTATTGGTTTCATGCTTCATGTTATATGTAATTAAGCAAGTACCTGTTGTACTGCTCAAACTTCTTGTTCTCTGTGAACCACAATTGACCTTCGGAAATTGCGGTATATAAATCGCCATTAAATAAATAAAATAAATAAATAAGGCTCCGCAAGAACAGAGATACAAGGGGCTGAAGCGAGAGGGGTTTTCCCTCAACAGAATAGTGGTGCGCTGCGATAGCGCTCACATGCACTATGACCGAGTTGGACTTCAGTATCTGTCCCTCCTGTGACAAGTGGAACTAGAGTACAGTCTGTACCAAGCAGAACGGATTCGCCCACCTCTCGGCACACCAGACCTAGAACAGATGCCACTTAAAGGCGCATGCCTTCTCGTGGAGACCTTGCAGAAAGGCCAGAAGGACCTTCTCCACTTCCTGTGGGAGGTATGAGGGAACACTACCCTTTCAGCAGCCAAGCTGTGACAGGGACCCCAGGTTGGGGCACAAAAGAGAGTCCTCCTCCTGTGAGAACAGGTCTGAGGCACAGCCCAGGGGAATCTGTGATGCCGCCAACAGGTAGAGAAGCAGTGGCAACCAAGGATGCCTGGGCCACAGGGGGGGGGGGGGCGCTATCAGTATCAGTGATGTCCTCTTGCGCTGGACCTTGAAGAGGGTCTTGGTGACCAATGGTGGAAAGGTATAAAAGAGGCCTTCCATCCATGGGATGAGGAACGCGTCCGTAGCCAACTGGCTATGGGTGTGGCTGACAGGAGCAGAAGCAGGGGCAACTCCATGTTGTCTAGGCTGCAGGCCCATTAGGGAGCACCCCAGAGTTGAAACAGCCAGGAGGTCACTCTGTAATCCAGGCACCAGTCATGCGGCTGGAGGACCCTGCTCAGCTTGCCCGCCAGGGCATTTTCCTGGCCCAGGAGGTAGACCACCCTTAGGAGCATCCCACTTCATGTTTAAATTTTTTTTTTCAATTCTGAAATGCATACATTGCAGCCAACCACAAACACACAACCAACACCTGACCAGATGAGCATTCACAGTGAGCAGGACCTGGACTGGACTGGAGGGATTCAAGGAAAGGAAATTAGCAGGTAAGGCCTACTTACTGTATACCGTACAAATCATCCCTCCAGTCCAGTCCAGACCAATAGGATGTATCACAGCAGTGACACTAACAAGAGGGACCTGCGAGACCAGTCCACAAAACCCTTTCTCCTAAACGCACCTCCTTCTGAACCCAGACATAGAGACAATAATATTTGGCAAAGGCGTGCAAGAACGACAAAATAGCCATCCTGCAAATCTCCCCCGGCAGTACCAGACTCACGTCAGCCCAGGATACCGCCTGCGCCCAGGTGGAATGTTCCCTGGCGCCTGAGGAATTGGGCAGTACTTAAAGGAAATAGTCCAACGAAATCGCTCACACAGCCATCCTTCCGTGCCTTTCTTAACAGCACGAATAGGCAGTCCGATTGATGAAAAGGCTCTGTTTACCATAGGTATAAGCAAGCACCCGCCAGGCATCCAGAAGCCAAAGGCACCCATCTGCCCCACCAGCCAATCCGCATGCAGCACAGGCAGCCAGATGACTGGTTCACATGGAAGGCAGACACTACTTTCAGCAAAAAGGAGGGTACCGTGCACAGGACCAACTTTTCTGGGTGGAAAATAAAGAATGGCTCGTGACACAACAGGGATCAAACTTCCAAAATGCGCCATGCAGAGTAGATCGCCACCAGGAACACAATCTTCAACTTGAAGTCCTTGAAAGAAGCCTCCTGCAGGAGCTCTATGGCATCCCCGTTAGTGCAGAAAGGACAAGGTTCTGGTCCAAGGAAGCACCACTGATCACCTCGGAGGGAGCACCTGCTTCACCACTTCGAGAAATCTGACAACATCCACTTGGGCTGTCAGGGGCGACCCGTGCATCTCGTCACAATAGCAGGCAAATGCTGCTATCTGGATGCACAGCGTGCCTAGAGCTAGGCCTTTGCCCATCTCTGTTTGCAAGACGTCCAGTATCTGCAGCACAGATACCAAAAGGGCAGTGATTCCTTGGTGCACACACCAGTCTCAAAAATCCTCCAGACCCCGATGTACAACAAGAAGGTCGATCACTTTCGGGCCTTAAATAGCATCACTACCAGCACGGGGTAATATCCCCTTATTGCTCAATCTAGCCCTCTCAAGAGCCAAGCTGTAAATGAGAAACAATCCACCTGGGGCATGCACACTGGTCCCTGGACCAGCAGCTCTTCCAGCCCGGGGAACCGTCACTGGTCCTCGCTCTCAGGTGAATGAGGTACTCAAACCTCTTCAGCCAATCCAATGGAATCAATATTACTGGCCCCTGGTGCCACCCAATTCTGAGCAGAACTTGCCCGATCAGCAGCCAGGGCGGAAAGATGTACAGGAGACTCCCTCAGCCCCTGGTTGGACCAGCACATCCAGACCTTCAGACATGTGCTCAATGCGTCTTCTGAAGAAATGGCTTGACTTGGTGTTAGCCGCCACGGCCATTAGGTCCATAAAAGTCCGGTGCTGGGGCCAGTCAAACAACTGAAACACCGAGTCTGCCAAGGACCACTTCCCTGGGTCCACCTGATGATGGCTCAGGAAATCCAACTGTACATTCTCCCTGCAGGCCACCTGCGCCACCATGAGGGCCAAGAGATTCTCCTCTGCCCACTGAAGCAGTGACACCGCCTCCTCTATCAATGGCACACTGACAGTTTCCCCCTGATGATTTATGTAGGCCACTGCTGTCTTGTTGTCCTGGAAGGCCCACACCGCCTAGCCCTTCAGGAAGCTCTCAAAACAGCAAAGATCCCGGAATACCGCTTGGAGCACCAGCCCGTTGATCAACCAGTCGACTCCTCTGCCAACCAGACCCTGGGCAAACTGATCCAGACAATGCGCCCCACAACCAACAAGATTGGCATCTGCATCAGTCACCCAGGAGGCTGTCTCCAGCAGAAGGCCCAGCATCAAGGTTGGAGAGGAGAGCCACCACTCCAGGCTGCTCTTCATCTCCCCTGGACACAGCAACCTTCACGTGAGTAGGATGCGCTGGGGGAACCAATGTAACAATAGAGTACACTGGAGAGGTATCATGTGAACATGTGTCCAGACCACCAGATCTATGGTCACTACCATGGAACCCAGGAAGTGCAAGTAGTACTACGCCAAAGGCTGGGCCATCGCTAGGCAGCAACACACCTGCTCCTGCAGCTTCCCAGTGTGCTCCAGCAGAATGGCCATCTGGGTCCTCCCTGCTATCGAACTGCACTTCTAGGAAAAACAGCTCCTGGGAGGGCACCAACCAAATCTTGTTGAGGTTCACAACCCAACCTAAGCTGCACAGTAACACTTCCACCCGATTCGTGGCAAGCTGATTTTCTTTGCGAGATACTGCCTAATTAGCCAGTCATCCAGATAAGGGTGGACCAGGACGCCCTCTCGATGAAGGGCCGCTGCCACGACCACCATCACCTTTGTGAATCTGCGAGGCACGATGGCCATCCCGAACAGCAGTGGCTGGAACCGGAAGTGTCCCATGGAGACCACGATCTACAGGAAGTGTCGATGCTAGTCGCAGATCGGAATGTAGAGATATGCCTCCATAAGATCCAAAGCGGTGAGGAACTCGTCCTTTCATACAGTGGCAATCACTGAGCACAATGTTTCCATATGGAACTGTGGCCCGCGCAGCAACCTCTTGATGTGCTTGGGGTCCAGGACGGGCCGGAACGTCCCTTCCTTCTTTGGGAAGGCAAAATAGATGGCATATCGACCAGACCCACACTGATCTGGCAGGACCAGGCAGCCGGCCCCCAAATGAAATAGCCTGTCCAGGGTCCCCTGGACTGCTGTCCACTTGACCGGGGATTTGAAGGGCATAACGAAGACGACTTTGCAGAGGGCCATGCTAATTCCAGCGCATAGCCATCCCGAACTATCTCCAGCACCCACTGATCTTGCATAACCCGGACCAAGCAGAGTAGAAGAGCTGGAGCCTTCCCCTGACCTGCTCCTCCTCTTGGGTTCCCCGCGCTTCAGTGGGGCTTCTTAAAATAACCGATAGAGGAGAGGTAGAATCCTCTACCCGCTCCACAGCCCCAAAAGGACAAACTGCCTTGACAAGGTAACAACCGCCCTGAAAGGGAGCGAAATGAGTCGCCAGGACCTACGAAAGTCCCGGGCTGCCCTCTGGCAGCACCTGCCGCCTTAGCTCCCCCTTGGCCTATCCTCCAGGAGCCGGCCGCTTTTGGAGTCCCTTAAATCTTTAACCAACTTTTCCAGAACCTTGCTGAAGAGCAGCTTGCCCTTCAACAGCAATTTGGTGAGATGAACCTTGGAAGAGACATCCGCTGCCCAATTCCAGAACCAAAGGGAGCCTCTGAGCTGCAACCGCCGAGGCCATGCTCTTGGAGAAAACCCAGACAAGGTCACAGAAGGCATCTGCTAGGTACGTGGCTCCTGACTCCAACAGGAATTCTTCCTGCCCTGGTCCTCAGCCCCTAAGCCCAATGGAGGTCTGGAGGGTGAGGGCATGTGCCTTGAGTGCCTGTTTGAGCATGGACTCCAGTTTGAGATTCTGCACATCCCCCACAGGTTGGCACCTTCTTCCTCCGGGATGGTGGTTTTGGTGACCGCCAAAACCAGGGCATCTACCTTAGGGATCTTGAGGAACTCTCTCTTCTCTGGGATGAGTGGATACAGGCGAGACATCGTCTGTACCTCTCCTCCCCACCTTCAGACTAGATTCCACTAGCTCACACTCCGCATCTATCATTTACCCGAGTCTCCCACTTACTTTAGAAGCAAAGGTATCATTTAAAGTTACAGGGACCTTTGCACAGTAGGCAGATAAATAGAAGTTAAAAGTTCATTTTGACTATTTCTGCTTCCATTGTTTGAATTGTCTGTTGCAAGCCTGCTCACAGGGCGGGGCTAATTAAATTATCTTACAGCCTTTCCACAAGTACCTGATCAACTCCAGTCTTCACAGCTTCCAGACACAGCTAAGCTTTCAGCCTTGTATCTTTTTGCCTGTCTTGTTGCTGATATAAAATTTAACTTTGGTTATACATTCATTTTTGGGAATATTCTGACTGCCTATATTCCTTGTGTAGCCCTTAAATCAGATATCTAAGTGTGCCCTCAGTTCATGTTAAGGCCTACTGGCCAAGGACACTTAGGTTCCCGCCCAGCCTATCCCTCACCCCACCCACACCAGGGCTGCATTGCCTAAATAGCAGTCACATACATTGATATCTATCCTTTTAATTTGGTGTTAAGCCCACCTTTTCTTCTCCTTCTAGGACTGCTTAAATCACCATGTCGTGTATTCAGTGCAATAACTGTGGTGCCTTCATTCTGAGAAGAATCATTTGGAACCTAAGAGTTTGTCCTATATGCCTCAAGTTAGATGCCATGCATAAAGAATTCTTCATAAAAGTAGAAAACAGCTCCACACATTAACCAAAATGTAGCACTAGGAACTTTGCACTAAAAAACTTTCAATACCGTGACAACGGGGAGTACAGACCTCAGAACCAACCTCAGATCTCCATTGAATACTTAGAGCCACAAAAATGGCATCAGCTATCCAAATCGAGGTGAATTACATCAATGGTCTGTAAACAACCCCTCCGTCCGCCAACAGTACCAGAACATTTAGAAACATATTAACTGATGTAGGTCCCAAGCAATAGCTGCTATAATAAATATAAATAAGCACCTAACAATTAAACTAATCATTGAACATATCAAACATCAGTGCAAAAATCAAATTTGATAAAGCAGCAATTAATAGGCATACACCCCCAAACAAATGGCAGGACCAACAAAAGCCCTTGCACAAAAAAGGAACCCATCAGTATAAAGATCACGATCTTCAGCTAAATGTCCAAGATGGTCACTTTGGTATCAACCCCGACGCCACACTCAGACGTCCTTCTTAGCGTTTCGCAGACGCTGCCTCAGAGGGGTATAACAAATCCAGTAGCATAGATAGGGGCTCCAAAACTGACCCCCTAGTTGACAAAATTGCTTATACTGCTCGATGGAGAAAAATGCTTGCTGCAAGGATCCTGAGA
Source organism: Ichthyophis bannanicus (assembly GCA_033557465.1). Lineage (NCBI taxonomy): Eukaryota > Metazoa > Chordata > Amphibia > Gymnophiona > Ichthyophiidae > Ichthyophis > Ichthyophis bannanicus. Next base: position 687,360,254 of record CM066036.1, on the reverse strand, counting down.
TTGGAAAAACAAATTTGTAGAGAACGTAAACTCCTAGCTAATAGGCCTAATATTGCCAATAAAGAACAATTGCTTACTACCCAGGCAACTTTGAATACACTGATACATCTGAAAACAAAAAAATCACTATTTTATTACAAATATCACTTGAACCAATATGGGGATAAGGCGGGGAAGCTCTTAGCTCGTTGTCTGGCACGCAATCAGAGATTGCGATTTGTGCCATTACTGAAAGATGAGAAAGGTGTAATACACAAGGACACTGTAGAAATAGGGAATATTTTTGTAAACTATTATCATAAGCTATACATGAGGGAAGACGTTTCCAATATGAACATTAGGAATTTTCTGTCAGAGGTGCATTTACCCCATCTAACTCAGGAACAGCAGAGCAAATTGGCATCCCCCATAACATTGGATGAAGTAAAAAGAGGTATTGATAATGCAAAAAGTTGTAAGGCACCAGGAATGGATGGTTTTAGAGTTGAATATTATAAGATGTTACAGACACAAGTAACACCTGTGTTGGAGAAATTGTTTAATAGGTGGATGGAAACAGGGATGTTTAAATATAATAGTAATACAGCCCATATAGTGGTTTTACCAAAACCTGGTAAAGATGTAGCAGAGGTTGGGTCTTATCGACCTATTTCCTTAATTAACTATGATCTTAAGTTGTTTGCTAAGATTTTAGCAAATCGTTTGGCTGAATATCTCCCTTATTTACTGCATGATTGTCAGACGGGATTTGTGAAGGGTCGATATCCCACTAAAAATGTTAGGAAAATATTAGGAGCCTTAAGCTGGGTTAGGAAACTTGCTGTCCCTTCCGTATTAATCAGTTTTGATGCTGAAAAAGCCTTCGACAGGGTGGGGTGGACATATTTGTTCGAGACTTTAAAAGCTTATGGACTAGGAGAAGGTTTTATTCAAGGGATCAGAGGATTATACCAAAAACCAGAAGCTGTAATGGGAGTTAATGGGCTGGTAACAAATAGTTTTAATATAGCTCCAGGAACTAGACAAGGTTGCCCATTGTCTCCGTTGTTATTTGTGCTCTCATTAGACCCTTTGCTAAGAATGATTTATGCTTGTGATGATATACGGGTTGGAAGGTTGTGTCTGCTTTTGCGGATGATTTATTAGTTATGTTGACGGAACCTCGCAAATCTTTTTCAAAATTAATGAATGGATTGGACGATATGGAAGGATAGCCGGTTTTAAGTTGAATATGGCTAAATCAGAAGCATTAGATGTTAATGGGGAGTTACAAAATGATTGGGGTGTAGAGTTTCCTTTACGCTGGGCAAAAAATAAATTTAAGTATTTAGGAATTTGGTTACCTAAAGATCCACGTCATCTGTATAGGCAAAATTTTAGGATGCTACTTCAAGACATGCAAAATAAATTGCAAGATTGGACACCATTGCCTCTATCTTTAGGCGGTAGAGTGGCTGCTTATAAAATGATAGTCTTTCCTAAAATTTTATATGTTTTACAACTTATTCCGTTGCAGCTATTGAGGCAAGATGTTCAAAAAATGGAAAGATTATTACAGAATTTTTTTTGGAGAGGGAAAAAACCAAGACTAAGAATTGATCAATTATATGGGCCGTGGGAACAGGGTGGTATAGGGTTGCCTAGAATAGAACAATATAATCTAGGATGTCTGCTTCGACATGTTAGAGATTGGATAGTAGGGACATCAGTATATATACCATATGATTTTGAGTCCGCATTAGTAGCTCCTTATTCACTTCTATCTGTGTTACATGTGACAAATGTAAAATTGCCGAAGGATTTTAGAAATAATATTTTATGGCAAGGGGTCCGCTGGAGTTGGAAGTGTGCAAAATTGGGCATTCCAAGTGATGTGTCAGGATATTTGCCAATGCAAGGTAATTTAGCCTTTCAACCAAGTACAACGTCTATTTTTTTAAAGGGTTGGGAGAAAAAAGGTCTACAACAATTGTGGCAAGTAATAAATGGAGAAGGCGCACTTAAACCTTTCTTGGAATTAAAAAAACACTATGGATTGCCACAGGGGCATTTTCATGTTTATTTACAATTAAAGTATTATTTGATTTCAATGAAACATGGGAGACGAGGATTGAGACAGGAAAATTTTGAAAAATTGGAAAAATGGTTTGTAATAAAGGATAAAGAAAGAATATCGGTCGCTGATTATAGTAAAGCCTTGAATAACCTAACACAAGTCAAGAGCTATAGACACTTGAGTTTAAAATGGGAGAGGGATCTTGGAATTAATCTTGAAGCGTTTGAATGGGAAAAAACCATTGGGCGAATCCCAAAAATAGTTATAGGAGCAAAATTACATGATATGCAATTCAAAATAATACAGCGTGCTTATCTCTCACCTTATAGAGCATGGAAGGCGGGTTTTGCTGAACACGGTGATTGTCCGTGGTGTGGAATGGAGCGGGCACATTTGGGGCATATGTTCTGGACATGTAAACGAGTAAGGAAATTTTGGAATGGGATTCAAAAATTTCTAATGAGCATATTAGGGCAGACATTGAAATTAACCTCGGGGTTTGCTGTTTTAGATGCTCCTTTTCAGGGACTTTTTTCATCAGGGAATAGATTATTAATAAGAAAATGTCTGCTTGCAAAGCATTGTATTCTTCGGAAATGGAGAGAATCTGGAGGTCCAGAATATTGGGAATGGAGGAATGTTTTACATCAACTGGTATTATGGGAGGGAGAGGCTTCTAGAGAACATGTTCGTAGAAGAGCATGTTTTTTTGATGACTTGGTCTCCATATCTTGAAACGTTGTCGGCCAGGGCAAGAAATGATATTTTAACAGTGTAATTTGGTATAAACTTTATCTTAGTAATTTAAGTTGGCATAATTAGGACTAGAGTGCTAAAGAGAAGGGGGGGGGGGTTGAAGGTAAGGATGGGAGTGGGGGGGAGGGAGAGGTGGGAATTGGGGGGGAGAAGGGAAGGGAGGTAGTGGGCAAAAGAGGGAGGGGGATAAAAAGTAAGAGTTATTCCCTGTAGTGGGATATAATATTGTTGTCTATTATGCCTTAATATGTATGCTGCTTACAATGTTTCAATATGTTTGTTATTTACAATGTTTCTATATGTAAGCTGCTTTTAATATGTTTAAAATTAATAAAAAAGATGTAAACATAAATATTGTTGCAATGTCCATGGAGTTAGAAGTCCTCTGTATTGTTACCTTTTTAAATGCATTTTTTAAATACATCTTTGATGACAGTTTTTAAGTCGTTCTTTTTTACGTAGTCAGGAATATCTATATGCCATCACAATGGTTGCGCCTGCACAGTTTTATATTTCTAGCAAGATATAAATGAATAGTTTTTTTAAAAATTTCTGCAAGGTTTTAAATGGACATTTTTTTAAAAAATTCTACTTCTTTATGCTTATGGATATATAAAAAAACTTTTTTCCTTATGGATAGTTTATTCTTTTATGAATTTAGCTAATATATAGGGCTACTTTCTGCTGATAGTGGCTGGTTAAGTTCCTATTAATCATACATATTCATTTTCCATCTTATATTTTTAATCGCTCCTGCTACGGTCTTTCTCTCGTTCCTTTATGACAATTTGATATACATATATATACATACATTTTTACGTTCCTTTCAGGGTCTTATATGTAATGTATTTGTTATATGTATCATTTTTTAATCCTATTGTTGGTTATTATTTTTAGTTGTACAAGGATAGCATTTTACAAGGGTCACAAGTTGATGTGTCCTCAATAATCAACAGAGGTATTTATTGCCATTTTGTTTTTGTCACATCCTTTTAATTGGTTTTTAATTATTTGTTTATATGTATATGTATGTGATAAAGTTAATAGATTTTATTTTATTCAATATTTATTTTTGAGACATTTTTTACCCTTCCAATTTATATGTTTTAGATAATATTAGTGGTATTTATTTAATTATTTATGAGATATTTTTATATGTAACTGATTTTTAATATGGTTAAGTCATCTGTTCTGATCATGTTTTTGTTATTTTAATAGTGTATTTTGTAATATGTGTTTATGTTTTTAGTTTTTTACCTGATCAACCCCTGACGAAGGGTAACAAAACACGGCCTGTGTCGGGTTGGTAAAGCACAGTTACTTACCTGTAACAGGTGATCTCTGGGAACAGCAGGAATTAGTCCTCACATATGGGTACGTCGGTACCGACGGAGCCCGTGCGGGAAAGCTCCCCAGCTTCTTAGAATAGAAGCTTTTGGGACCTCCCACTGCACATGCGCACTGCCTTCCCGCCTTCCTGAACAGCTCTCCTCAGTTTCGAGTTTATAGCTGAGTCAACAGAGAGAGGACAGGAAGATAGATAGATAAAAGATACAACTCCTAGGGGAGGTGGGTGGGTTGTGAGGACTAATTCCTGCTGTTCCCAGAGATCACCTGTTACAGGTAAGTAACTGTGCTATCTCCAGGAACAAGCAGGAATAAGTCCTCACATATGGGGACTCCCTAGCTTAGATGCATGGGATCCCCTGTATAGGTTCGCCATCTTCGTATGGATCTCAGGCATCCATTCGGGGAAGGTGGGCAGGAGTTGTTTACGAATGGAACAGGTGCTTGAGGACAGCCTGGCCAAACAAGGCATCCCGGCGGGAGTCCTTGTCCAAACAGTAATGGGCTGTGAAGGTATGAACCGAGGCCCAGGTAGCGGCTCGACAGATCTGATCTATGGAAACAGAGTGCAGATGAGCCATAGAAGTTGCCATGGCCCTCACATTGTGAGCAGTGACATGGCCTTCCAGAGAAATGTTTTTGCTCTGGTAAGCAAAAGAAATACACTGAGCAATCCAATTGGAAAGTGTACGCTTGGAGACTGGAAGTCCCAAATGGGAAGGATCAAAGGCCACAAAAAGTTGAGAAGACTTTCGATGTGGCTGAGTCCTATTAAGGTAAAAAGCGAGAGCTCTTTTACAATCCAGAGTATGAAGGTTCCTCTCTGCATTGGATGCATGAGGAGCTGGAAAAAAGACAGGTAGATATACCTCTTGATTAAGATGAAAAGGCGAGACCACTTTAGGCATAAAGTGGGGATTCGTCCTAAGGACCACCTTATCATGATGAAATCTTGTGTAAGGTGGATTAGCCACTAAAGCCTGCAGCTCACTGATGCGGCGAGCCGAAGTGACTGCAATGAGGAAGATGACCTTCCAGGAAAGAAATTTCAAGGAGGTGGAAAACATTGGCTCAAAAGGTGGCTTCATAAGTTGACCGAGCACTAGATTCAAATCCCATGCGACCGGGGGTGGTCTGATGGGAGGTTTAGTGAGAGTCAGGCCTCTCATGAATCTTGCAACAAGAGGATGAGAGGAGATAGGTTGTCCATTTATATGTTTCAAGGATGCTGCAATAGCACTTAAATGGACTCTTACCGAATTCGTCTTGAGGCCTGCATTGGAGAGATGCAGGAGATAATCAAGAAGAGAATTCAAAGGAAGTGCCAGAGGGTCAAGACCCTGCTGAGCACACCAAATGGAAAAACGTTTCCATTTGAAAGCATAGGAACGCCTGGTAGAGGGTTTCCTAGAGGCAGAAAGGATATCTTTCACTGGTTGGGAAAGATGAAAGTCTTGAAGGTTTAAGCCTTCAGTAACCAAGCACTGAGGTGAAGGGATTTGGGGTTTGGGTGCCACAAAGTCCCCTCCTCCTGAGACAGGAGGTCTGGCGCAGCTCCCAGATCCAAGTAGGATCCCTGGGAGAGCTGTAGAAGTAGAGGGAACCACACTTGGCGTGGCCAGCGTGGAGCTATGAGGATCATAGTTCCATGATCCCTCTGGAGTTTGAACAGAGTCTTGGGAATCAAAGGAATGGGTGGAAAGGCATATAGGAATGCCTGATTCCAATTCAGGAGAAAGGCGTCCGTAGCCTGAGCTCCCTGACACGGAGTTCTGGAACAGAACCGGGAAGTTTGGCATTCCACGGACTTGCAAAGAGGTCTATGTCCGGGGTCCCCCATTCCTGAAAGATTCGGTTTATTTGGTCCAAATGTAGGGACCATTCGTGTGGCAGCAGAACTCGACTGAGCCTGTCTGCCCGAGAGTTTTGAACTCCTGGGAGATACACTGCTAGCAGGTGAATCTGATGCTCTCTGGCGAAGGCCCATAGTCTTAGAGCTTCGTTGCAAAGCGACAGAGAGCCCGTCCCTCCTTGTTTGTTTATGTAAAACATGGCCACCTGATTGTCCGTCTGAACTAGGACAGTGAGGTTGGCTAGGAGGGAGTGGAAGACCTTGAGGGCAAGGTAAATTGCTCGCAGTTCCAGAAGATTGATATGAAGGGTGGTCTCCTGTAGAGACCAAGTGCCCTGAGTGGAGAGAGTTTGCAGATGGGCTCCCCACCCTGTTTGGGAGGCATCTGTTTGGAGGGTTGCTTGGGGTAGCAATGGTTGAAATGGAGCCCCCAACAACAGATTCTTGGTGGAAGTCCACCAGTGGAGGGACCAAAACAGACGATCGGAGGTTTGTATTTGGTCTGAGAGCGCTCCTGACGCCTGAGTCCACTGAGTGGCCAGGGTCCATTGAGCTGCTCTCATATGAAGACGAGCATAGGGCACCACATGCACTGTGGAGGCCATATGACCCAGTAGGCGTAGCATTTCCCTGGCTGTCAAGTGAGTGCTGGACTGAGCTTGGGAGGCCAAACTCAGGAGGCGCTGGCCTCGAACATGTGGAAGGTAGGCCCTTGCAGTGATGGTGTCCAACTGGGCCCCTATGAATTCTAGAGATTGAGTAGGGATGAGTTGGGACTTGGGAAGGTTTACTACCAGTCCCAGATACTGCAAAAGGCTCCTTGTGTGGTCCAGGGAAATCTGGGCCTGTGACTGAGTTGGAGCTCGGATGAGCCAGTCGTCCAGATATGGGAAGACAAAGATTCCCATGCCTCTTAGAAATGCGGCTACGACTGCCATGCATTTTGTGAATACTCTTGGAGCAGAGGCTAGACCGAAGGGGAGTACTCTGTATTGGAAATGTTTTCCCTGAAACAGAAAGCGAAGATACTTTCTGTGGGATGGATGGATGAGTATATGTGTATACGCATCCTGTAGGTCTAGAGAACAAAGCCAGTCCTGACCCTGGAGGTAAGGAAGGAGAATGCCGAGAGACAGCATTTTGAATTTCTCCTTGAAGAGAAATTTGTTCAATTCTCTCAGATCTAGGATTGGTCTGAATCCCCCTGTCTTCTTTGGAATGAGAAAATAAGGGGAGTAGAAACCGGACCCTTGTTGAGGAAGAGGAACCTCTTCTATGGCCCCTTGGGCAAGAAGAGAGGAAACCTCTTGACCCAACAGGGTTAGGAGAGATGGGGGAGAATTGAATGGTCTCACCATATGATGGGGAGGAAGGCTGGAGAAATGAAGTTTGTAACCCTCTCGAATGATAGAGAGGGTCCATTGTTCTGTTGTGATTTGTTCCCATCTGGGAGCAAAGTGAACCAGCCTTCCGGTATGGTGAGAGGTTCTGGTTGTGTTAGAACCAGAAGTGGCAAGTTCCCTAGGAGCAAGTCAAAACCCCTGAGGGGTTGGAGCCTGCTGAGCTACAGTAGCTGCTGCAGGCTTAGCTCGTGCTTGTTTGGATTGCTGACGCTTAGCAGTATAGCGAGGTTGAGAAGACTGCTGGCCAGTATTTGAAGCAACTCTGGCCTTCTTATAGTAAGGCCTTTTAAAAGACTTTTTCTTAGTAGGAATTGAAGTGGACTTTGAAAGTCTTTCCAAGGTGGCATTTTCAGCATCCATCTGGGTGGCTTTGATTTGCCACTCTTCCCCAAATAAGTTCTCACCTGTACAGGGCAGATTCCGTAAGCCATCTAGAACCCAAGGTTCCAGATCAGAGGCCTGGAGCCAAGCAAGACGTCGGGCTGCAATAGCAATGCCCGAAGCCCTACTGGCTCCCTCAAAGGAATCATATGCTGCCCTATTAGAGAACTTAGAAACCTCTAAGAGTTGTTTCACTAGGGAAAGGAATCCCTGCTTTTTATCCTCAGGGATAAAGGGGGCAAAATGCCGCACCTTTTTGGCAAGTTCCTCCAGGAACATGCCCATATAGAGACTGTAGGAATTAATCCTGGCTATAAGCATACTAGCCTGGAAAATTTTCCTACCAAAAGAGTCCAAAGTCTTACATTCCCGTCCTGGAGGGGTGGAAGAGTGCCTTTTGGTACTCCTAATCTTCTTCATTGCAGACTTCACCACAATAGAGTGGTGGGGCAATTGAGTCTTTTGGAAACCAGGAGAAGGAGGGACCCTATACATGGTGTCCAACCTACGGGAATAAGGAGACAAAGTCAAAGGATTTTCCCAGAAATCCATCAGTTGTTCTTGAAGGATTTCATGGATAGGCAGGGTAACTGCCTCCTTAGGGGCCTTTGAGTATCCCAAAATATCCAGTTTTTTGGATCTGGGTTCCTTTTCAGAGGATTTGGTAATAGAAAGGGCTGTAGCCATATCTAAAACAAAGTCCTGGAAGGACAAATCCTCTGGAGGGGACATTCTCCTTTTAGGAGAAGAGGGCTCCTCAGGTAAGTTGAGTGGAAAACTCAGCAGAATCATCAGAGGAGTGAAAATCCTCAGAGGAATCGGTGCTTTCCTCTAACGCACGATACGCGTACCGATCGGTATCGATATCGGGCGTATCGGGTATGGAACCGGTATGGAGCGAAAGCCCATACGGTACCGACTTGCGTTTAGAGGTGGACGGCCTCGATACCGGCATGGCGGACGATACCGGTATCGGGCCCGGAACCGCTGAAAGCGGAAACCGATGGCGTTGCAGCTTTAATGAAAGCCATGACGGCCTGCTGCATGGACTGTACAGTATCGCCCATGGACGCCATAGCTGCCTGGATGTCGGTACCGGAGTGACCCGGTACCCCAGAGCAGGCTAACAGGTGATCTGTCGAGGCCGTAGCATCGATATCAACCTGAGACCCCTGAATTGGCGTTTTTGGAAGTTGGACTTCCCGCCGGGGTTGTTTGGCTGGGGCAGGGTCCTCAAGTTCTAAGCTAAGAGCCTCTCGATGCTTTGAAGGAGATTTGCTCTTTGAGGACTTGCCCACAGAAGGTTTGGTTACCTGAGATCCATCCGGAGAAGAAGACCTGGATGACTGTGATGCTGTATTCTCTGAAGCAAACAGCACATGGAATTTGTTGGCCCGGTTCTGCAGCCCACGTTTAGACATGTGGGAGCAAGATGGGCAGTCCGGTATGGAATGGTCAGGCCCCAAACATTTCAGACACCAGTCATGGGTGTCTGTGACTGAAATAACAGCATTACATTTGGTACACTTCTTAAATCCAGGGGCTGGCTTCTCCATGAGGAGAAATTGAGTAGGCCGAGAGGCCTCTCTGAAGTGACCAAAAAGCTAAAAAATAAGAAAAAAGAATTATAATTTTTTAAAGAAAGAAAGAAAAGACCGGCGATACCGGTATCGGTATGGGGAAGGCAGGTACGCGGTCTAAAGAAAACAAATAAAATAACAATTTCTTCAGCGGTGACAGGAACACGACCTGCTGGCTCCGCGGAAAAAGAGAAACTGAGGAGAGCTGTTCAGGAAGGCGGGAAGGCAGTGCGCATGTGCAGTGGGAGGTCCCAAAAGCTTCTATTCTAAGAAGCTGGGGAGCTTTCCCGCACGGGCTCCGTCGGTACCGACGTACCCATATGTGAGGACTTATTCCTGCTTGTTCCTGGAGATTAGGTTATAAAATAAACTTGAACTCTGTCTTTTCCACACTAATCACGTATTGGACTGGGTTTTTGCGCAGAGGCACCCTATACATCATGAGATATCCCTGCATAATGCCTTCTCTGCTTTGGTTAATGAGGATGCCCAATCCATGGAAACTGAAGGGCCCTTAAATGAGACCATCAATGCCCAATCTCCTGATAAAGCACCAAATATGAAGAAAAACTCACCAAACAGAAAACTACTACTGCTTGGAGATTTCATCAGAGGCACCAACTTGGGAACACAGATCAAAGGAGAGAAGATAGTCAAATGCCTCCCAGGCTCTTCAGCCAGCAGTAATACAAACCAAATTGTTGATGTACTTAGCGCAGAAAGTGAGCACTCCAAAACTGATGTCATCCACTTGGGTACAAATGACCTGGCTAGAAACAGTGCCTCTGCAGTTCAAAGGGACTTCCAAACTCTGGGAGAGAAACTCAAGCCCATTGTTAACATTGTAGCATTCTCAGACGTTCTACTTGTTCTTGGTAAGGGGGCAGAAAGGCTGCATCGCATAAACAGCTTTAATACATGGCTCCAAACCTGGTGCAAACAAGAAGGATTCAGATTTACAGGCGACTGGGGAAACAGATGGACCAACAAGAGACTATACTGTGGTGATGGACTACATCTCTCAATCGCAGGGAAAAGAATCCTAAGTGAAAAATTCAGGCAGTATGTGGATACGCATTTAAACTAGAAAAAGGGGGTGACGGGTGGGGAAGGACAACTTCAGGACATCACTCCCTGCAAAAGCAGAACATCAGAAACAGCCACACTTTTAAACCACATATCAGCGACAAGTGGGAAGTGGGCAGAACAAAATCAATGTAAAATACATGCAAGCCAGTTAAATGCTGGAAAGCAATGAGCACAAATGCGCGAAGTTTAGCCAACAAAGTTCCGGACCTGGAAGCCCTAATGGTGGAAATGGACTTGGACATTGTGGCCATTACAGAAACATGGTTTAATGAATCGCATGATTGGGATATAGCCATAGCTGGCTATAATCTATTCAGAAGAGATAGAGAAAGAGGAAAAGCTACTGAAATGCAGGGGGCATGGGGGAAAGAAGCAGCACTCTGGATTGTGTTGGAAAGAGGAGATGGCACTGCCATCCATACTGCTGTAGTCTACAGACCTCCGACTCAAATTGAAGAAATAGATAACAAATTGATTATAGATATTGCCAAGATAGCCACAAAGGGGGAAGTGATCATATTGGGTGACTTTAATCTACCCGATGTGGATTGGATTACTTCTGCAAATCTGGAAAGAAGCAAAAAAATTGTGGATACTTTCCAAGATGCGTTAGATAAATGGTGATGGAACCAACCACGGAAAGCTCAATGCTGGATTTAGGGCTCACCAACAAATGTCTGGGTGGGTACCCCTGTGAGCAGCAGCGATCATCACAAGGTATGGTTTGAAATAAAAGCCAAGGTGCAGTCCAATAATAGCAAACTCAAAGTCCTAAAATTCAAACACATTGACTTCAGTAAAATGGCCAAGTACCTGAAGGAGGCATTGGAAGGGGATAAGGGAAGTGGAATTACAATGGGCTAAACTAAAGGTGGCAATAAAAGGGGCAACAGATAAATATGTAAGGAAAGTAAATAAAAACAAGAGGAGAAGGAAACCTATTTGGTTTTCCAAAGAAGTGGCTGCTGAAAGGCAAAAAAATGGAAATTACACTAACCTGGTAATTGTAGTTCCTGTAGGATCCAGTTTAGTCCTCCACAATCGGGTACTGCCCCTCTCACTGCAGCCTGTAGACTGGACCAATCAAATCTTCTGTAGTACATATCCAGCAGGAGCTCCCAGAAGCCCCCCAGTGTACTAGTAACAAAGCATACTGAACGAAGCAACACATCAGATTATTATCAGATTAACATTAAACCTTGTACTTCCCCCCCTGGAATAACCAACTCCCTCCCCAAACGAGGAAGTCAGAACACTGCACGGCGCCGGAATCGACGCCCCTAAATTGACACAGAGCTCCCCCCAGGTACTAAGGAGCTTACGGAACCCCAAAAGAAAGGGAAGAGCCATAGCTATAAGCACGACTGCCGCTAAGGTCCGAACGGGACGCAAAACTATCTTAGAATCTCCCGCTCGGGATAGCGCGCCGCAAGATCATGCAGATATTCGGGAGGGAAGGAGGACTAAACTGGATCCTACAGGAACTACAATTACCAGGTTAGTGTAATTTCCATTTCCTGTGCGGATATCCAGTTTAGTCCTCCACAATCGGGATGTAACAGAGCAGTTAAGACCGGGCGGGACCTTGTAGGCCGGCGCGCAAAACCGCCGAACCAAAACAGGAATCCCGAGCCGCTGACACATCCAAGCGATAGTGCCTGCTGAAAGCATGCAGAGACGACCAAGTGGCCGCTCTACAGATCTCCGCTGGTGGAACCAGACCATGCTCCCGCCCAAGAGGCCGCCTGAGCCCTAGTAGAATGAGCCCGGAGCCCCTCCGGAACCGGCCGCCGCTGCAACAGATACGCGGAGGCGACGCTTCTTTAAAGCCATCGAGCAATGGAGGCCTTAGCCGCCGCCTCCCCTTTCCGTGCACCCCCAAAGAGCACAAAAAGCCGATCAGTCTTCCGAAATGACTCGGTAGACTGTAAATACCGACGCAGCGTGCGGCCCACATCAAGCCGGTGAAGCCCCTTGTCCACCGACTCGACCGAGTCCGCCGAAATCACTGGTAGAAATACTGCCTGATTCAGGTGAAAAGGAGACACCACCTTTGGCAGGAAGGAGGGAACCGGACGGAGCACAACCCGCTCCGCAGAAAAAGACAAGAAAGGTTCTCGGCATGACAAGGCCTGTAGATCTGAGATGCGCCGTGCCGAGCAAATGGCTACCAGAAAAACCGTCTTCAACGTGAGATCCTTCAAGGATGCCCTCCGCAAGGGCTCAAAGGGTTCCCGAGCCAGGGCCCGCAGAACTAAATTCAAATCCCACGGAGGAATCACCGCTCTGCGGGAAGGCCGCAAATGAAACACGGCGGTCAAGAAACGCCGCACATCCGCATGAGCGCCAAGAAGGCGGCCCAAAACCTTGCCTCTATAGCAAGAGAGCGCGGCCAACTGGACCTTCAGGGAACTGGCCGCGAGACCCTTCTCGAAGCCATCCTGCAGAAAGCTGAGCACGACGGGCACCGAGACCGTCGCCGCAGCCCGAACTCCACGCCGGGAGCACCAGTCCTCAAAAATTCTCCAAATTCGAACATAAGTAAGAGAAGTGGACGACTTTCTTGCCCGCAGTAAGGTGGAAATCACCGCGGGCGAATAACCCTTCTTTTTCAGCCGAGCCCTCTCAATGGCCAAACCGTAAGCGAGAACCGAGCCACCTGGGGCATCCGCAAGGGGCCCTTTAGAAGAAGATCCGGTAGCGCCGGAAGGCGCCACGGCACGCCGTCTCGAAGCCGAACGAGGTCGGCATACCAGGGCCTCCGGGGCCAATCCGGAGCCACCAGCAGCACCCGGCCCTGATGGCCCTCGATGCGCTGGACGACCAGACCGAACAGGGCCCAAGGCGGGAAAACGTACAGCATCCCGGACTTCGGACACGGCTGAATGAGAGCGTCGAGTCCTTCGGACATCCGCTCCCGCCGTCTGCTGAAGAAGCGACTTGTCTTGGCCGACTGGAAGGTCGCCATGAGATCCATGATGGGCGGACCCCACCGCCGAACTATCTGCGCATACACCTGAGGATTTAACTCCCACTCTCCGGGGTCCACCCGCACTCTGCTGAGAAAGTCGGCCTGGACATTGTCCGCGCCTGCAATGTGCGCCGCCGAGATCGCCGGCAGCCGAGTCTGCACCCAGCTGAACAAGGCCGTCGCTTCGGTTTTCCAGGGCCACACTCCCTGTGCCCCCTTGGCGATTGATGTACGCCACCGTGGTCGCATTGTCCGACCAGACTCGGACCGCCCGGCCCAGGAGCAGAGGTTCCAGGGCCATCAGGGCTAGTCGGAACCGCCCGAAGCTCGAGGCGGTTGATCGACCAAGACGCTTCCTGCGAGGACCACACCCCCTGCGTGAAGCGGGTCTCGCAGTGTGCTCCCCAGCCGACTAGGCTCGCATCCGTAGTGAGGGGGACCCACAGAGGAGGCTCCAAGGGAATTCCCCGCGTCAGGTTCTCGGAGGAGAGCCACCACCGAAGCGACCGCCGCACTGCCTTCGGGCAGGGCAGTCTCTTGTGCAAGGAATCGCACTGGTTGGACCAGCGACGAAGGAGCGCCCTCTGTAGCGGGCGCATGTGGAACCGCGCCCACGGAACCACCTCTAAGGTCGCCGCCATCGTTCCGAGAAGCCGTAGGTACCACCACGCCGACGGAGCGGGCATCCCCCGAAATAGTCGGACAAGAGCCCGCAACGTCAGGACGCGGCGCTCGGGAAGGCACACCAGCCCCCGAGCAGTGTCGAAGCGCACCCCCAGATACTCCAGGTCCTGCGAGGGCCGCAGACAACTCTTTCTTTCGTTCACCACCCAGCCGAGGGATTGCAGCAGAGCTACCACCCTGCTCGTGACCCGCAGGCACTCTCGACCGGATTTTGCTCGTATCAACCAGTTGTCCAGGTAAGGATGGACCAAAATGCCCTCCTTGCGCAAGGCCGCCGCAACCACCACCATCACCTTTGTGAAAGTGCGCGGGGCCGTAGCCAAGCCGAACGGCATGGCCCGGAACTGAAAGTGGCCCCACGGGAACGCGAAGCGGAGAAACCGCTGATGGGCTGGGTGTATCGGAATGTGCAGATAGGCCTCGGTAAGATCGAGGGACGTCAAAAACTCCCCCTTTCGCACCGCTACAATGACTGACCGCAGGGTTTCCATGCGGAAATGCGGCACTCTGAGCGCGCGATTCACGCCTTTGAGATCCAAAATCGGACGCAGAGAGTCGCCCTTTTTGGGTACCACAAAATAGATGGAGTAGCGACCAGCGCCTCTTTCCACGTGAGGCACTGGAACCACCGCTCCCAGCGCTAACAATCGAGCCAGGGTCACGCGGATGTCCCTCGTCTTTTGCTCGCCCCTGCTGGGAGACAGAACAAAGGAATCTGGAAGTGGGAACGCAAATTCCAGAGCGTAACCCTCCTCTATAATTTGTAGCACCCAGCGATCCGACGTTATTTGGGCCCAAGAGGAAAGAAAGTCGCGCAAGCGACCGCCGACAAGCGGTCCTCCCTCCAGAGCCTGCCTGGCGTCATTGTGGCTTGCGTCCAAAGGAAGAACCCGATGAAGAGCCGGCTGCGGAGAAGCCTCTGCCGGCTCCCCTGAAAGCCCGAAATCCTTGGCTACGGGCTCCAAACCGGCCCCGCTGCGAGGACCACTGGCGGGAGGGCTGAAACCTGCGCTGATCCCGAAAGGATCCCCGCGCCGACGAGGTGGACCGGTTGGACCTTGGTTTATCCTCCGGAAGCCGGCCCCCTTTGGACTCACCGAGATCCTTTACCAATTTCTCGAGAGCCTCCCCAAATAATAATCTGCCCTTAAACGGCAGCTTACTGAGGCGGGCCTTAGAAGAACTGTCCGCCGCCCAGCTGCGCAACCAGAGGGACCGGCGCGCTGCTACCGCGGATGCCATACTGTTAGCCAACGCGCGGATCAAATCATAAAACAGATCCGCCAGGTAAGCCGAGCCGGACTCCAGCCGGGTCACCTCCACCAGACCCTGCTGGTCTAGTCCGGGGCTCGAGCGCAGTTGCTGTGACCACCGCAGACACGACCGAGCCACCCAAGCCCCACAGATAGAGGCCTGCAATGACACGGCATCCGTATCGAAGGTTTGCTTGAGCAAGTTATCAACCTTCTTATCCTGCCCGTCCTTGAGGGCCGCCGCCCCCTCAACCGGGATGGTGGTTTTCTTGGTCACTGCGGAGACCGCAGCATCCACCCGGGGGGACCTGAACAAGTCCCTGTCCTTGTCAGCCAGAGGATAAAGCCAATTCATGGTCCGAATCCCCTTCAAACCGGATTCCGGGTGCTCCCACTCCGCCTGGATCATCTGATCCACCACGCGGTGGACGGGAAAAAACCACCTGGGCATCCCTGACTGCTTGAATCAGAGGATCCTCAAGACCCTCCTCCTCCAGGGACCGCACCGCCGAAAGGTTTAGCGCCTGAAGGGACTCCGTGACCAAAGGAACCAGCTCGTCCCTACGGAACACTCGAATGACCCGAGCCTGATCTTCCGGCCCAGGGATCTCCCCATCCTCCAAATCCTCCGCTTCAGTCTCAGGATCGCCCTCTGCCTCGGAATCCAGGAGACCCAGGGCGTCCTGCTCTTGTCCCCCCAACCGAAGCCGCTTGCCCCCGGGCGGTGAGGGACACTGAGCCGCCCCCAAGGACCCCGAGGGGAGGGAGGGGGGCCAGACAGCCGGCAACTGTCCGGACCTGCTCAGGCGAAATGCCTGATGCATGAGGAGTACAAAATCAGGGGAGAAGTCCATAGTTGAGGCAGCAACAGCCGCCTGCTGGAGCGCAGCCACTGAACCGCTGGCCGGAGGAACCGAGCCAGACTGAGGGATGCTTGGAGAAAGAACGCTGTCCCCGGAAGTAGAAGCATCCCCAGGGGTAGCCTGTTCCTGAACATTCACAGATTGCTCTAACTCAGAGGGCACTGCAGCACAGCCCCTGCAGATGCCAGAGTCAGTCCCTGCCGTCCTGCGGGACCCACAAATCACACACTGGGGCTTGGAAGCCATCCCAAGGCCACCTCTGCCCAGGGGAATAGAATAAGACAGCCACAGGAAAGCCCACACCACCTGGGCAATCCTATGCAAATCAGCCCCGATTTAAAAGTAACTTAACTTTTTTTTTTTTTTTTTTTACAAGAAACAAAATATATCCCAGGATCCCTGGGGGGCCCTGAGCAAAATCGCCAGAAAGAGGAACCCCAAAAACGCTAGGGGAACCTGTGCACAGCGATCAAAAATGCCTGGAAAAGCACTTTTAAAATCCAAAATGGCCGCCGCACTTTTTCACCCGCGGTAAAAAACGGCGCGAAAATATAAAAACCACCAAATAATATGGAAAACAAATAAAACGACCCTCTAATACAGGGCACACGAGCAGATTGAATAAAAACTGCCAAATGGGCTCAGGAGAGCCTACAGAAACGCTGGCATCCCAGACAGAGCATTGCACACAAGAAAGAAAAAAATGAAATGCAAACTCCTACCAGCTCAGGAACAGAAGATTCAGCCACAATCTCCCAGTACCAGGCACTGCCTTATAGGTATGGCAATTCCCCGTCCTGTCTAGGGGAAGCTCACCCAGGGCTGATAAAATGTGCTAGGCAGGCAACAGCAGCCAGCAGGTCTGACTTTCTCCTAGTCTCCTGTGGCACAGCTCCAGGGAGACAGGCTTCTTTTGTCTTTCTTATTTTTAAAGGCACAGCTAGCTACCAAAAACAAAAATAGTAGAGAAATGCCCCAAAACAAACCCTAAAAACAACTAACTAGTGTTGCTCCTGCAAAGGTCACTAAGTGTGCCCAGAGGACACACTTTTACGTCTACACACTGCAACGAGACTGGACACACTGGGGGCTTCTGGGAGCTCCTGCTGGATATGTACTACAGAAGATTTGATTGGTCCAGTCTACAGGCTGCAGTGAGAGGGGCAGTACCCGATTGTGGAGGACTAAACTGGATATCCGCACAGGAACACAGCTTTCACAAAATTCAAAAGCTTGCAAATAGAGGAACACAGAAAGGAATATAGGATCAAACTAAAAGAGACAAAAAGAGAAATAAGGAAAGCAAAATCCAAGGCAGAGGAAAAGATGGCTAAAGATGTGAAGTGTGGCACTAGTGAGGCCTCACTTGGAATACTGTGTTCAGTTTTGGAGACCATATCTTGCAAAGGATGTAAAAAGACTGGAAACTGTTCAGAGGAAGGCGACCAAAATGATTTGGAGCCTGCGTCAGAAGCCTTATGAGAAGAGACTTGAAGACCTAAATATGTACACTCTGGAGGAGAGGAGGGATAGGGGAGATATGATTCAGACCTTTAAATACTTAAAGAGAAATAATGAACAAACAAACCTCTTCCAAAGACGGGGAAGCTGTAAAACTAGAGGGCATAACATGAAGCTGCAAGGGGGTAAATTGAAAGGCAATGTCAGGAAATACTTTTTCACTGAAAGGGTGGTGGATACTTTGAATGCCCTCCCGATGGAAGTGGTGGGGGCAAATACAGTGACAGAATTCAAAATGGCATGGGACAGACAGTGGATCTCTTTACAGCAACAGGATAAAATCAAAATAAAGCACAGTTACTTACCTTTAACAGGTGATCTCTGGGAACAGCAGGAATAAGTCTTCACATATGGGTACGTCGGTACCGACAGAGCCTGCGCGGGAACGCTCCCCAGCGTCCAATCAGAAAGCTTTTGGGAGCATCCCACAGCGCCTGCGTGCTGCCTTCCTGCCTTTCCAACTGTCTCTCCTCAGTTGAGTTTTATAGCTGAGACCAAAGGGAGAGAAAGAGGGAAAGGAGATAGAGAAAGAGAGACAACTCCTTAGGGGAGGTGGGTGGGTTGTGAAGACTTATTCCTGCTGTTCCCAGAGATCACCTGTTACAGGTAAGTAACTGTGCTATCTCCAGGAACAAGCAGGAATGAGTCTTCACATATGGGGACTCCCTAGCTTTTGATGCCAGGGAGAGCGCCCATAGGTTGTGTGTCCCTGGGACAGGGTGCACTTCTCCACCTGGATCTCTGGCATCCCCTGAGGGATGGTGGGTAGGAGTTGATTAAGTATGGAACAGGTGTTTGAGGACAGCCTGACCAAACAAAGCATCCTGGCGTCTTTGTCCAAGCAGTAATGGGCTGTGAAGGTATGAACTGAGGCCCAAGTGGCTGCTCGACAGATGTCGTCGATAGACACAGAGTTGAGATGAGCCATTGAAGCTGCCATGGCTCTCACATTATGAGCTGTGACATGGCCTTCCAGAGACATGTTTTTGCTCTGGTAGGCGAAAGAAATACACTGGGCAATCCAGTTGGAAAGTGTCCTCTTGGAGACTGGCTGACCCAGATGAGAAGGATCAAAAGCAACAAAGAGTTGAGAAGACTTTCTATGTTGCTGTGTCCTCTGCAAGTAAAAAGATAGAGCTCTTTTACAGTCCAGGGTATGAAGATTCCTCTCTGCACTTGATGCATGAGGACCTGGAAAAAAGACAGGTAGGTAGATCTCTTGGTTAAGGTGAAAAGGCGAGATCACCTTAGGCATAAAATGAGGATTAGTCCTAAGGACCACCTTGTCATGATGGAATCTTGTATAAGGTGGATTAGCTACTAGAGCTTGCAATTCACTAATGCGGCGTGCTGATGTGATTGCAATAAGAAAGATAACCTTCCAGGAAAGGTATTTCAAGGAAGTAGTAGCTAACGGTTCAAAAGGCGGCTTCATAAGCTAACCAAGTTTAAGTCCCATGGGTGGTCTAATGGGAGGCTTTGTTAAAGGGAGGCCTCTCATGAATCTTGCTACAAGGGGATGAGAGGAAACAGGTTGTCCCTTTAGAGGCTTGAGTGAAGCTGCAATAGCACTCAGATGGACTCTTAATGAATTTGTCTTAAGGCCTGCATTAGACAAATGCAGGAGATACTCCAGTAACGATTCCAGAGGTATGGTTCGAGGGTTAAGACCCCTCTTGGAACACCAGATGGTGAATCTTTTCCACTTGAAGGCATAAGAACGTCTAGTGGATGGTTTTCTGGAAGCATAGAGAACATCCTTCACCTGTTGAGAAAGAAGTAAAGGCTGGAGATCTAGGCCCTCAGCAACCAAGCCCTGAGATGTAGAGACTGGGGATTGGGATGCCACAACTTTCCGTCCTCCTGAGAGAGGAGGTCTGGAGCAGACTAACTCTAGGGAGGGAGCTTGAGAGAGATGTAGAAGCAGAGGGTACCCACAACTGCTGAAGCCAACGTGGAGCTATGAGGATCATGTGGCCTCTGTCTCTCTGAAGCTTGAATAGGGTTTTGGGAATTAGGGAAATGGGTGGAAAGACAGAGGAAGTCTTGATCCCAGTGAAGGAGGAAAGCATCCTTTGCCTGAGCCCCCTGAGCCGGAGTTCTGGAACAGAACCGGGGAAGTTTGGCATTCCACGGACTTGCAAATAGGTCTATTACCGGGGTTCCCAAAAGTTGAAATACCTTGGATACCTGATCCATATGTAGGGACCACTCGTGTGGAAGCAGAACTCGACTGAGTCTGTCTGCCCAAGAGTTTTGAACCCCTGGAAGATAGACTGCCAGCAGATGAATGTGATGCTCTCTGGCGAGGGCCCACAGTCGCAGAGCTTCGCTGCAAAGCGACAGAGAGCCAGTTCCTCCCTGCTTGTTTATGTAGAACATGGCTACCTGATTGTCCGTGTGAATAAGGACTGTCTTGTGGCTGAGCAGGGTATGGAAAACTCGCAGAGCAAGGAAGATTGCTCTGAGCTCCAAAAGACTGATATGCAGACAAGTCTCTTGAGGGGATCAGATGCCCTGAGTGGAGAGGTCCTGAAAATGAGCTCCCCAGCCCATTGGTGAAGCATCTGTTGTCAGAGTTGCCTGGGGTAAAGGCTGTTGAAAGGGAGACCCCAGTAACAGGTTTTGGGAGGACGTCCACCATTGGAGGGACAAAATGAGGCGACTTGTGTTTGCTATTTTGTCTGATAGGCCGCCTAATGCCTGGGTCCATTGGGTGGATAAAGTCCATTGAGCTGCTCTCATGTGAAGGCGGGCATATGGAACCACATGAACGGTGGATGCCATGTGGCCTAGCAGCTGTAACATGTCTCGAGCAGTTAGGAGGGGTTTTAACTCTGCTTGAGAAGCTAACTGCATCAGGCGAAGGTAGGCCCTTGCCTGTGTAGTATCCAGCAATGCCCCTATAAACTCCAGGGACTGAGTAGGGATCAGAGTGGATTTTGGGATGTTTATTACCAGCCCTAAATATTGCAGGATACGCATTGTGCAGTTTAAAGCAGTCTGGGCCTCTGCTTGGGAAGGAGCTCGAATGAGCCAGTCGTCCAGATATGGGAAGACAAAGATCCCCAGGGTGCGCAGAAAAGCAGCAACCACTGCCATGCATTTAGTGAACACCCTTGGTGCAGAGGCCAGGCCGAAGGGAAGCACCCGGTATTGATAGTGCTTCTCCTGAAAAAGGAACCAAAGGAACCTTTTGTGTGTTGGATGGATGAGAACATGGGTGTACGCATCCTTGAGATCTAGAGAACAAAGCCAATCCTGACTCTGAAGGTATGGCAGCAGAGTTCCCAGAGAAACCATCTTGAATTTTTCTCTGACTACGAATCTGTTCAACTCTGAGATCTAAAATGGGTCTGAAGCCCCCTGTTTTCTTTGGGATAAGAAAATAGGGGGAGTAAAACCCTGTGCCCTGTTGTTGAGAAGGCACCTCCTCTATTGCCCCTTGGGCTAAAAGGGTGGCAACCTCCTGCTCTAACAGGTTGAGGAGGGAAGTTGGAGAATTGAACTTGTGCACTCTAGTGAGAGGGGGCAAACTGGAAAAATGAAGTTTATACCCCTCTCTTATGATGGAGAGTGTCCACTGCTCTGCTGTAATTTGCCCCCATCTGGGAGCAAAGTAACATAACCTTCCTGGAATGGTGGAGGGCTCTGGGCCTTCTAGAGCCAGGAAGGTCAAGTTCTCTAGCAGAAAGTCAAAGGCCCTGAGGGGGCTGAGATTGCTGGGCTGGAGCAGACCTCGCAGCCTCTGCCTTGGTCTGTTTGGAGGATTGCTGACGTTTAGAAGCTGCAGAAGATGCCCTCTGAGTATAAGCAGAATAGAACCTTCCTTTTTTAGAAAAAGGTGTTTTCTTGAACAACTTTTTCTTGGCAGGGGCAGCTGTAGACTTGGATAATCTATCCAAGGCAGAATTTTCAGCATCCATTTGATTGGCTTTTGCTTGCCAATCCTTACCAAACAGATTTTCTCCTGTACAAGGGAGATTTCCTAATTCATCTTGTACCCAGGTCTCCAAATCAGATGCTTGAAGCCAAGCAATCCTACGTGCACCGATAGCTATAGCTGAGGCCCTGCTTACACATTCAAAGGCATCGAAAGCTGCACGGTTAGAGAATTTGGAGATATCCTGGGCATGTTTAAGCCCAGCAAGATATTCTTGCCTTTTACTGTCAGACATAAAAGGACTTAAAGATTGTAAATGGTCAGTGACCTCTTTCAAGAACATTCCCATGTAAAGACCATAGGAATTAATTCTCGCAGTGAGCATGGAAGCTTGGAAGACTCTACGCCCAAAAGCATCCAAGGTTCTACATTCACGTCCTGGAGGATTAGAGGCATGTCTTTTAGCACTTCTAATCTTTCTCATTGCAGACTCTACCACAATAGAGTGGTGAGGGAGCTGAGGTTTATGGAACCCGGGACAAGGAGGGACACGGTACATGGTGTCCAAACTGCGAGAATGAGGAGAGGTGGTTAGAGGTGCTTCCCACATCCTTAACATGAGATCATACAGAATCTCATGAATAGGTAAGGTAGCTGCCTCCTTAGGAGTCTTGGGATATTGTAAAATATCTAACTCCTTGGCTCGAAGCTCTGTCTCAGGGGCCACTGTAACAGAGAGGCCCCTAGCCACCTCTCTAATAAAGTCTTGAAAAGACAAATCCTCTGGAGGAGACATCCTTCGTTTAGGTAAAGACTCCTCCTGTGGAAGAAGCATCCCTGCATCGACAGACTCTTCAGAATCCTCGGAGTCATCAGAGGAATCGAAGTATTGTCTGTCAGGATGCTCTTGCAAAGCCCGATACCCGTACCGATGAAGATCGGTATCGGGAATCGCCAGTACCGGGGTATCGGTACCGGAGGGCTGCAGAGGGCAGAGTACCGGCATGGCAGACACCGATGCCAATGTCGATGCCACTGGTACTGGTATCGGTGCCGATGGCAATGCCAGAGCCGGTACCGGCGGAGTAGTCTGTTGCGGTACCACAGGCGTCGATGCCACAAGGAAAGCCACCAGACTGCGTTCGATGGACAGAATCCTCTGATCCATCGACGCTGCCAATGCCTGAAAGTCGGTACCGGTGGAGGCCACCAGTACCCCAGAGCATGGCACCAGGAGATCTGTTGAGGCCACGCCATCTAGATCATCCTGGAACCCCGATGATGAAGCTTTAGAGGCCGAAGCCTCCCGCCGGGGTAGTTTTGCCGATGCAGGATCCTCGAGGGCAAGGCCGGAGGCATCTTGATGCTTAGCAGGAGATTTGCCCCTCGAGGACCGGCTGGTTTTATGTTTAGTTACCTGAGATCCATGTGAAGAAGCAGCAGCCCTGGACGATGTCGATGCTACCGAAGCCGCATCAGAGGGAAACAGGGTACTGAGCTTAGCAGCTCGGTTCTGTCGACCTCTCTTCGACATCATAGAACAGGACGCACAATCTGTAATGGAATGGTCAGGGCCTAAACGCTTTAGACACCAGTCATGGGTGTCGGTGACGGAGATAGTACCACCACATTTTGTACACTTCTTGAACCCTGAAGCGGGCTTTTCCATGTTTGAGGAAAAAGGTTTTGGGCTTAAGGCCCAAAACTGAAGTGCAACTGAAGACAAATAAATAGAAAATTTTTTATTTATTTTTTTTTTAAGAAAAGTAACAACAACCGGTGGTACCGGTATAGCGTAGAGGAAGGCAGACGCGACAGAAAAGAAATAAAGGAAAATTAAGGAAATGCTTCTGCGTTGACAGGAACACGACCTGCTGGCTCCGCGGAAAAAGAACAACTGAGGAGAGACATTTGGAAAGGCGAGAAGGCAGCGCGCAGGCGCTGTGGGATGCTCCCAAAAGCTTTCTGATTGGACGCTGGGGAGCGTTCCCGCTCAGGCTCCATCGGTACAGACGTACCCATATATGAAGACTCATTCCTGCTTGTTCCTGGAGATACTTAACTATCTAATTTCTCAACAAATAAGGGTGTCCTACAAGGAGCAGTGGATTCACCCCTAAACAAAGACATGAGGAGGGGTGGCCTGTACAGAGCGGCAGGTGCCCCTACTCTTGCCATCTTACTGGGCAGACTAGATGGACCATACTGGTCTTTATCTGCCGTCATTTACTATGTTACTTGATAGTCTTGTGGACTGGCAAAAAATCCAGGGGGGGGGGGGAGGAGAAATTGGAGCCAATGCAGCAGCGGATCCTCCAGCACCAGCTGCTTTGCTGCTGGACCCGGCATTAAGTTTAGGGCCCCCAGAGAACAATAGAAAACTAGCCAGCTCCTCCCTCCAAAAAACACGTACCACGGTGGGTTCATTGCCTAGTGGGCAATCTCCCAGCTCTCTGTCTCGACCATAGTCCTCTCCCCCTAGTCCTCCTCGGCCGCCTCCACAGAGGCCGGGGACCTTGGAGAGCCTGGATCCTCCAGGCCATCCAACTCAAAGACCCCTGGGCCTTTTCTTCACAGGCAGAGACTCCTCGACCGCTGCCAGAGCCCACAGCTCCCCCATGGTGTTCCGCTGTGCCAGTGGGTCCTTAGCGCCCCGCATAGATAGGCCCTACTTCAAGCAGAAAGCCTTGTGAAGGAGTAAAACAAATTTGGGGGGAAAATGCATACAGACTTCCCCCAAGGTAGGTTGTTTAGCACAATGTTGCTTCTTGGATTTGACTTTGCTGCCCGAGCAATTGCTTGCCTTGCTTTTTTCCTCCCCCCCCCCCCCCCGACTCTGCACATTTGGCATAACGGGCCTGCGTGGCATGAGAGAAGTTCCCAAAGAGCCAGCGTACTCCTCAGCATGTTGTGATGCCTGGAGCTCCTGCTCTGCAGTCTTGCTCTCCTCTGAGCAAAGATGAGAGTTCTGCAGCAGAAACGATGGCTCTACATGCCCCGTAGATCAGTTTAACAGAGACCATTCCACATGGCAATATACTCCCAGCCTAACCACTACTGGTGTCCCACCAACCCCAACCCGACGGAAACACCAGCTGTGAGAAAGGAGAAAGAGAGAGACCTCCAAACCCCCAGAGCATTCCAAAAAAGTGAAGGAGGCCGGTGGGAGGAAGACACACACAAGCACATCTCACACACTCACTCAAGGCAGTCGCACTGAGTGCTTCAAATAGAGACCAGGGAGAGAGGGACCCGGGGCTACCAGGTATTCACCCCACTGCACATGAGGCCATCACCACACCAGAGCAGTTTGTGGCATTCCCCGCCAGGCAGCAGCAGGTCTGGGATAGGGAACCCTCTCCCCAGCATCTGGTAAGGCTCTCATTAAGTCCTCTCCTTTTCCCCCTGTTTTTTTCTCCTCTCTTTCCTTTTGTATCATGCTTGGCTGCCTCTGCTTGACTGGAAAGCACAAGCAAATGTCCTAAAGGATTTAGCCCTTAATCTAACCCAACAGTAGGATACCAAGGCTGAATTTAGCTGAATGCTCTGGGTTCAAGGCTCCAAAGCTCCCTAAAGAACCACCCAGAGCAAAGGGAGTTCCCCACCTGCTGGTGAATAAAGCACAGTTACTTACCTGTAACAGGTGATCTCTGGGAACAGCAGGAATTAGTCTTCACATATGGGTACGTCGGTACCGACGGAGCCTGCACGGGAACGCTGCCCAGCTTCCAATCAGAAAGCTTTTGGCAGCATCCCTCGCGCCTGCGCACTGACTTCCCGCCTTCTCCACAGCCTCTCTTCAGTTGAGTTTCAAAGCTGAGACAAAGGCGAGAGAGAAAAGGAAGAAGAAGATAAAGAGATGCAACTCCTAGGGGAGGTGGGAGGGCTGTGAAGACTAATTCCTGCTGTTCCCAGAGATCACCTGTTACAGGTAAGTAACTGTGCTATCTCCAGGAACAAGCAGGAATGAGTCTTCACATATGGGGACTCCCTAGCTGGAGATGCCAGGGGGAGATCCCATAAAAATGCAAGAGCCTGGACCAGGGGTGCATTTTGTCTCCAGGAATCCCCGGCATCCAATGTGGGATGGAGGGTAGGAGTTGACAAAGGAGCTGTGAGGAAAGAAACAGCATAGCCAAGGACTAGAGGGTCCTACAGACTACAGGAGTCCTTGGTATATATGATGAGTAGCATTAAAACACATTTAATGTACACTTAAAATATGCAGCTTACCTACTGTATTGTAGGAAGTAGAAAGCATGATGGAGTCTACTGGATAAGCAGTGGCGGAATCTTCAAGGTGACCTCCCAGTAGTGAGGATGAAAGTCCAGACCTGGAGGTAGTAGACGATCCAGGTGTCAACTGGGTAGGATTAGACATCAGGTCTTCAATGGAAAGCTTTATGGGAAAAAGCTGAAAACTCCTTTAGGCATAAGGTCATTAACATTGAGGACTAAAGGAAGAAGACTGACGGAGTTGGAGAACTAGCCCAGTCCTGGCGGGAAGAGGGGGACTGGAAAAACCCCTATTCCCAAGGAGAACAGTTGTGTACTCAAAGATAAAGATGTACACTGTTTTTCCTAGCTGGCGAGAGACAGGAAAAATATTGAAGCTTGATGCTTCAAGGACTTAAAGAAAAAATGGAAGATGTTAGCACCAAAGTGGTTATTGGTGCCTAACAGTTTCTGCATCGTAATATGGTATGGGAAGTAGGGCGACAGACTGTCTAAAACCTCTAGGAGGTAAAACATGTAGTATAGACAGTAAGGGTGAGAGTGTGTAAGACAGATCAACCCTTAAGAAGCCCCCCATCAGACACATATATATATGGATATATATATGTGGATGGAATATAAATATATATATATGTCCAGATGTGTATAATAGGATATGGGTGGAGAAATGTATCAAAAAAAAAATAGATAGATATAGATATGATATACCTAAATATATATAAATTTGTGGGGCATGGTTTTGCACCACCAGGGTAATGATATTTTTATTTTTTATTTATTTATTTATTTATTTACATTCTCTTATATACCGCACTATTCTGCATCAGTGCGGTTTACATTGAACAAACTGAAATTACATTTAACAGGGTATTATAACTTGGAGATAACTATTTTACAGGGAACATATAGGTATAGGTATATAGGTATGTAGACATATATGGAGATGCTACATACAAGACAACAGGTTGAAGATACATGTCTACCACCCAGCCCCATAATTGTACATGGGGAATATAAAAGAAAAAGATTCTTCGCTCTACAAGAGGGTGAACCCACTTGGGATATGTATAGAGAATCTATTTCTGTGGATTGAGGAATGCAGGAAGGCAATCCAACAAGATAACCGTGATGTTCACATGAGAACAGATGATCATATGAATCTGTAAGGAACAAGGCGGGAGTTCCCCAGAACACTGACATGGGTAGATGTGCAGAAACGCAGAAGAAGATACCAGAGGGACCTACTGGAGGGACCCAGAGGTAGCATGCGTAAACATCAGCCTTGGATTTTCACGCAGAAGAACTTATATGTCGTGTTAACACCCCAGGCTAGAGGGTGTGGAGAACCCTCACAGGCATGGGAAGGGTTTATAAGCTTTTCCCTACTAATAGAGAAGCTTCAGAGACAAGGTCAATGCTCTATAGCAAGGCCCTCATAGTAGAAAGCTTCTCTGAAGACTGCAGAGAGCATTGTGCAGGAGAGCTATGAGATAAACTGACTGAAGTCAGGTGTGTTGCCATATCCTAGGAGAGGAGATGGTTAGAATAATGTGAGAAAGCCTAAACGAGTAGGAGGATCCAAGATAGTTGACGAATAGCTTGGAATCACTACTGAGGCTAGACAAAATTTTGAACAAGGGACTGGAACTTGGAAAAAGTACCAGTAATACAATTACTGTAACTCCTGCAGGCACAGCTGCTGACGGAAACAACAGAGAGATTGTCCTGTGCCGAATAAAGAAAAACAGACAAGAAAAGAGAGGAGATATCCCTTCTCCCTGTCTGAGGTACGAGCTTGCTAGAGAAGCTTTTCAGTATGGTACCCCTCAGTCAAGGAAAAAACCCTGTTAAGATGGTGAGCAAGTAATTGGAGGGTGACGTACCCATGGGGTAAGTCAACTGAAGGAAAAAATGTTCAGTTGGGATAGAACTATCAGGGAATAGTTGCAACTGCTCTTCTAGAGAGTAAGAAGAGGAGAAGTCTGTAGTCCCTGAACAAAACATTTCCAACAGGTTAGTACACTGAAAAAGAAAAGCACAGTGAATAACTTCTAATGGGTAGAAGTGAACTGTAGGTTACAATTCCCGGCCCCTATGGTTGCTGAGAATGCTGAGACTGGCCAGAGCTGGAGGACTTCAGACTAGGCTGAGGCGTCCCTTGTTTAGGTACAGCCGAAAGATGGGCAGGAGATGAATGAAACTTTCTTTTCTTAGGGAAAGAAGGTTTGGTAGGACATTTCCTACCCCTTGAAGAAGGAGGTGGCTTAGAATGGTCTTTAGTGGAAGGAGAGTCAGTGGAGCATTGAGCAACCTGACGTAAAGCCTCCTTATTGAAGAGACCTTCTCCTGTACAAGGAGAATGAGCCAGTATAGTTTGTGTCCATCTGCTCAAGTCTGAAGCTTCAAGCCAGGCTCTGCGACGTGCTGCAATGGCAATAGCAGAGGATCTGCTAACGGACTCAAAAGAGTCTATAGAAGCACGGAGACAGGAACCAGGATATATTCCGGCTGTGATTGATGAGCAAGGAATAATCAGTAGCCTTGGGCTCTGGTAAAAAAGGGGTCAAAAGAGAATTTCTCTGTGACTTCCTGGAGTGTTAGACTCATGTGAAAAATATATGAAAGAATTCTGGAGGCCAGCATAGAGGTTTGGAAGGCCTGACGACCAAAAGCATCGAGTGTTCTTGAAGAACGACCTGGCGGATAAGAAGAATGCTTCTTCTTGCTCTTAACTTTCCTCAGTGCTGATTCCACTACAAGGGAACGATGAGAAAGTTGAGGCTTTTGAAACCCTGGAGAGGGTGGCACCCGGTACCGAACCTCAATGGCTGTAGAAACTAGAGGAAGTCGTAAGGGCGATTTCCAGACCCTCAGAAGAAGATCCTGCAGAGCAGGATGTAAAGGAAGCATCATATTTTCCATTTGTGCCGGTGAGCCATGAGTAGCATCACAACCAGGGATAGAGATATTAAGAAAGGTTGCCATATCCAGGAGAAAAGCCTGAAAAGCCTGATCTCCTATGGGAACCATCCCTGGTAAGGCTAAAGAAAGAGGCTGAGCACCAGAGGACATACAGTGGTGTGAAGAGAGAAACCTAGTAGATGGACAGGGATACTGGCATGTTAACTTAGAGGCAGTGGGTACTGCATCAATGCCAGGTATCGGTTCCAAACTAGGCATCGGTGCAAGAACAGGCATCGACATCGATACTGATACAGGATTAGCAGTTGAAGTTGCATTCGGGGACTGCTGCAGTGGTACCGAGATCATGAGAGAGTTATGGCTAGGATCTTCGGAACTGCCTATCTGGAAACGACAGGAGTCGGTTCCAGGACGCGTCGGTACCCAGTCCTCGAGACTAGATATCGGTTCAAGACTCGGCATCGAAGAAAGCGAGACTATCGATGCATGTCGCGAGGGTTCCGACGCCGGTGGCAGTATCGGCGATGCCGATACCACTAAGGCAGCCTGGGTTACATCGATCGGTACCGAGGATACCCGATGACCACCCCTTGCAAAGGGTAAGGCGGTCCACCTCGATGCCGATGCCAGGGTATCGGAACCGATCGACGACGGTACCGTCCCGGAGCATGGCTAAGATTGAGAGAAGTCAATGCGGTGCGTATCGATCGGTCCCGAAGGTACCGAGGATGCCCGATGACGATCCCTGGTGAAGAGTGGAACACTCGACACCGGTGCCGATGCCGGAGGCTCGGTACCGCTCGAAGCGGATACCACCCCCGCGCATGGTTCAGGTATGTTCTGTGAGGGGTGAGCCCCAGGAACAACCTGAAACCCCTTTAACGCTTTGGAGCCCGAAGACTCCCGCAGGGGTAATGCCAATGGATTCTTGAGAGTAAGACCGGAGCCGTCACCATGCTGGGCATGGGACATACCACTCAAGCACTGACTAGGTCTTAACAGACTGTTTTTGGGTTACCTGATCCTGTGAAGTAGAGAAACCGGGTACCCTCACTGCCGAGGAAAAAACGGTATCGAGGGAAACTCTAAAAACTGAAGGTTTCCTCACAAAATTATCCCCTGATAAGTCAGGGGAAAAAGGGTCAGGACCCACACAGTTGAGACACCAACTATTGGTGTCTAAAAAGAAACAGGTGATTCTACATCAAATGCACTTCTTAGGAAAAGAAGGCTCCATAATGAAGAGGCCTGGTAGGCCCAACAAGTTAAGGCAAAAAACTGAAGAAAACGTTTCTCAGAATTTAGTCAAAAATCCACCGGCGATACCGGTGGCAGCGGGAAATACAGCCGCGACCACAAGAAAACAAAAAACTAAAGTAATTAAAGTAATTAAAAAGAAAAGTTTCTGCGGTGACAGGACGACGTCCTGCCGGCTCCGCGGAAAAACGAAAACTGAAGAGAGGCTCTGGAGAAGGCGGGAAGTCAGCGCGCAGGCGCGAGGGATGCTGCCAAAAGCTTTCTGATTGGAAGCTGGGCAGCGTTCCCGTGCAGGCTCCGTCGGTACCAACGTACCCATATGTGAAGACTCATTCCTGCTTGTTCCTGGAGATGCAATACTGGCCTGGCTTAAGGTCTGCAGTGCCCCTTGGGGGGCTGTCATCAGTAAAACTGATCATGCTCAATCTCCACCTGTTGGTTGGGGGGCACAACCCATTGGTCTAGACTGGAGGAATGATTTGGAAAAGGTATTACTTTGGCTGATGCAAATATGGCTATAAACCCATTCCCAGTTTATTATCAATATCATCAACTAGAATGATCAAATCTTTCTGATTAGTGGTGGCAAGTATCGCTATTAAATATACACCTCACTTGCCTTTTCCTATGCCCAGAGTGTACCGTTCTGCACTTTTATTCATCAGGGGCTAAATTAATTAACCCATATCACAAATACTGTTCAGAAGTTTTATCCATGGCGTCTGTACCAAAAATCAAAACAAAATTATACAGCTAATTTTGTTTTACTGACCCCCAAAAAAATCTGTCAGCAAAGATATGTCCTGCTTCTTTGTGGGTAATTTTTTCCATCAGAACCCTGCGCAGTTCTGGTTATATGAAACTACATGCATTGTTTCCTCATCTGACCAAACGCTACCCTTAACACCACCTCAAAACAATGTAGGTATAAGTACCAGATTTGTTGAATAACCTGCCTTTTTACCCACAGCGAGTATGGGCAATAATGAAAGAGCCATAACTGCAGAAAAGCGTAGTTACTTACCTGTAACAGGTATCCTCCAGCGATAGCAGGAATCAGTCCTCACATAAGGGTGACGTCGGCGCCAACAGAGCCTGCACGGATCCACTCCCAGCTTTCAATGAAAGCTTTTGGGAGCTACACCATGCATGTGCGGTCACCTTCCCATTCAAAGCTGCCATCTTGCCTCAGTATATCATCTTAGAAAAACAACTCCAAGGAGAGGGAGGGAGGGAGGACTGATTCCTGCTGTCCCCAAAGAACACCTGTTACCAGTAAGTAACTATGCTTTCTCCGGGAATAAGCAGTAAGTCAGTCCTCACATATGGGACTCCCAAGCTACAGGCTACCGAAAAAACCTGTAAAAGCCACGGGCGACCCAAAAAGCAAACCATAAAGAGCAGTAGGGGGGTGCTGGATGGTTGAAAGTCCGACAATGTAGCCGCAACATCGAAAATGCAATCTTCTCTCCAGTAGCCTAGACACAGAGGGCTGGAGGGAAGGAGTTGCATTATTCCCCAAAGAGATGACGTAGTACAGCCTAGCCGAAGGCATTATCACTCCAGTAGGTCTCCTCCAGACACTAGTGTGGTGTTAACAGAAGACTAGGTGGCTGTCCAGCAGATGTCCAGCAAGGACACTGACCGCAGGCTAGCCACAGAGGCCACCATGGCCCGTACGTTGTGAACTGTCATGTGGTGCTCCAGGGAGAGCCCTGCCTGTTGGTAGGCGAACACGATGCAGTTGGCCACCCATCGAGAGAGGGTACACTTGGAGAATGCGACCCCCAGGCGACTGGAATTGAAGGACACAAAGAGCTGCGTCGATTGGTGATGAGGCCGAGTCCTTTGGATGTAGGAGGACAGGGCACGCTTGTAGTCCAGTGTGCGTAGGGAGGCCTCCGCCCTGGAGACATGAGGCCTGGGGAAAAAAGTGGGTAGTATCACCTCCTGTTTCAGATGGAAAGCTGAGACCACTTTTGGTAAGAACTTCGGGTACGTTCAAAGGATCACCCTGTTCCTATGGAACTTGGTGTAGGGCTCATGCGCCATGAGTGCCTGCAGCTCACTCACTCACCTGGCGGAGGTGAGTGCCACCAGGAAGACCTTTCAGGAAAGGTACTTGAGAGGACAGGTTGCCAGGGGCACGAAAGGGGCACCCATCAGCTCCCTAGGCAGCGGGTGAACCAGGCGTTGCAAGAGGAGAGGTCCCCTCATGAACCAGCCTACCAAGGGGTGCAAAGACACAGCCTAGCCCTCCACTTCATGGTGGTGAGCCAAGATGACGGAGAGGTGCACTCTGACACAATTGGACTTCGGGCCGGCGCCTGACAGCTGCAGGAGGGTATCACAATATCTCCGCTATGGCGCAGGAGAAAGGGTTAAGGCCCTATCCTGCACACCAGAAGGAGAGCCTGCGCCACTTAAGGGCATAATCCCTATGTGTAGAATCTTTGCATGAGGCCAGTAGGATATCCTCCACCAGCCGAGGCAGGCAGTAGTGCGTGACAGCTATCTTCTCAGTAGCCAGGCGATCAGAGCCAGGGATTGGAGGTTGGGGGTGTCGCAGCATGCTGTCCGTCTGTGAGAACAGGTCCAGAGCACACCCCAATGGCCAGGGGTTCCCTGTGACAGCTCTAGCAGCAGGGGGAACCCGGACTGCCTCAGCCACATGGGCGCTACAAAGAGGACAGAGGCCGCCTCTGCCTGAATATTCAAGAGGGCCCGAGGCACCAAGAGCATCAGTGGGAAGGGATACAGGAAGCCCTTTGACCACGGGAAGAGGAAAGCATCCTCCGCTTCCTGACCCCGGGCTGATTTCCTGGAGCAGAACCTTGGGAGTTGTGCATTCTCTGGGCTGGCAAAGAGATCGATCTCCGGGGTGCCCCACCACTGGAAGATCTTCTCCAGAACGGTTGGGTTCAGCCTCCATTCGTGGGATTTGAGGATGCAGCTCAGGCAGTCAGTCAGTATATTGTTCTGGCCCAGCAAGTACACCACCGTGAGGAAAATGTTTCTCCCCTCAGCAAAGTTCCAGACGTGCATCGCTTCCCAACAAAAGTGGTACAGACCCATGCCCCCTTGTCTGTTGATGTAGAACATCGCTACCTGGGTGTCTGTCTGGATCTGGACTACCCGTCCTTCCAGATGGTCCAAGAAAAGTCACAGGGCGTAAAACAGACTGGAGCTTGAGCAGCTGTTATGTTTTTTTGAAGATGTGAATAAACAGGTAGACAAAGGTGAGTCGGTTGATATAGTGTATTTGGACTTTCAGAAAGCCTATAACAAGGTCCCTCATCAGAGACTTTTGGCACAAACTAAAGAGTCATGGGATAGGAGGCAGTGTACTATTCTGGATCAGGAACTGGTTAAAAGATAGAAAGCAGAGGGTAGGGCTAAATGGCCAATTTTCCCAATGGAGAAAGGTGAATAGTGGAGTACCCCAGGGATCTGTACTGGATCCACTGCTTTTTGACATATTCATAAATAACCTCACTTTTTATTCCCTTTTCCAGGTCATCAAATTTGCAGATGAGACAAAACTATTTAAAGTTATTAAAACCTATGAGGATTGTGGAAAATTGCAAGAGGATCTTGATAAATTGGAAGACACGGCATCCAAATGGCAGATGAAATTTAATGTGGACAAGTGCAAAGCTATGCAGCTAGGGAAGAACAACCCAAACTATGGTTACACGATGCAAGGTTCCACATTAGGAACCACCACCCAGGAAAAAGATTTAGGCATCATCATGGATAACATGTTAAAACCCTCCGCCCAGTATGCAGCAGTGGCCAAGAGAGCAAACAGAATGCTAGGTATCATAAGGAAAGGAATGGAAAATACAACAAAGGATATTATAATACCTCTGTATTGTTCCAAGGTGCGACTGCACCTTGAATATTGTGTGCCATTCTGGTCGCCGTATCTTAAAAAGGATATAGCGTTATTATAAAAGGTTCAGAGAAGAGCACCAAATTGGTAAAGGGGATGGAAGGATACCCCTATGAAGAAAGGCTAAATAGGTTAGGGCTCTTTAACCTGGAAAAGAGAAGGCTGAGGGGAGATATGATAGAAGTCTATAAATTAATGAATGGAGTGAAACGGGTAAACGTAGATCAATTGTTTACGTCAGAATATAGGGGACATGCAACGAAGCTATAGGGTAAACTATTCAAGACAAATAGGAGAAAATATTTTTTCACTCAACATATAATCAAACTCTTGAATTTGTTCCCGGAGAATGTAGTAAAAGCTGTTAGTGTAGCTGGGTTTAAAAAAGGTTTGGACATATTCCTTGAGGAAAGGTCCATAAACCATTATTAAAAAGTGACCCAGGATATCACTGCTTGACCCAATATAAGCATTGTGGAACCTGTGTCTTTTGGGGAAACTGCTAGGTACGTTATGACCTAGATTGGCCACTGTTGGAAACAGGATACTGTGCTTGATGGATCTTGGTCTGACCCAGTATAGCATATCTTATGTTCTTATGATGTGTGAGGTACTCTCCACCAGCAACCACAGCCCCTGTGACTGTACATGATTGCAGTGGGCCCCCCAGCCCATCTTGGATGCGTTTGCGGTGAAGACATGCTGCACTGGTGGGACTTGGAGTGGCAGGCCAGCCCTTAGGTTGTGTTGGTCCTGCCACCAGGTCAAGGAGACTAAGGCAGGCTTGACTTGGATACGGCCATCCAGGCGGCTGACGCCTGCGACCACTAAGCATCCACTGGGCCTTGCCGAATACGCAGGCAGGCAAAAGGGGTCACGTGGACAGTGCCCCAGGAGGTGGAGCATTTGTCGGGCTGTCACTGGAGCACCGCACTGTACCTCTTGCGCTAGGGCAGCGAGACGCTGAGCTCATCCCAGGGGTAGGAAGGCCTTCGCCCAAGTGGAGTCTAGCAGGGTCCCGATGAACTCCATGCACTGTGTCGGAATGAGGTGAGACACTTGGAAATTTACCACAAATCCTAGGTGCTGCAGGAGCCCTAGCGTGTGCCGAGTTGCACTGCACACTTCGTCTGGCATGCCGGCCCGCATGAGCCAGTCGTCTAGGTAGGAGAACACAGACTCCGAGGACCCAGAGTCAAGCGGCCACGACTGTCAGGCATTTTGTGAATACCTGTGGGACGGAGGAGAGGCCAAAGGGAAGCACCCTGTACTGATAGTGATGGCCTAATATTATGAACCGGAGGTACTGACGGTGCCTCAGATGGATCAGGATGTGGGTGTAAGCATCTTTGAGATCCAAGGAGCATAGCCAATCTCTCTGGAGGATGTAAGGCAGCAAGGTTCCAAGGGATAACATTTTGAACTTTTCCTTGACTGGGAAGCCATTGAAGTCCCGAAGATCCAGAATGGGCCTAAAGCCCCATCTTAGGGACCTGGAAGTAGCAGGAGTAGAACCCCTGTACCTGGAAGGACGGGCTCAAACACCTGATCCTCAAGTAGCCACCCAAACTCTTTCTGGAATGGCTCCCTGTTCAAGGGGTCCATGGGTAATTCCCCTGTGAATGAGGGGGGAGGCAGCTGAGTAAAGTGAAGGAGGTAGCCTTCTTTAACCACTAACACCCAGGCATCCGCAGTGATAGAGGGCCACCTGGTGCAAAGTGGATGAGCCGTCCCCCGTGAACCTTGGCCCGTTACCTCCTGAGGGAGGGAGGCTATGCCCAAAGAGTCAAAAACTCCTCCCAGACTGTGGCCAAGCTGCTGTTTGGGGTTTGGGAGCTTTAGGCTTATGGGGGCAGTGCCTTTGGCCTGCCGCCCCTGAGGGGAAGCGGGGTAGGCCTATAACTCAGGGTAGTTTCCATAAGCCTTCTTGGACTTTGGGTGGAAGGGCTTTTTCCCCAAAGCCTTCTGGTGGGAAGGTCCGACTCTTTCTTAGAATTCATGACCAGGACCAGGCTGTCCTCCAACTCATCAGCCTTGTCGGTCATTGGCTTGCCAAAGAGGTTATCTCCCCAGCAGGGGACATCAGCTAGCCTGTCCTTCATCCATTACTCCAAGTAGGAGGACTGCAGCCAGGTAAGGAGGGGGGCACTAATACCCACCAAGGCTACACAAGCACCCACCAACTCGAAGCTATCGAAAGTTGCCTAGAGTATGAAGTTTGGAGAACTACTTGATCGAGGAAACCAGGGCCTGAAAGCGTTCAAGGGGGTTCACCTGATAAACCAACAGAGAACCCGCCAAGTTCCTTCACCAGGTCTCTCAGGTACATACCATGTACAACTGGTAGGCCTGGATCTAGGCTGTGAGCATCAAGTCCTGGAAACACTTCCTATCAAACGCATCCATGGTATGGGCCTCCCTGCCAGGGGGCACCGAGGAGTGCATCTTCTGGCTCTTGATTGGCTGCTTAACCAACTCCACCACCTTGGAATTGTGTGGAAGTTGTGCTATTTGGAATCCTGGGCTCTTGCCGACTCAATACGGAGAATAGAGTCAGTGGTTCACAATCAGCACCATCACCGGGGTCTCCCATATCCTGAACAGCAGGTGCTCCAGGAAGGGGGATACAGGCATAGTCAGTGTCTCCAGAGGAGGAGCCTCGTACTGAAGGATCTCGAGGTCCTCAGCACGAGGCTTGTCCTCTGGCAACGTCACAAAGGCAAGTGCTTAGGACATCTCCCTCATGAATTTGAGGAAGGTTAAGTCCTCTGGTAGTGACCTTCACCGATGATGCGGTGGAGAGAGGTCGGATGGGACATCTCAATGGAGCACAATGTTGGGGAACTCCTTGTCAGTTTCCCAGTCTGATTCAGAACCCAAGGAGTCGGTGAGTACCCCTCAGTCCTTGGACCAACTCTGTGCCAATGACTCCCAACATCGGTGGTCAGACTGCATTGTCTTGGCCATCTATGGTCTCGACACTGGCCATGCAAAGCACTCCAGAATGTTTGGAGCATCCTCTGGGGAAGTAGTCAGCGAGGAGGTCCCCATGCAGGGCGCCAATGACCCGGAGGGACCAGTAGTCAGGCTCTGCTGCGCCTTGAGGAACATCAAGAAGCTGCATTCAAGAGCAGCTATGTGGGCCTTGATGCCAGACAGCTCTGCTGCTGTTCCTGATCCCGACAGCATCAGGGCCAGAGCCAGAACCCTGGTCGGGGAGTCCGAGATCATGATAGAGGTGACGCACCACTCCTTCAATGTCGCAGGAGAGCCGCAGCTCTTCGATGTCCCAGGCGACTCATCCCTTCGGGACTGCTTTGACGGGCGCTCCCATCCATCGTCCCCCAAGTCAAGCCGAGGGCTCCGAGGCAGAGTCTAGGTGGACCTACCAATCGACGCCAGGTCGGTCCTTGGCACAGACTTCGAGGAAGACACCAACGCATGCAGGAGCTCCTCAGAGGACGACTTTGACTTCTGATGACCTCTGGGCTCAGAATGAGCCTCAGCACGCATCGCCACATTGCCAAAGGAAGGGATTCTGCCCCTGATGCCGAACCAGAGCCAGAACTACCAAATAGCTCCCCCCTGCTGCCTTCCGCGTTCCTTCTGGGTTTTGGCTGACATGAGAAGGCAAAGCAGGCAGGAAGACCCGTCAATCTGCCCCAAGGCGCTTGATGCAGGTGCTGTGGCGATCCAAATGGGACATAGTGCTGTTGCGCTTGCCACACTGCTTAAAACCGCTGCTTGAGGACATAGGGGGGAAAATGAGACCTGCGAGATCAAACGCAGATGTCTTGACCTGGTAGGCCATGAGAGAAAAAAAAACCCTGCACCCTAAAAGAAAAAATGAAGAAAAAAAATACCCGAGCAAAAATCGAGATGCCAAGGCAAAGACTTGGGCATGGAAGGTGACAAACTCGAGCACTTGATGAAAGGGAAAAACGAGTAAAGGGTCGAAAAAAATTTACTTTTACCAGAGTGCACAGACAGGACATCTACAGGGCTCTGCAGAAAAAGACAGACCGAGGCAAGATGGCAGCGATGACGGGGAAGGTGACCGCGCATTCACGGTGTAGCTCCCAAAAGCTTTCTTTGAAAGCTGGGTAGTGGATCCACGTGGGCTTCATTACTACTACTACTACTACTAAGCATTTGTATAGCGCAACAAGTCATACACAGCGCTGCACAGACATGTAAGAAACAGTCCCTGCTCAACAGAGCTTACAATCTAGTCAAGACAGGCAACATAGAAGTTGTAGACAGGGATAAAACAAGGGGGAAAGGTAAAGAAACAAGGAGATCAGGTGAGTCAAGATCCAAAAGTAGCAGCAAAGAGGTGAGTTTTCAGCCTGGATTTGAAAAGGGTCAGAGAAGGTGCCTGGCGTACAGACAAAAGTAGTTTGTTTGAGGTGTAAGGTGCAGCAAGGTGAAAGGAGCAAAGTCTGGAGTTAGCAATAGAAGAGGAGGACATGGATAGAAGCAGTTTACCAGAAGAGAGGCGTTCCCAAGTAGGGGTGTAAGGAGAGATAAGAGAAGAAAGGTAGCGAGGAGCTGCAGAGTGAATGCATTTATAGGTTAGCAGGAGACATTTGAACTGAATACGGAAATGGATAGGGAGCCAAAGAAGTGACTTGAGAAGAGGGGTAATATGAGCATAACGAGGCTGGCGAAAGATTAGCCACGCAGCAGAGTGTTGAACAGATTGAAGGGGGGAGATATGATTCAAAGGGAGACCAGCAAGGAGTAGGTTACAGTAGTCAAGACGGGAGGTGATTAAGGAGCAGATAAGCATCTTAGTAGTGTGTTCAGAAAGGAGTGGGTGGATAGAGTAGTTACTCACCTGTAACAGGTGTTCTCAAGGAGCAGCAGGAATCAGTCCTCACATATGGGTGACATCGACGTCGATGGAGCCCCCACGCGGAGCATTTCCCCAGCTTTCTAAGAAAGCCTTTGGGAATACATCCACGCATGCGCGGTCCCCTTCCCGCCCAAAGGTGCCATCTTGCTCAGTCAGATGACATAGCTAAAAGACAGCACAAAAAACAAAATGAACTATGTACAACTGCAACTCCCAAGGGAGGAGGGAGGGTTGTGAGGACTGATTCCTGCTGCTCCTTGAGAACACCTGTTACAGGTGAGTAACTGCTCTTTCTCCAGGACCAAACAGGAAGTCAGTCCTCACATAACTGTGACTCCCTAGCTCTGGGCTACCAGGAACCCAGGCTGAAAAATAGAGCTCCCTCTGTGAAGCCTCAGCATCAGGGAAAGAATTTTACTGAGAAGAGATCCCACCGGTAGCCCAACAAGAGGGCTGGAGGGCAGGAGTTGCCTAAACCTCAAAGAGATTTGGGAGTACTGCCTGACCAAAAGCACTGTCCGTACGGGACTCTCTCTCCAGGCAGTAATGGGCTGCAAAAGTCTAGCTTGAGGACCAAGTTGCAGCCCTACAGACGTCTGCCAATGGTACAGAACGGAGATGAGCTACTGATGCAGCCGTTGCCCGGACACGGTGGGCTGTGACTCGACCCCGCAAGGGAAGGTCTGCTGCCCTGTAAGCCCAGGTGATACAGTCCGCCACCCATATGGACAAGGTACGCTTGGAGACAGGCAACCCCAAGTTGTTAGGGTCAAAGGAGACAAAGAGCTGAGTAGCCCTTCTATGACCCTTAGTACACTCAAGGTAGAAAGACAAGGCCCTTCTACAGTCCAGGGTATGCAGGACTTCCTCAGCCCGGCTGGCATGGGGCCTAGGGAAGAATGTTGGAAGAACCACCTCCTGATTGAGGTGGAAAGAGGAGACTACCTTCGGGAGGAACTTAGGATGAGTCCTAAGGACTACCCTGTTCCTATAAAAACGAGTGTATGGCCTGTCACAGACCAGGGCTTGAAGTTCACTCACTCGCCTGGCCGAGGTCAGTGCCACTAGGAAAAGAGCCTTTAAAGAAAGGAAGCGAAGAGAACACGTAGCCATTGGCTCAAATGGAGGGCGAGTAAGCTGCTGCAAGACCACATGCAACTCCCACTCAGGGGCTGGTGGACGGAGAGGAGGCTTTAGCAAGAGCAAACCTCTGAGGAAGAGGGACACCAAGGGGTGAACCGATAAAGAGTGCCCTTCCACCAGTGAATGGTGGGCTGCCAGAGCAGAAAGGTATACCCGAACAGAATTGGACTTAAGACCCTGATTAGACAAGTGCAGCAGGTACTGAAGCACCACTGGCACAGGACAGGAGAAAGGGTTCTCCTGGCGTTGGTCACACCACAAGGAGAACCATTTCCACTTCAGGGCATAGATCTTTCTGGTGGATTGCTTCCTAGAGGCCAAGACCACCTCTTCAATTTCCTGAGGAAGGCACCAGGGAGCCAGCACTACCCTTGCAGCCTCCAGGCCATCAAATTGAGAGTTTTGAGATTGAGGTGCAGAAGGGAACCCTGATCCTGAGAAAGAAGGTCAGGCTGCAACCCCAGAGGGAGTGGGGTGTCCACCGCCAGCGGGAACAGAAGCGGGAACCAGGGCAGTCTCGGCCATCTGGGGGCTACCAATATGACCGAGGCCCTGTCCCTTTGAATCTTGAACAAGGTTCGGGCCACTAGGGGCGTGGGAGGAAACGCATACAGGAGGCCCTTGGACCATGAAATCAGGAAGGCATCCGCTGCCAATCTCATGGGATGCGGTTGCCTGGAGCAGAACTGAGGCAGCTGCCGGTTCAGGGGACTGGCAAAGAGATCTATGGATGGAAGTCCCCAAGTCAGAAAAATGTTCTGAACCACCAAAGGGTGCAGTTGCCATTCGTGAGGCTGTAGAACCCTGCTCAATCTGTCTGCCAGGAAATTTTCGTGGCCAGGAAGATAGACTGCCCTGAGCAGCATATTGTGTCAAAGTTAAAAAGAGCATAGAGCCTGTGCCTCCTGAAACAGGAGCCTGGACCTTGTGCCCCCTTGTTTGTTCACAAAGAACATCGCCACCTGGTTGTCTGTCTGCACCAAGACGGATTGGTGGGCCAGGATGTGAGAGAAGGCCTTGAGGGCTAAGCGTATCGCCCTGAGTTCCAGGAGATTGATTTTGTTGCGTGGCCTCCCATGGAGACCAAAGGCCCTGTGTGAACCTGTTCAGACAATGTGCACCCCAGCCCTGCAAGGAGGCATCGATTGTGAGTACCACAGTGGAAACAGGTACCTGAAAAGGAATTCCCTGTAGAAGGTTGTGGGGGTGTAGCCACCACTGCAGGAAGTTCAGGAAGGGTTTGGACACCCTTACTTTGTCTTTTAGGCTTCCTGTAGCCTGCCTCCACTGAGTTCTGAGACACCACTGTGCAGGCCTCATATTCAGGCGAGCATTGGGAGTCACATGTACTGTCGATACCATGTGGCCCAGGAGCCTTAGAGTCTGGCGGAAACCAGTGGGTTGTTTAGGAACTGGCTGGCCAAGTCCATCAGCCTTCCCGCTCTGTCTGCTGGCAAGTAAGCCTTTGCTTGCAGGGAGTCTAACCGTGCTCCTATGAACTCTAGGTTCTGGGAGGGGAGCAAAGTGGACTTTGCAAAGTTTATGACAAAGCCTAGTTGCTGAAGGAGAGAGACAGTACGGAGGGTGGCATGCCTGGCCTCCTGGAGAGTTTGACCACTGATGAGCCAGTCATCCAGGTAGGGGAAGACAAAAATACCCTGGTTTCTCAAGTAGGCCGCCACCACCGCCAGGCACTTTGTGAAGACCCGTGGGGCGGAAGTTAGGCCAAAGGGCAGTATCCTGTACTGAAAGTGGTTTCCTCCCACCACAAACCTTAGGTATTTTCTGTGGTCTGGATGAATGAGGATGCGCGTGTACGCATCCTTCAGATCTAAGGAGCATAGCCAATCTCCCTGCTGGAGATAGGGCAGCAGTGTTCCAAGAGTAAGCATCTTGAACTTTTCCTTTTCCAAGAACCTGTTGAGATTTCTCAAGTTCAGAATGGGCCTGAGACCTCCAGTTCTCTTTGGCACAAGAAAGTTCCTGGAGTAGAAGCCCTGCCCCAGCAGGTGGGGAGGTACAGGCTCTACCGCCCTGTCTTGAAGAAGACCTTGCAGTTCCTGGAGAAGGAGTTCCTGATGCAGAGTAGGCCTTGGAGGCTCCCCTGGGAAGTAGGAGGGGGGTACTTGATTGAAATGGAGCAGAGAGCCCTTCTGGACTATGCTCAGTACCCAAGCATCTTTTGTGATGGGCGGCCACTGGTGGGCAAATAGGGCCAACCGACTTCCTGTTCTGAGGTGGGCCAGCAGAGGTGGAGAAGATATTCAGTGGGAGTCAAAAACTCCCTCCCTGCTGAGTAGGAGCAGGAGCTGGAGGCTTGGGGGCTTTCTGTCTACGGGGCCCATGTCCCTGCCCCTTGGCCTGCTGACCCTGCTGGGGAGCTGGGGAGGCCTGATAATGAGGGAAAGGTTTGTAGGCAGATGCCCTCCTCGGGTAAAAGGTCTTTTTCCCCGAGCCCTCCTTCTTATGAGAAGGGGCAGAAGTTTTTTCTGGACAACCTTGTCCTTGTCAGAGTCTCGGTCTTGAGCTCAGCAGCCTTTTCGGCCATGGGCTTGCCGAAGAGGTTTTCACCCCAGCATGGGA
Organism: Ichthyophis bannanicus; assembly: GCA_033557465.1. NCBI lineage: Eukaryota > Metazoa > Chordata > Amphibia > Gymnophiona > Ichthyophiidae > Ichthyophis > Ichthyophis bannanicus. The sequence continues at coordinate 687,317,721 of CM066036.1, read as the reverse complement.
CATCGACCAACTTGTCCTGTACCCATGGCTCGAGGTCCGATGCCTGTAGCCATGCCTGGCGTCGAGCACCGATGCCGGCCGCCGCTACGTGGGCCGAAGCCTCGAAGCCATCGTAGGCCGCCCGGGAGATGAATTTGGAGTGTTCCCAGATCCCCGAAGACAAGGACTTGAACCTCTGCAAAGGTTCCCCGGAGAGGCCAACCGAGAACCCAGCTATCTCCTCAGCCAGGTCCTGCAAGTATATGCCCATGTACAGCTGGTAGGACTGGACATGGCAAGCAAGCATCGAGCCCTGGAAGCACTTTCTGCCGATGGCATCTAGGCTTCGGGCCTCCCTGCCGGGGGGCACCGCAGAGGGCATCTTCTGGCTTTTCAGACGATGCATGGCCGATTGCATAACCATAGAATGGTGCGGCAGCTGCGCGTTCTGGAACCCAGGGCTCTTCCGGACTCAATACATGGAATCGATCCGCTTGCTCAAAACCAGCGCCGAGGCTGGTGCCTCCCACATTCGTAAAAGGAGCTGTTCCAGCATCGGAGGAACCGGCACAGTAAAGGCCTCCCTCGGGGGAGAGTCATACTGTAGGGCAACGAGCTCCTCGGCTCGAGGCTCCTCCTTGGGATCCGCAGGGACATTCAAAGCCTTGGCCATGTCCCTGACAAACTCCGAGAACCGGGTGTCCTCCGGTGGGGACCTACTCCAGGGCTCGGACTGCGGCGAGTCCGAAGGGACACACCGAATCCGAAAGGTATTGGGGGACTCCTCGTCCTCCGTCTCCCACGCAGACTCATCCGAGGAAGAGTCGAGGGACTCCGACCGCGCAGGCTCAGGCAACACCCACCCCAACGCCGGGGCCATCGGCGTCGACGCCCTCAGTCCCGAACGGGAGGTCGAGGGAGACCGTGACCGGACTCGGGCCTTCATGGCTTTGAAAACCGGCTCTGTCTCCGGGGTCGACTTAGACGTCGACATCCCGGTGGTCAGGGCAGATGCACCAGTCAGGCTGGTCATCAGCACACGCTGCTGATCCATGAAAGCAGACAGTCTGCACTCCAAGGCTGTCAGCCTGAGTCCAAGCTCAGGAGACTCATTAGCCACCAACTCGGGCCCCGGCGGTGCCGGGCCCGACGTCGGCTCCCTAGGAGGAGAGTCCTCGAGGACAACAGGAGTTATGTGCTCGACGGACTCCGGCTCTACAGGGGATACTTTAGTTGGCTTCTCCAGCTCCAAAGGCCCAGGGCAGCGGTAAGGGGTCTGAGACCTGGCCTTCGAGGAACCAGAGGCTTCCTCCAACGACGCCCTCAAGAGCTTTCTCTTCCTCTTATGCTCCCAATTGGGGGACCCCCTTTCAGAGGAACCCCGACGAAGCTCGGGGTCAGGCTCCCGAGATGTCGAGACCTCTGACGAGGTCCGGGCTCGTCCGGAGGCAGAGTCAGAAAAAATCTTCTCCTTCTGATGCTGCCAGCTTCTGAGTGCCTTGGTGGATATTTTTCCACATGGGACACAGACCTTGGGATCATGGTCCGGCCCGAGGCAATGCAGGCAGCAGTCGTGTGTGTTGGTAAGAGACATGAGCTTCTTACAACGATCACACTTTTTAAAACCACTGGAGACCATCGGGGAAAAAAGGGCACCCGCGAGGTCAAAAGACCGGTCCTCCAGAGAAAAAGAAAAAAGAGCGCGAACGCGTGCCACAAAGGGCAAAAAAAAAAAAAAATAGAGATCGGGTCGATACCGGCGTACCAAACCCAGGCGGGAAGGGGAACCGGCATCGAACCAGACAAAAAGAGAGCGAAAATCGCAGAAAAAAAATCAAACTTTTCCAGGTGACAGGGACACACATCCGTTGGGCTCCACGGAAAAAGAAAGACTGAGCAAGATGACACCTTTGGGCGGGAAGGGGACCGCGCATGCTTGGGTGTATTCCCAAAGGCTTTCTTAGAAAGCTGGGGAAATGTTCCGCATGGGGGCTCCATCGACGTCGATGTCACCCATATGTGAGGACTGACTTCCTGCTTGGTCCTGGAGAATATTTTGATGTTATAGAAAAAAACGGCAGGTCTTAGCTTTCAAATGGATGTGTGTGGAGAAGGAGAGAGAGGAGTCAAAGACAACCCCAAGGTTGCGAGCTGAGGAAACAGGAAAGAGTAGAGAATTATCCAGAGAGACTGAGAAAGGAGGAAGAGGAGAGGAGAGGAGGTTTTAGCGGAAAAGATAAGAAGCTCAGTCTTGGCCATGTACAATTTTAAGCAGCAGTGAGACATCCAAGCAACAATGTCAGAAAGGCAGGCAGAAATCCGGGTCTGGATTGCTGGAGAGATTTCAGAAGTAGAGAGGTAGATCTGGGAGTCATCGGCATAAAGATGGTACTGAAAGCCATGGGAAGAGATGAGCGCACCAAGGGACTGGGTATAGAGAAAAGGAGCAGACTCAAGACAGATCTTTGGGGTACACCAACTGAGAGCGGGATAGCAAGAGGAGCCACCAAGAGATGGGAGAGATAGGAGGAGAACCAGGATAGCACAGAGCCCTTAAAACCAAGCGAGGACAGGGTATCAAGGAGGTGTTTGTGGTCAACAGTGTCAAAAGCAGCAGAGAGGTCAAGAAGGATGAGGACAGAGTAAAGGGTCTTGAATTTTGCCAGGAAGAAGTCACTGGAGACTTTGGCAAGAGCCATTTCAGTAGAGTGTAAAGGATCCAGGAGGGCATGAGAGGAGAGGAGAGGAGAGGAAGTCAAGGCAGTGCCGGTGAACTGCGCGTTCAAGTAGTTTAGAAACGAAGGGGAGGAGGGTCGATAATTAGAAGGACAGGTGGGATCAAGTGAGGGTTTCTTGAGGAGAGGTGTAACTATAGCATGCTTGAAGGCTGCAGGGACAGTTGCAGTGGAGAGCGATAGGTTGAGAATATGAGAGATAGAAGGGACAACAGTGGAGGAGATGGGGCTTAGGAGATGGGTGGGGATAGGATCAGAGGAGCAGGAGGAGGTGAGTTTGGAGGAAGAATGAAGGTGTGCAGTTTCCTCTTCAGAGATCACATTAAAGGAAGAGAGGGTAGCAGAGGTAGAGGGGGAAAGTTGGGAGTGAAGAGGGGGAAAGTTGGGAGTGAAGAGGGGGAGGAGGGGAAGTAGCTGACTTTGTGGGGAATTGGATGCCGACAACACCCATATGAGGACCGACTTCTTGCTTGTTCCCGGAGAATGGCTTTATTGTCCTCATCAGTTAAACCTAGAACTCTGCACAATGGTTTAAATCAGGGGTCTCAAACTCAAATTGCTTTGAGGGCCGAATGAGGACTTGTAAAGTAACCCGGGGGCCGCATAAGACACGGGGCCTCATTTGCATAAATATTTGCATAATGTTGCATAATGAGTGCATGGATAAAGAAAGACTAGAAAATTTCTATATTACTATAATCCAGTGCCAACCGCCAGGCACATTAGGAACTACTACTAACACTGCCCATTTGGAACCCATAGCAAACCCCCCGTATCATAACAGCACTACCAGGACTCACAAAGCACCAGACCCTACCTATCAAAAGGCAACACTGCAAATATTAAATCAATACATTTCAGAGAACAATACATGACCTACTGGGAAAAGAGAACAAGTAGCAATGTCAAATAGGAATTACACAGAATACCTCAGCACTGTAGAAATAAAACTATAAATTAATTTCTTGTACTAAAGCACAGACATTAATGATGCACATTTCCCAGAGCTGACATATTCCAGTTAATAAATTCAAAATAAAGAGATATTTTTCTACCTTTTGTGCATTTTTTTTCAGTTGCAATTGCTCCAGCCACTTCTGGTTTCTTCGTGTCTTCTGCTATCTCCATCGTCTGCTGTCCATTTGTCCTTTCTTCTCTCTTCTAGTTTTTTTCCATTCTCTCTCTCTACATCTGCTTTAACATACTAATCTTTCTCCTTTTGCTCTTTCCTCATTCCTATTTCATCCACTCAAATTATACCCCTCCATCCTCAATCCCCACTTACTCTCCCAATACCTGGCCAATTGTAGATTTGTCTTCTCTGCCAGACAAAATATTTTTCCCCTCTCCATTTCACTTTCCCAGCTCCATCCCATTCTAATCCTCCCCCAACATCAGCTCCCTTCTAGTTCCAGCCCCACCCAGCATCTGCTCCTTTCTAGTCCCTGCATCAGTCCATTTCCAGTCCTATCCTAGCCTCACCATCAGCCCATTTCCAATCCTAGCCCCCCATCAGCCCATTTCCAATCCTAGCTCCCTCCCCTTACAGCCCATTTCCATTCCAAGCCCCCCTCCCCATCAGCCATTTGCAGTTCAAGCCCCCCTTCCACTCAGCCCATTACCTGTCCTAGACCCCCCCAGCCCATTACCAGTCCTAGACCCCCCATAGCCCATTACCAGTCCTAACCTCCCCATAGCGCACTTCCAGTCTTACCCCCCCATCACCCCATTTTCAGTCTTACCTCCCCTCATAGGCCATTACCAGTCCTAACCCCCCAATCAGCCCACCTCCAGTCCTAACCCCCATCTGCCCATTTCCAGTCCTCGCCCCCCCCCTGCCAATAGCCCACTTCCAGTCCTCACCCCCATCTGCCCCCCTCCAGTCCTAACCCCCATCACCCCATTTTCAGTCATAACCCCCCCCTGCCAATAGCCCACTTCCAGTCCTAACCCCCATCGGCCCATTTGCTGTCCTAGCCCCCACCATCTGCCATGACGAGTTATAACCCCCCCAGCACATGACCAGTCTTAACCCCCCCCCCCTGCCAATAGCCCACTTCCAGTCCTAACCCCCATTACCCCATTTCCGTCAGCCCCTCCATCGCTCCGTCCCGGCCAGCGCAGGAGGGCAACAAAATAACCCCAAAACCCTGGCTTCTGCTGCTGCCGTTGCCGCCGTGGCAGCGGCAGAATCAATTGTCAAATTAAAAAAAACTGACTTCTGCTGCTCAAGCAGCAAAATCAGCTGTCCTGCGGCCCCTTCCCCTCTGCCCGGAGATCCGACTCTGCTCTATCAGCGGCGTGCTTTTCAAGCCGCGACGAGAGTATTCCCCTCTCGCGCGGTTTAAGCCTATTCACTTTTCAAGCCGCGCGAGAGGGGAATACTCTCTTCGCGGCTTGAAAAGCACGCCGCTGATAGAGCAGAGTCGGATCTCCGGGCAGAGGGGAAGGGGCCGCAGGACAGCTGCTTGAGCAGCAGAAGTCAGTTTTTTTTTTGAATTTGACAATTGATTCTGCCGCTGCCACGGCGGCAACGGCAGCAGCAGAAGCCAGGGTTTTGGGGTTTTTTTTGTTTTCCTCCGTCGCGGGCCGCACAAAGTTGTCTCGCGGGCCGCATGCGGCCCGCGGGCCGCGTGTTTGAGACCCCTGGTTTAAATGGTGCATGTACATCTTTTTGTAAACAAGTGAATGAAAAAATGTCTTTCAACAAATTCAACAATATGAAGGCTTCACAATTTATTGTGCAGTTTAGTATTTCTCAGACTTGCATAGTAATTTCAACTCCGTTACAGACCATGAGTATAGCTAAGTGGTTAAAATACAATTATAAATGACGCTAATGTTCTCAAATGACATGGCATAGTTGACAAAATCACATTTCTTTATTTAACTTCACTTAATCCTGCAGGTCCTTCTTTTGTGATACTATGTAGTAGGCATATCCATTTGTATCATGTTTTCAATCCAGATATAGCTTTCATATTAAAGGTCCAGTATGATTTTATAGAAGATTAAATGTGTCAGCACATCTGTACTAGGCACCCTTATTAGTCTATACGTCTGATCAGAGAATTTCAGTTTATGTGCGATTAACTGTACCTCAGCAGGTGTTTTAAGCTCATCTGGTTTTTCCCATGTAGACTGCTTTGTTTCTGTGTTATAAAAATATGTCCTGCCATCAGGTGACTTATGCTCAGTCCATACAGATTTCTGCAGAGAAAAAATTAAAATTTATATTTATAGAGCATATAATATTATTGCCAAATACAAGAAAAAAATAGCTTTGTTCAAAAGATGGGAGTTACGTAAACATTAAGAAATATTTACTTGCTTATGACGCTCTTCATTTGTAGAACTGCTGCTTGGTTGTTGGCCTGAAACTGCAGGATGTGGGGCCTAACAGGAAATACAATCAGAATAATGTTAGGGGAGAGGGGGAGAGAGAAAAAAAAAACACACCACCTCCTTTTTTTGTTTTTAAGCAATGTTTCACTCTTAATCTTTACCAAACAGAATACTCATTTAAAAACAGAACTATATAAGCAGAGCAGTGGAAAAAACAAAAGGACTAATTTTTATAGATAGTGGGCAGTGTAGAAACTCTCTCAATATTATCTACCTTGAGCACAATTCTAAACTTTAATTACCTGAATATCTCGGCAGCTCAGATGTTGTGAAACAAACCATACTGTGGTGACAGACAGTTAATGTCCTTTCCTTGAGTCCTGCTAGACTGGTCCTGTCAAATGTGTTGCATTCCCCTACCAGCAGATTGGTGGAGAAAAACAAATGAAAAGCCCAGGTTTTAATGACATCACTCCCATGCCTCTATTTACCTCAGCCACCAGAGGTTCCTTCAGTATTTCTCCCAAAGTATACGGAAGAAATATGGCAAGCCTCACACAGCCTCAATCTTGGGCAGCAAGCAGTAATCAACAATCAAGAACCATGTACAGGAAAGCATAAACAGAAGGCTGTCATTAAAAGATGAACCTACAGAGCAAAGTATAAAAATCATAGCAGACCCAAGGGTACTGCAGTAGAAAAACAGAGCAAACACAGTTTCAGGGGCAGGCCCTGGACTGGTTTAGCAGGACTCAAGGACATTAACTGATAAGTAAAATGGTCATCTTCTATATCATCCTGTTAGATCAGTCCAGACAAGTGGGATGTACCAAAGCTACAACTCCACTGGGCAGGAAGAAAACACAGCAGCTCACAAAACCCTTGAGCCAAAGGCCTTGTCCGGCTGCGCTTGGATATCCAAGTGGTAATGCTAGACAAAAGTGGAAAGTGATGTCCACGTTGCTGTCCAACAAATGTCCGCAGTGGCTACCAAGCTCCACTCCACCCATGAGGATGCTTGTGCTAGGGCAGAAAGGGCGCACAAACCCTCCGGAACCAGCTGATATATGTCGAGACAATGGCCTCCTTAATCCAGCACTTTAAAGTCAACTTAGCTGCTGCATCATCCTCGCGCGGGCCAGCAAACAGCACAAAAAGATGGTCTGACTTATGAAAGGAATTCATAACCTCCAAGAGAGACAGCACCTTAGGCAAAAAGGAAGGCAAAGGGCAAATGGAAACAGCCACCTTTGACAGAGATACGGATTTTGGCAGGACAGTCTGCAGCTCGGCAATTCACCTTCTGTAACAAATCGCAACCAAGATGACTGTCTTGAGCATCAAAACCTTTAAAGTAACATACTTCAATGACTCAAAAGGCATGGCCCTGAGCACCAGATACAGATCCCGGGAATGTATCAGACTGTAGGGGAGGATGCTGAAGCCCCTGGAGAAAGTGCAAGACGTCCAAGTGCAAGGCTAGAGACATAGAAGCCATCAGACCTTGGAAACAGGCCAAAACTGCCATATGAACTTTCAGGGAGCCATCCTGTAGAAGGCAGACAGATGGCATCTTGGCTGCCTCAGGAGTTAACTGCCAGATACCGCATCAGATCTGCACACATACTAGCTTGGTAGACCTCCTTCGGTCTCCCAAGCAGAGTAGAGACAACCACTGGAGAGTAGTCTTTACGCGCTAGCCATCTCCTTTTAAGAGCCAAGCTGTAAGCAAGAAGGGAACCATATCCTCCAAAACAATCAGTCCCTGCCACAATAGGCCTCGAGGATGAAGGCAACCAAAGAAGAGGCACCTGCAGGAGCAGAATCGGGTCTCCGAACCATGCTCTCTGCAGCCAACCTGAACAATCCTGCCCAGGTGGCATTCTATACACTGAATCAAAGGCCCCACCAGAGGCCATGGAGGTAACACATACAGCAGGTGCTGACATGGACAAGGCTGAGCCTGGGTGTCTATGCCCTCGGACCCTGTCTCCATATTTTATTTTATTTATTTAAATAGATTTCTATACCGCCTTAACCTTTAATCAAGGCGGTCTACACAACAAACAATTGAAAAAATACTGTCTTGTGTGTGCATGCAGTGAAACTGTGAATGCGTGTATATGTTGGGTGGTGTTGATTCTTGGTGGGCTATTTACAGCGTGCGCTATTATATAATATGTACATAAGAGACAAGGGGGTGGGTTATGCTGTAGTATTGTCTGGTGGGCAACTTATGTGATGTCACCGTAGTGACAGTACATATGGCAACTGAAGAAATAACAAGCTTTGGAATTGGAGCAGGTCCACTATCAGATGCATTTCCAGGTGACCCCAGCAGCGCAGAATCAACTGAAATGAATCCTAAATCAACTCCCACTCTCTAGGATCCAGAGAGTGCTGGCTACAGAAGTCCACTTCCACATTGTCCACCATGGCAATGTGCTGAGCTGACAAAGCTAGGAAGTTCTTCTCTATCCAGGCAAACAAGAGAGCCATTTCCAGAGCTACCTTGCACTACTCGTGCCGCCTTGACATAAGCTGCCACCATGGCATTGTCCAAAAATACTTGAACCACCCAGCCCATGACAAGGGGATGGAAACCAGAAGGGCCAAACCACTTCCCTGCAGTTCCAACGGCCCTGGGCCGAACAGTCTTGGCACTAGGCCCCCAGCCAGAGAGACTAGCATATGTCATCAGAAGGATCCAGAAATCATCGTCCAGTGGCACGCCCTTCTTCAGATGACAGGGTTGCTGTACTCCAGACTAGTCTTTACCATCAACAGGAGAGGCAGTCTGAGCTTGAGTTCCTGAGAACTGAGACCACCAAGTCAACAAGTACCAGCTGGAGTGGTCACATGCGAGCACGCACCCATGGCACCATATCTATTGTAGCCAATAAATAGCCAATAGATTTACCATCACGCATGCACGGCGTTTTTCCATAATAAAAAGAAAGAGAGAGAACGTGGGCAGCATGATCACTTGTAAGTAGCTTATAATTCTAGAGAAATACATTAATAGAATGATTGCTTTTAGATATAGTAGATAGTAGGGTAATAGTATATTGTAATTTTGTGTATTTATAGGTTAAAGGTCTCCTGAAGAAAATTTCTGAAACGCCATTAAGGCGCCGAAGCTGAGCGTCGAGACTCTTGTTTTAAACATATTTTTGTATTGAACCAGTCTACTCGGGGAGTCTTCCTTCAGATAAAAAATTTTTTGCTTGATTTAAGATACTAGAGAAGAAAAACCGGGTTTGTTTATATATGTTTTGAAAGCACTGAAGAAAAAGAAAAAAACAAATAAAAAAGAAGCTTTTTACAAACTTTGATTCTTTGAACGTATGCACTTTATACATAACCATATCTATTGTCACCGCCATCAATCCGAGGAGCTGAAGATAATCCCAGACTCTGCAAGCCTGCTGCACACAGAACAGCGCCAGGCAATCCAACAGCCTCTTGACTTTCCTCTGGCAGGAAAATTCTGACAACTTGAGTGCCAAAATGTGCTCCAAGAACTCCAGGGACTGGGAAGGCAACAGTTGTCTCTTTCCCAGACTGATCACCCAGCAGAGACTTTCCAAAAGGACACCAATTTGGATGCCACCAGAGACGCCTCCGAAAGGGAATGGGCCCAGATGAGCCAGTCATCCAGATAGGTATAGACACAGATACCTCAGCACAGCAGCACCACAGCTGCCACCACCATGATCTTGGGAAACGTCCTTGAGGCAGTGGATAACCCGAAAGGGAGGGTGGTGAACTAATAGTGAGAGCCAAGAATGACAAAAAGAAGATACTTTTGCTGATCAGCCCAGATTGTGATATGGAAATATGCTTCAGCCAGATACAGAGAAGCCAAGAACTCCCCTTAGCGCACTGCCTGAATCATGGAGCACGATGTTTCCATCTGGAAGTGCAAGATGCACAAATGCTCGCTGACCCCCTTGAGGTCCAGAATGGGCTGGAAGGAACCATCCTTTTTGAACACCACAAAATAGATGAAGTATCTGCCCTTGCCCTGCTCGTCTAGTGGGATGGGCACCACTACCCTCAGGTGCAGCAACTTGTGCAAGCTGGTCCGGACAGCAGCACACTTGATCGCACACGTGCAAGAGATGACGACAAAGGCCTCTGGATTGGCTCTTTGCATTCCAGGAAATAGCCAAACTGAATGGTGTCTAACACCCAGTGATCCTTGAGGTCCCAAGAACCTAGGGATACGGCCAGCACACCCTCGCTGAATGGGCGAAAGCTGACAAGAAAGGAGCGCCAGCCCACTTCACAGACCCCTGGGACCTGTCTTCTAGAAGACAGACAGATTTTGTCTTGCCCAGGGGTCCTCCAAATCGGCTCCAGAAAGAAACTTACTCTTAAAAGCCAGTTGAGCCAACCTGGCTTTGGAATATATCTCCGTTGCCCAGTGCAGGAGCCAAATCCAAAGCCATGACGTCGTCATCAGGGCACCATCCCTGGCTGCCGAACATACCAGGTCTGATTTCAAGAGTGCGGTATAAAATCAAATAAATAAATACATGGATTCAGAAAGGAAGACCATAGTCAACTCCAAAAGAGGGGTAGAATCATCCTGCAGAAGGCACAGAATCCATTGGAGCAGGGCTTGAAACATCAGGTTGGTACATACCGCCAGTTACAAAATAGCAGCCTCCACAGCAAACTGGCTCCTCAATAATGAACACTGTCCAGAAAATCCTCTAAGGCTGATCCACCTTCCAGAGTTATGGACGTCCATCTTGAAACTGCCATGACCAGCGTATCCACCTTGGGAATGCCAAACCATGCAATGCACTCCTCCGGGAAAGAGTAGAGCTTCTTACACACCTATAACCGATAGGGAGTCGGGAGAGTCCCACTCTGACCGTATCATATCCTTGATCACATCCGGGAATGGGAAGACAGTAGTGGATTTAAGTACCCCTTGAAGAAGCAGGTGCACCATTGGCTCCTCTTCCCTGCTGGAAGCATCCATCAAGTTCAAGGTGGATGAAACCCTGGTAATCATTGCCACCAGCTCCTCCTTCTGGAATAGACGGATCATGCTGGCCTCTGCATAATCTTCAGAGGATGAAAGCATGTCCTCATCCACATCAGAGCCAAATACAGATTCATCTGAATCAGAGGTATAGTCAACATCTTGGATAGCTCCCAACTGTTCCCCATCTCCAGGGGGGCTCTCTCACGCCGGGGATGCTTAGCCAAAGGCAATCGAACAGGGCTTTGACTTTCAGTCTGCCCAGCACAAGACTGCATCCACAGAGCCAGAATTCCCAGAGGCTGCAGAGCCTGAATTTCTGTGCCATGTTGCAAAAAGAAAAAGAATTCCAGGGAGGATAAAATCTGGAATCGGAAGTTCTCCTCTTTGATAAGGCTCCCCAGGGAGCATAGCTGCAACAGACCTCCTAGAGGATGAAGGGTGGCTCACAGCAAGGTTGCTGGAGCCCCTGGCCGGCTGAACATCCTTACCCTTAGTGCCATCCTGCACCTCCTGCCCTAAGGCAGATAAAGGTGGACTAACTGTATGCCCTGGCTGAGAGGGGGGGGGGAGGCATGCCCGCCAGAGGTGACTCAAAAACTGCCATGTAGGAAAGACAGTCCAAAATCCAAAGATGAGGCTCCTTGCTTGCCACAGGTCCAACAACGCTTACTGTAGGAAGACAGTGAGTTTGGGTAAAGAATCATAAGAGCATGTGCTAAGGCAGTGTCACCTGCAAGCATGCATTAACTGCACTTTAATGTGATGCACATTAATGGTGCTAAGGAAGAAGTACGCATTGGAGGAGCTTAGACAAAATGTGTTTTAGGACTGTGCAACCGCCAGGCACACAACAGGCAAAAACATTACTAACGTATGTAGAAAAAAAAGTTGGGAAACCCCCACACAGTGCCAACAGTCGCTAGCAGTCCACTCCAAATTGCATCTCTCAGAGACAGAACTGGGAGCCCCCCAAAAAGGATAAGGACAATGACAATGACACGGTCAAGCCTTAGTACTCATCCCAGGCATAAGATCCATGTTGGGCTCAGCTCTATTCCCCTGATACTGCTTCACTAGCTAGGTTTCTTTTAACAGTACTCTGTGAAAGTTGGCTGGCAGACAGATCCCTTTGAGAGCATTCTGCAATCTTCAGGAGAGAGCAGGGAGGGGAAGGAGGAAGGGGTAGGGAGCATTGAGGTTTTGTGAAGTTGCTGTCCTCTTCCAAATCCTTCCAATTTGTGCCTGCTCAACAAGCCCTTATCATAGGGGCATATAACTGAACCAAATTTCTCTCCTCCTATGGCTATCAAAAAGACTGCAGTCTAGTGGAGCCTCCCATGTCGTGCTCAAGTGAGTGTGTCACCTTTTTAGGGCTTAAGGTGGTCGTTCCCAGCTTTTAATCAATCTTTTTTCTTCTCAAACTTCAAATTTTCTACAGAGAGGAAAAAATCCATCCAACATCTGCTGAAAACAAAGAAATACTGAAGGGACCTCTGGTGGCAGACGGATAGAGGCACAGGAGTGATGTCATTGAAACCTGGGCTTTTCATTGCCTTGGTCTTCACCAATCTGTTGGTAGGGGAACACGACCCACTTGTCTGGATTGGTTTAGCAGGATTATATGGAAGGCAGCGTTAAACTGGGAGAGCATGCCAAACATGCGCACAGATGTTGGCGCAAGTATAGCATGCTGTCCTGGAGAAACAGGGTCATCTGAGGGGAAGCTTGACACTTCCTCTCAGGTAACCTAGGTATCAGGGAAAGCCCTCAATGCCATCAGAATACTGTTGGGGGGCTAGTGCCCCTGACACAGACCTCCCCCCCCCCCCCCCCACCAATAGAAACCAAATTCCCGGAGGCCCTGATTCTCCCACCCACCCACTAAAAAAAAAAAAAATTGGTTGTGGCCCATCAGCCCCAATCCCATCCACCCAAACAAAAACGTCGGTGGCCCCAAACCCCCCTTTAATCTGGAGTGGGAGCACTGCCTACGCAATCCCACTCCTGCACCATCTTGAAAAATGTTCTGTATCATATGGCAGTCTGACCCTGCCGGTGTATCCTAGGATGCACCACATGGGGCCAGGCATTGCCATTTTTCAGGATGGCAGCGCAGGGGCGGAAGCAATGCCTCCACTCTAAAGGTATCGGAAGGGGGTTTGGGCGCCACCAGGCCTTTTTGTTATTGGGTTGATGGGATAGGGGTCACTGGGCCACCAGGGATTTTAATCAAGCGGGCAGGCGGGGGGGATAGGGGCCACTGGGGATTTGGTTTCTGTTAGGGGGTCGATGTTGGTGGTACCAGCCCCCCAACAGTATTCTGATGGAATCGGGGGCTTTCCCTGATGCCTGGATCATCTGAGGTGAAGTGCTGAACTTAACTTCAGTTGATACTTTTGCTCCCGGCTAGATCTTTGTGCCCCCCCAAAGCTGGCGTGAAGATCCAGAGTTAAAAAACAATGTAAAATACAGTGCTGTATCAATTCAATTTCTTTTACATTGGGCGCAATTACTTATGCAGTGATTTGCATGTCAAGTGCGCTTCAGTTTAGTACGATTGGGTTTTTTGTCATTTTCCTGGAGCTAGCTTGCTTTCTGCATAAGAAAGCAAGTCTAGCGCAGGAAAAGCACCAGAAAAAGCCATGCTAAGCTTTACTACATCGGCCCAAAAGTCTGAAAAATATCATTAAAATCTATAGCAAATTAAAACCGGAGAATTTCAAATGACTGCACATCCCTAGTGCAAATCACTGTGCATACTGAACTTAGCTGAACAATGCCTACATTTCAAGAAAGAAAATGCAAACTAAGAGGTACAAAGCAGCCAAGCAAACATTGTAAAGCATAGTTACTCACCTGTAACAGGTGATCTCCGGAACAAGCAGGAATAAGTCTTCATATATGGGTGATGTCGGCATTGACAGAGCCTGGCACAGGAACACTCCCCAGCTGAATGCTTTTGGAAACGTTGCTCTATGCTTGCGTGCCTGCCTTCCCTCCTGGTCTCCTCAGTCAGGTGAATAGCGGAGAAAACTTAAAGGAAAGGGGCAACTTGAAGGGGAGGTGGGCAGATTGTGAAGACTGATTTCTGCTGTTCCCGGAGATCACCTGCTACAGGGAAGTAACTGTGCTATCTCCAGGAACAAGCAGGAGGTCAGTCTTCACATATGGGACTCCTTGGCCCATGTCAACTGAGCAAAGGGAAAAAGGACCCGGCACAGCCGAAGCTTGCAGCAGGGATCCAACAGACTCAACCCGTTCAGAGAACTCCCAGCGAGGCAGTCAGATGGCAGTTGGCAAGTTGCCTAGATTTGAAAAAGGTTACGGAAAACAGATTGTCCGAATTGAGCATCACTTCTGGAGTCCTTGTCCAGGTAATAGTGAGCTGCAAAGGTATGCAGCAAAGATCATATAGCTGCATGGCAGATTTACGTAAGGAAGACAGAACAGAGATTGACCACAGTAGCATTGTGGGCTGTAATGTGTTCTTGTAAGGACAGACAAGCCTGTGAATAAGAAAACGATATGCAGTCTGCAATCTAGTTAGAGAGAGTCCTCTTGGTAACTGCCAAGTCTAAATGATTTTGGTCAAAGAAGAGAAAAAGCTGAGAGGATTTACGATGACCTTTTGTATGGTCAAGATAGTAAGCCAGTGCTCTCTTGCAATCAAGAGTATGGAGCTGTGCCTCAGCCATGGAGCTGTGAGGCCTAGGAAAGAAAGTTGGCAGCGAGATTGACTGGCTCAGATGGAAGGAAGTGATAACCTTCGGTAAGAACTTGCAATGTGTTCAGAGGACAACTTTATCATGGTGGAATCTGATTTATGGAGCGTAATCCACCAACGCCTGAAGCTCATTAACTCTGCAAACTGAAGTCAGCTACTAGAAAAAGGGACGCCCCATGTGAGGAGTTTTAAAGGAGTTGAGGCCAAAGGCTCAAAGAGGCTTCTGCATGAGCTGTGCAAGAACTACATTTAAGTTCCATGCCCCAGCCAGCGGGCATAGCGGCAGCTTGAACAAGAGCAGACCTCTCATGAATCTCAATACCAGTGGGTGCGCCAAGACAGGGCGATTGTCTAAGGCCTGGTGAGAAGCAGCTATGGTGCATAAATGAACTCATAGAGAGTTCACTTTAAGTCCCAATGAGGACAGGTGGAGCAAATATCTACTACCCCTTATATTCCTCCAAGTTCCTACTCCCTGTTCCATGTAAAAGCCTATTGCTATGTTTGTTCCATGTGAACCGTCTTGAATTAAAGATAAGGTGGTATGCAAAACCTGTTAAATAAATAAAATAAGTAAGTATTGGAGGAGATCCAGAATTGGAAATGTGAAGGGGTCCAAAGTTCTCTGTGTGCACCATAGTGAGAACTTGCGCCACTTGAAAGCATAAGACCATCTGGCTGCATCTTTCTTGGAAGAGAGAAGAATGTGTATAACTTATTGAAGTACTAAATGTGAGAGGACAAAGAGTTCAGAAGCCAAGCTGTCAAGAGGAGAGTATTGAGGCTAGGGAGCATGAGGGTCCCATGCTCCTGGGAAAGGAGATCTGGTGTAGAGTCTAGACAGAGGGGAGGAGCCTGGACTAGTTGAAGAAAAGGAGGAAACCATTGTTGCCTGGGCCAGTAAGAAGCAATAAGAATCAATGTCCCCTGGTCAGTCTGGAGTTTGAACAATGTCTTTGCAACAAGGAGAAACGAGGGAAAGGCATAGAGTAGACTCCCTCCCCAGTGTAGGAGAAAGGCAACCGAGGTGTGTCTGAGTGGGGACGGAACTCTCGAGAAAAACCAATGTAGCTGAGCATTGCAAAGAGAAGCAAACAGATAGAGTAGTGGTGTTCCCCACAAGTAGAACAAGTGATGCGCTACTTGAGGTTTCAACCGCCACTCGTGCAGTTGTAGAATGCAACTTAGCCTGTCGGCTAACTGATTTTGCACTCCTGGGAGATATACTGCATGAAGGTGGATTCTCCGAGAGATTGTCCAGTTCCAGAGATGTATTACCTCGGTGCATAAAGGATGAGAGCCTGCACCTCCTTGTTTGTTGATACAGAACATGGCCACATCAATGGCTGCCTGGACGAGGGATGATTAGCCTGTCAGATGGTGAGAGAACATGCGGATGGCGTTGAAGACTGCTCAGAGTTCCAGGAGATTGATGCAAAGGGAGTTCTCCAGAGGAAACCACTGACCCTGGATGGTGAGACCATTGAGCTGAGCCCCTCAACCTGCTTTGATGCATTGGTTGTCAGGATGGACTGTGGTGCAGACATTTGAGAAGGTAACCCTATGACTACGTTCTGTGGGTTGGTACACCACTGAAGAGATAGCGTAGTTACAAACCTGTAACAAGGATCTCCAGGGACAGCAGGAATCAGTCCCCACATATTGCTAACATCGACAAAGACGAAAGCCTTTGGAAATGCCACCACACATGCATGGTCCCCTTCCCGCCAAAGGTGCCATCTTACCAGGTCAGGTGCCATAGCTATAGCCCCTTCAAGAAGATGGCAAAAATATATACAGAAACTCCAAGGGGAGAAGGGAGGGTTGTGGGGACTGATTCCTGCTGTCCCCAGAGAACACTTGTTACAGATGAGTAACTATGCTTTCTCCAGGAACAAGCAGGAAGTCAGTACTCATATATGGGACTCCCTAGCTACAGGCTACTGAGGACCTATAGTAAAGCATAGTTACTCACCTGTAACAGGTGTTCTCCAGGGACAGCAGAAATCAATCCTCACTTATGGGTGATGTCGGCACTGACAGAGCCTGCGCAGAGCAATTCCTCAGCTTTCAAAGAAAGCCTTTGGGATTACTGTCACGCATGCGTGGTCCTCTTCCCACCCAAGGGTGCCATCTTGCTCAGTCAGGTCCCTTAGCTCAAGCCCTACCAAGCAGATGGCAAGGGAAGGATAAACATCCAGCAACTCAACAGGGGGGAGGGGGGGAGGGTAGTGAGGACTGATTCCTGCAGTCCTGGAGAACACCTGTTACAGGTGAGTAACTACGCTTTCTCCAGGAACAAGCGGGAAGTCAGTCCTCAGACTCCCCAGATACAGACTACCTAACCTGTAACCAAAAACGCCTCTGCAAGGCCGTCAGCAGAAGCCAATGCCCAAAGGAGCCGGAGTCTTCAGGTCCCCAGGGAGAAACCCTCGGTAACCGTCGAGAAGGGACGGAGGGCAGGAGTTGCTTAAACCCTGAAGAGATTACAGAGTACAGCCTGGCCGAAGGCGCTGTTCTGGTGGGACTCCCTCTACAGGCAGTAGTGCGAGGCGAAAGTGTTCACCGAAGCCCAGATCGCAGCCTGGCAGATGTCTGATAGCGGCAGAGTGCAGCGAAGCCACCAAAGTCACCTTGGATCGGATGCTGTGTGCGGTGACCTGCCAATCCAGGTCGGCACCCGCCTTCATGTGAGTGAAGGCGATGCAGACCGCCACCCAAATGGAGAGGGTGGGCTTTGTGACTGCCTGCTGCAGACGATTGGGATCGTAGGTCACGAAAAGCCGGCCAGATTTGCTATGAGGCTGGGTGCACTGTAGATAGAAGGCAAAAGTGTATGCAAAACCGCCAACGCATGGTCAGCATGGGGTCTCGGGAAGAAGGTCAGTAAGACACTCTCCTGATTGAGATGAAAATCCAAAATAACCTTTGTCAGGAACTTGGGGTGGGTACGGAGGACCACCCTGTTCCCATAGAATCTGGAGTTTACTGACTTGGCGGGCCGAGGTCAAAGCCACCAGGAAGACCACCTTCCAGGACAGGTGCCAAAGCAAGCACATCGCCATCGGCTCCAAGGGTGAACGCATCAGCTGCATGAGCACTACGTTCAGATCCCATTTTGCCAGAGGAGGCTGGATAGGCTTCAGCTCCTCCTTCGCGAGATGGAGAAGGTACTGGAGGACCCATCGAGTGGGACACGAGAACGGGTCGATCTGGAACTCGGAACACCAGACCAAGAAGTGTCGCCACTTGAAGGTGTAAGCTCGTCTCGTCAAGTCCTTCCTCGACGCGAAGACCTCCTCCAGGAAGTCTCAGCCACCAGGCTGCGAGGGACAATGAGACCAGGTTCGGGTGTAACACCCGCCCCTCCTCTTGCATTAGCAGGCCTGGGGCACAGCCCAGGGAAATCGGAGGCTCGGACGCGAGCAGGAGTGGGAACCACGATTGCCGAGGCCATGAGGGAGTGATGAGTATCATAGACACTCGTTCCCGCTGAGCTTTATGGAGGGTCCTCGCAATAAGAGGAGGGAATGCATAGAGAAGCCCTGAGGTCCAGCTCAAGAGGAACGCATCCCATGCCTCCCTGCTCGGGTGCGGGACTGGGCCGCAAAAGCGGGGGAGCTGAGTGTTTGCCAGGCTGGCGAACAGGTCCATGGTCGGGGTCCCCCACCAATGGAACAGCCAGCTGGTCACCTCCGGGTCCAGCCTCCATTCATGAGGGCGCAGGATTCTGCTGAGTTTGTCCACGAGGATGTTCTCATGGCCCGGCAGGTAGACCGCTCCTAGGGTCATCCCTTGACGGAAGGCAAAGGAGCAGAGGAGGACTGCTTCCTGGCAGAGGAGGCGTGGTCCTGTGCCCCCTTCCTTGTTGATGTAGAACATCGCTACTCGATTGTCGGTCTGCTTGAGTACAGACTTTCCCTGGAGATGATCCTCAAAGGCCTTCAAGCCCCATAGCCCCATGGGACCGTCTGAAGCTCGAGCAAGTTGATCTGCTGTTGAAACTCTTTAGATGACCATTGCCCCTGCATGCACAGCGCACCACAGTGGGCTCTCCATCCCAACAGGAAAGCATCCGTTGTCAGTACTAGTTCGTGCTGTGGGGTTTGGAAGGGCAGTCCCCAAAGAAGGTTGTGGGGGACCTACCACCAGTCTAAGGCCCTGCGAAGGTTGAGGGAGACCTGAATGGGGTCCCTGAGGTGACTGGAGTCCGGGCACAACTGGGCTGTCCGCATCTGCATGTGGGTATATGGGACCACATGGACGGTGAGGCCATGTGCCATAGGAGGCACAGCATAGTCTGCACCATGACCCGAGTGTTGCTCTAGACCTGGGCCGCCAATGCTCGGAGGCGAGCAGCATGGTCTGCCAGCAGAAAAGCGATTGCCTGCTGAGTGTCAAAGTGTGCCCCGATAATCTCCAAGGCCTGTGCTGGTTCGAGGTGGGACATGAGGTAGTTGACCAAGAACCACAAGCGCTCGAGGATCGTGCGTGATGCTGCCAGGTGGGCTTCCCCAGCTGAGGGCCATGTGACGAGCCAGTCGTTGAGGTAGGGGAAGACTGGTACGCCCTGCCGTCTGAGGGAGGCTGCAGCCGTGGAGAGGCACTTTGTGAAGATTCGCAGAGCAGATGCGAGTCCGAAGGGGAACACCCTGTATTGGTAATTCTTCCCTTGCACCGTGAAGTGCAGAACCTGCCTGTGCTGGGGGTGAATCAGAATGTGGGCATAAGCGTCCCTGAGATCCAAGGAGCATAGCCAGTCGCCCTGCTGGAGGAAGGACAGCAGGATGCCAAGAGATAGCATTTTGAACTTCTCCCGCACCAGAAACTTGTTTAATTTTCGGAGGTCGAGGATGGGCCGTAGGCCCCCCATCTTCTTTGGGACGAGGAAGTACAAGGAATAGAAGCCCAGGCCTCAGAGGTGCGTCAGTACTCTCTCGACCATTCGCTGGGCGAGGAGTTTATCTAACTCCCACTGTAGGAAGGACTGGAGCACGGGGAGTTGAGAAGGCTCCGCTGCGGAGAAGGGAGGGGGAAGCATGTCCAAACAGAGATGGTAGCCGTCCCGGACTATTCGGAGGACCCAAGTGTCTGACGTGATGGACGCCCACTGAGGGGTGAAGTCGGACAGGTGTCCCCCTCCTGATGTGGCGCTGCCAGGGGGTGAAAGGCTACGCTGCTGGCGTCAAAACCTCTGGGCGGGCTGAGGCGGAGTCGGGGTTTGGGCTTTGGGCTTTGGGCCCTTTCGGTTTACAATGACTGTGTGGTCCAGGCTTTCCCTGCGTTGCGGTGGTTGGCGCAGGAGTGGGTGGGTACGGTGGATAGCCTCCGTAGGGTAGGCCCTTCCGTAGAAAGAACGGCTTCTTAGTTTGCTGTTTCTTTTGAGGAAAGGAGGAGGTCTTGCGCAAGAGGAGGGTACAGGTGATGAACTCCGTCTCAATCTTGGCGGCTTTATTCTCTATCGGTTTACCGAAGAGCTGTTCACCAAGACAGAGTATATAAAGGAGCTATTCCTGGACCCACTGCTCCAAGTCCGAGGACTGGACCCATGCCTGGCGCTGGGCCCCAATGCCAGTGGCCGCGACTCGAGCCGAAGACTTGAATCCATCATAGGCAGTGTGGGAGAGGTATTTTGAACACTCCGCAACGGACTTGAAGTGTCCGGAACCTGTTGAGGGGTTCGCCCACGAGACCCGCGGAGAAGCCCCCAAGTTCCTTGGCTAGGTCATGTAAAAACATGCCCGAATTGTTATGCCTGGATACGGCATAACAGCATGGACCCTTAGTATGCTTTGCGGTCTAGGGCGTCGAGGGCTCTTGACTCCCTGCCTGGCGGTACCGAAGAATGAGACTTCGGGCTCTTGTTTTCTCATGGCCGACTCCACCACCATGGTGGTGTGGGGGGAGTTGGGATTTCCTGAACCCAGGGTCGCGCTGGACCCTGTACATTGCATCGAGGCACTTGCTCACGATAGGGACTGACGCAGGGATCTCCCACATGTGGAGTAGCAGCCTGGACAGGATAGGAGGAACCGGAACAGCAAGAGATTCCCGAGGATGGGATTCATACTGCAAGATATCGAGCTCTTCAGCTTGAGGTTCCTCCTCTGCCTGGGAAGCCAGGTTGAAAGCCCGTGCCATATCCCAGAGAAACACCAAGAAGGACGTGTCCTCAGGTGGCGAATGCCACTGAAAGGCAGGCAGGGTCCAATGGGACAGGTCACGATGGGTACAGGTCTCAGGAAAGTATACCCATCCGACTCCCAGGCCAAAAATTTGAAAGAGGAGTCCGATTCCGACTGGTCGCCTTGCCCGGAGGCAGAGGCCCGTTTGGAGCCGGAGGCCCTGGAGGATTTCACCCCCGAGGAACAGGAAGGGGAGAGAGACTAACGCTGAGGACCCTCACGAGGCCCATGGCTCTCGGGGGTTTCCAGGACGGATTTTGGTGTCCCTTTCGAGGGAACCTCGGTCTCTAGGTACAGACCAGCGAAGCTGGACACGAGCATCTGCTGGGAAACTATGAACGCAGAAACGCTACTTTCTAGTGCCAAGTATACGGGACTCCCACGCGGGCATGGGGCCCTGCGACACCGACACCGGGATCACCAGGTCGGGCATCGAGGAGGAGAGGTGGTCCTCACTGGGACAACCCTCAGGAGATCAGGCACCATCACCAGAGGCATCCGTATTTGTATGAGGTACTTTGAGGCCACTCCTTGTCAGACTCTCGGGAACGCCGAGGAGGGCTAAAGGAACGAGCGCAAGACTGCTCACGCTTAAGCGGAGCCCCCAACAGTGACTTAGAGGTCTTCTTTCACCGTTCCACTTTGGTCACTGCAGGGGACCCCGCAAGTGGTGGAATGGGCCGTCACCGGGGACCCCGGGGCTGCCTTATGGAAAACGTCGTCCGACTTCTGCTTACGGCTTAGCAAGGTCTTAGTGGACATTTTCTTACAGAGCAAGTACAGCTCTGGGTTGTGGTCAGCCCCAAGACACTGCAGACAACAGTCATGGGTGTCCGTGAATGACATTTTTTTGGAGCATCTATCACATTTTTTGAAGCCGATGGCCACAGGGGCAAAAATAGTCCCTGCGAGGTCGAATGCCCGAGGCCAGGGGTTAGAAAAAGGGCACGAAAAGGGCCCAAAGCAAGAGAAAAAAAAAGGGAATCCTCTGGCACACAGCTGAAGCGAGGGCATCAAGGAGGACAGGAAAGGACCGGTGCAACCAGAAAAAAAGCTGAAGGGCCATAAGAGAAAAACCTTTTTCCGAGGGACGAGGATGTGCGTCCGAAGGGCTCCGCGGAAAAAGGGAGACTGAGCAAGATAGCACCCTTGGGCAGGAAGAGGACCACGCATGTATGGAAGCAATCCCAAAGGCTTTCTTTGAAAGCTGGGGAATTGCTCCGCGCAGGCTCCATCGGTGCCATCACCCATAAGTGAAGGCTGATTTCCTGCTTGTTCCTGGAGAGTAGGTGTTTTCCAGGGACAGCAGGCATCATTCCTCATATATAGGTGACGCCGGAGCAGACTGAACCAGTGCAGAGCGTTTCTTCAGCTTTCAAAGAAAGCCTTTGGGGCATGCTCCAAAGCATACTTGGTCCCCTTCCCGCCCAAGGGTGCCATCTTGCTCAGTCATATGACATAGTCAGGACGGAAGTAAAAACTAAAACAATGTAGAGAGGCAACTCCCAAAGGAGAAGGGAGGGTTGTGATTCTTGCAGTCCCTTAAGAATACACTTCCTATCTCCAGGTTGCCGAGAACCAAACCACAACAGCACCAATGGCAACCGATCGGGTAGCCGTAAGTTGCAGAAGTTGAGTCCCCACTAAGAGACTCTACAAGACCCTAGCATCCAGCACCAATATCACTCTGGTAGCCTGAACACAGAAGGGTTGGAGAGTAGGAGTTGCCCATACTCCGAGAATATTACAGAGAACTGCCTGGCCAAAGGCACTGCTCGAATTGAAGACCATGTGGCAGCCTTGCAGATCTCTGTCACCTGCACTGAGTCCCAGTCTGCTCTGGTCAAAAAAAAAAAAAAAAAAGAAGCCGATGAGCTTTGCAATGGGTCTGGGTCTGCTTTAAGTAGGACAGGGCCCGTTTGCAATCTAGTGTATGAAGTACTAGTTCCACCCTACCAGCATGAGGAAGCGGAAAGAAGGGGGGGAGGACCACCGCTTGGTTAAGTGGAAAGGAGACACCATCTTTGGGAGGAATTTGGGATGTGTGCGGCATACTACCCTGTTCTTGTAGAACCTTGCATATGGTGGATCTGCCACTAGGTCCTGGAGTTCGCTCACTCTTTGAGCAGACGTAAGGGCCTCCAGAAGGGCCACTTTCCAAAATAGGTACCACAGGTGGCAAATGGCCAGGAACTCAAGGGGCGGTTTGGTGAGCTGGGAGAGCTCTACTTTGAGGTCCCACTCTGCCGCTGGAGGGCAGAGAGGAGGCCTGGATAACAGGAGGCCTTGGAGGAACCTGGAGACCAGGGGCTGGCTTGAGAGGTGTTTTCCCTCAATAGGGTGATGGTGAGCAGCTATGGTGCTCAGATACACCCTCAGAGTTAGATTTTAGCCCAGTTTGTGATAGGTGCAGTAGGTACTGAAGTACTAGTTGCACATGGCAGAAGGGATTCTCCTCACTTTCCACACATAAGGCGGAGAACCTGCTCCGCTTAAAGGCATAAACCCATCTGGTGGAGGGTTTTCAGGAAGTCAGTAGGATCTCCCCTTCCCCTGGAAGATTGAAAGGGGCTAAAGCTACCTTTTCAGCAGCTACACTGTTAGCGCTAGCGATCCCAAACTGGGGAGCAAGAGGAAGCCCTCCTCCGGAAACAGGAGGACCAGGACTCGGCCCAGAGGGATTGGGAGTGCCATGGACAGAAAGAAGCAGAGGGAACCAAAGTTGCCTGGGCCACCTGGGGGCAATCAGTATGACTGATGCCCCTTCGCTCTGGGCCTTGAAGAGGGTCCTGGCAACCAGGGGGGTTGTGGGAACACAGAGTACGACCTCGGAACACGAGATCAGAAAGGCATCTACCACCACTCTCTCCAGGTGCGGCTGACGGGAGCAAAAGCGGGATAATTGCATGTTGTCCAGAGGTGAATAGGTCCATCACAGGCCTGTCCCAGATGTGGAAGAGCTGCTTCATTACTCTGGTGTTTAAGCGCCACCCATATAGGCAAAGGACTCTGCTCAGACTGTCTGCTAGGCAGTTGCCCTGGCCCGGGAGGTACACACCCGCAGAAGCATGCAGTTGCATGCTACGATGGAGAGGAGGGCCACCGCCTCCTGGCAGAGGGAGTACAAGCCCATGCCCCCCTACTTGTTGATATAAAACATGACCACCTGGTTGGCCATCTGAATCAGCACAGGTCGGTATCGCAGGCGGTGGCAGAACGCTCGTAAGGCCAAGAAGATTGCCCTCAGCTCCAGAAGACTGATCTGTAGGAGTGACGCCTGAAACCAGCTGCCCTGTGTGTGGCGGTCTCTACAATGTGCCCCCTAACCCAGGAGGGAGATGTCTGTGGTCAGGGTCCTCTGCGGCATGGGTGCCTGGAAAGGCATTCCCGCCTGGAGGTGATGCAAGCTTTGCCACCAGTTGAGGGACTCAGACAGTTGGCGGGTAACCCTGACCCTGTCCCGTAGCCTGCCCGTGGCATGAGTGCACTGCGTACATAGGCACCACTGGGCTGTCCGCATGTGTAAGCAGGCTGAGGGTGTGGCGTGGACTGTCAAGGCCATATGGCCCAGTAGGCAGAGAAGGAGATGAGCTGGCACTGATCGGTGGTGCTGTACCTCTCCTGCAGGTTACCCAAGGCCTTCTGCCCTCTCTCTTGGGAGGATGGCCTTGACCCGTAACGTGTCCAACTGAGCATCTATGAACTCCAGGCTTTGGGCTGCAGAGAGAGATGGGATTTAGGGTAGCTGATGACAAACCCCAGGAGCTGCAGAAGGAGGGTTGCACGCTCTGCGGCCTGATTGATCTGAGGCCGTACTGCCCCTGATGAGCCAGTCGTCCAGGTAGAGGAAGACAAAAGCCCCTTGTAGGCACAGGTAGGTGGCTACCACCGCCAGGCATTTGGTAAAGACCCTTGGCAAGGCGGCCAGCCAAAGGGTAGCACCCTGTATTGGTAGTGCCATCCCTCTCACCATGAACCGTAGGTACTGCCTGTGAGAGGGGTAGATCAGGATGCAAGTATACGCATCCTTTAGGTCCAAGGAGCACAATCTCCCTGGTGGAGGTAAGGCAGAGCATCTTGTTCTCTCTCCTCACCAGAAACTTGTTTAAGTTTCTCAGGTCTAGTGGGCCAGAGGCCCCCAGTTCTCTTTGAGACAAGGAAGTAACTGGAGTAGAAGTCTTTCCCCCAGGTGAAAAAGGACACAAATGCCGGTCGAGGCGAGCCTCGATCAAAAAAAGACACAAGGAGCTGAGAACAGTGCCGGAGACTGAATTGGCTGAAGGCGGGAAGAGGAACCGGGAAACTATTTTGAGGATAATTAGCAAGGATTCTCCTAGGGAAATAGGACAGATGTCTGCTGGGCTACACGGAAAAAAGACTGAGCATAAGCCCGTCTTGTGGAAGGTTTCCTTGCGGCCAAAAGGATATTCTTAACCTGTTGAGAGAGGTCGACATTCTGGAATTCTAAGCTCTCAGCAACCATGCCATCAGGTGTTAAGACTGAGGATTCGGGTACAAAAGCATCCCATTCTCCTGGGATAGAAGATCTGGAGCACATCCCAAGTCCAGAGGCCTGACTGAGAGAGACATAGAAACAGTGAATATCATGTCTGTCGTGGCCAGCGTGGGGCTATGAGGATCATATAGACCCTGTCTCTCTGGCGTTTGAACAGAGTCTTGGGAATGATGGGAATGGGTGGGTAGGCATACAGGAAGTCCTGAACCCAAGTGGAGGTGGAAAGTATCCCTTATCTGACTGTTCCAAGCCAGAATTCTGGAACAGAATCAGGAAGTTTGGCATTCTGAGGACTTGCAAATAGGTCTATATCTGGGGTTCCACAGATTTGAAAGATTCGAGCAATCTGTTCTGAATGAAGAGACCACTCATGTGGCAGCAGTACTTGACTGAGTTTTTCTGCCAGGAGATTCTGTGTGCCTGGGAGATACATCGCCAGTAGGTGAATCTGAAGGACTCTTGCGAAGGACCAGAGGTGTAGAGCTTCGTTGCACAACGCTTGAGAGCCTGTTCCACCCTGCTTGTTCACGAAGAACATGGCTACCTGATTGTCCGTCTGGACAAGGATTGTCTTGTAGCGCAGATGGCCCTGAAACACTCGAAGAGCATAAAAAATGGCTCTGAGTTCCAGTAGATTTATATGAAGACAAGTCTCCTGTTGGGTCCAGAGACCTTGAGTGGAGAGGTTGTCCGTGTGAGCCCCCCAACCTGACTTGGACGCATCCGTCATCAAGGTAGCTTGGTGCAGTGGCTGCTGAAAAGGTGACCCTAAGAGAAGGTTTTCTAGTGTTTGCCACCACTGAAGGGACGAGATGAGACATGCAGAGTTTTCTGATTTTGTCCCTCAGACGACCTGACGCCTGTGTCAACTGAGAGGATAGGGTCCCTCTGGGCTGCTCGCATATGTAGGCGAGCATAGGGGACCACATGTACAGTGGACGCCATATGCCCCAGCAACTGAAGCATTTCTCAAGCAGTCAGAAAAGTTTTCATAGCTGCTTGAGATGCCAGTTGAAGCGGAGCTGTGGCAGGAAAGCCCTTGACTGCCTTGTGTCTAGTAGAGCTCCTATGAACTCTAGAGGCTGAAAAGGGGCGAGATGGGATTTTGGGAAATTTATGACCAATCCCAAATATTGCAGGAATTGCATAGTGCAGGAAAGAGCTGAGCTGGCTTCTGGAGCTGTTGGTGCTCGGATCAGCCAGTCGTCTAAGTAGGGGGAAGACGAAAATCCCTAGAATCCTTAAGAATGCTGCAACTACTGCCACGCATTTCGTGAAGACTCTTGGGGCTGAAGCCAGGCCAAAGGGCAGAACTCTGTACTGGTAATGTCTTCCCTGAAAGAGAAATCAAAGAAACCTCCTGTGTTCTGTATGAATAAGGATATGTGTATATAGGCGTCTTAGGTCTAGAGAACATAGCCAATCCTGACTGAATGTAAGGGAGGAGTGTTTTGAGAGAGATCATTTTGAATTTTTCTCAGAAGAGATACTTATTTAACTCCCTGAGGTCCAGTATGGGCCTGTACCCCCCCCCCCCCTGTTTTCTTTGGAATAAGGAAGTAGGGAGGAGTAGAAGCCCAGGCCTTGAGAAAGAGTTACCTCCTCTATTGCTCCATGAGCAAAGAGTGAGGTGACCTCTTGATACAAGAGAGTGGTTGGGGGGGGGGGGCTGA
This sequence comes from Ichthyophis bannanicus, assembly GCA_033557465.1. Taxonomy (NCBI): domain Eukaryota; kingdom Metazoa; phylum Chordata; class Amphibia; order Gymnophiona; family Ichthyophiidae; genus Ichthyophis; species Ichthyophis bannanicus. Next base: position 687,290,562 of record CM066036.1, on the reverse strand, counting down.
GAATTGAACTCTCTTGGAGTAGAGAGAGGGGCATACTGTGGAAGTGGAGTCTGCACCCCTCTGTCACTATGGAGAGAGTCCAATGCTCTGATGTTATCTGCTGCCACCTCTTGGCAAAGTAACACAGTCTGCCTGGAATGTTGAGAGGCTCTGGTATTTCTAGAGGAGGGATGACTATGTTCTCTAAGAAGGAGTCAAAGACCTTGCGAAGGCTGTGTCTGCTGAGCTGGTTGAGCTCTGGGACTTGAGCCTTCCTTTGTTGTTTCGGCTGCTGCTGCCCCTTCTGGGGAGCATGGATTGGACAGTGGCCAGTTTGGGTATAAGGAGGATAGAATTTCTTTTTCTTGTTGAAAAAGAGTTTCTTAACTATCTTTTTCTTAGCTGGGTTGGCAGTGGTCCTGGATAATCTATTTAAGCTAGTGTTCTCAGACTCAAGCTGAGACGCTTTATCCTGCCAGTCCTTGCCAAAAAGGTTTTCTCCTGTCCAAGGAATATTCCCCAGCTTATCTTGCACCCACTGTTCTAAATCGGATGCTTGAAGCCAAGCAATCCGACGTGCACCAATAGAAATAGCAGAGGTTCTGCTAATGCATTCGAAACAATCAAAGGTTGCCCTGTTCATGAACTTAGAAACATTTTGGGCATGCTTAACCAGAATAAGGAAATAGTCTCTCGTCATCGGGGAGAAGAGGGGCCATGAGTTCCAAATCTTTAGTAACCTCTCGAAAAAACATACGGATGTAGAGTATATAAGAACTTATTCTGGTCGACAGCATAGAGGCATGAAAACATCGACGATCAAAGGCATCGAGAGTCCTCGCCTCACGGCCTGGAGGATTAGAAGATGCGTCTTGGCACTTTTGATCCGGCGCATCGCGGATTCCACAACCATGGAATGGTGTGGTAACTGCTTTTTGAAACCCGGGCCACTGCGGTACCCAGTACATTGTATCGAGTCTTCGAGAACGTGGACACCCCGTTAAGGGTGTTTCCCACGTTCTAAGCATGAGATCATGCAATATCCGGTGTATGGGAAGAGTTGCAGCCTCCATGGGGCTGTCAAGATACTGAAGAATTTCAAGTTCTTCAGCTCTCGGTTCCTTCTCGGGGTCACAGTGATCGAGAGGCCCTGAGCCACATCCCGTATAAAGTCTTGAAAAGACATGTCCTCCGGAAGAGACATCCAACGTTGTGGTGAAGGAGAGGGATCCTCCGGAAGAACGCTCCGGTATAGATGGATTCATCAGAATCATCGGATTCGGAAGACTCGAAGTATCGACGGGCCGGGTGCTCTCGTACAGCCTGTCGCCGGTACCGATCAAAGTCGGCAACAGAATGCCTTGATACTGGACCCTCTATGCCGGACACCGATTCTAGGACTGGCATGGATAGTAGCATGGAGAGCAGCGGAACAGTAGCTGCCGATACTTCCGGTACTAGTACCGATGGCTGTGGAACCAATTGTAGCAGCTTTAGCGGCATGGAGGCTGCTAACAAGGCCGCTAGGCTGCGCTCAAAGGCTAGGATGTGTTGATCCATGGAGCCTGCCGCTGTCTGGGTGCCAGAACATGCCACCAAGAGCTCTCCGGAGGTGGACGCCTCAGGAACATCTTGGGACCCCGTTAATGTTTTGGAGGCAAGATCCTCCCCCGCCAGGGTTGTTTGGCCAGTGTATTCTCCTCAAGGGCAATGCTGGAAGCATCTCAAAGCTTAGAAGGAGATCTACCCTTTGAGGACCGACCGGTCTTTGAAGACGACCTGGGTTTGGTTACCTGAGATCCATGGAAGGAAGATGAAGCCCTGGACGACGTTGATGCAACGGACATAGCATCCGAGGCAAAAAGGGTGCCGAGTATCACAGCTCTATTTTGCAGGCCCCTCTTCGTCAAAGGAGACACTCCGATGGAGAATGGTCTGGGCTCAAAAGCATTTAAGGCACCAGTCATGGGTGTCATTAGCAGAAATGGTACCGCCACATTTTGAACATTTTTTGAAACCACTAGTTGGTTTCTCCATTTTGAAGAAAACAAGGCCTAGTGACCAATATGGCGCCAAAGCATCAAGAGGGAACAGACCCTCAAGAATAAAGCTGCTTTTTTTTTTTTTTTTTTACAGAAGAAAATAAAGACACCAGTGGTACCGGTATAGGCGTCAACAGGAAGGCAGACGCGACCACAAAAAAGAAACTTTTCTGCAGTGACAGGAGTTGCTGCCTGTCGGCTCTGCGGAAAACGAAAAACTGAAGAGGGAGAGTTGGAAAGGTGGGAAGGCAGCAGCAAAGGTGCAGGAGGATGCTCCCAAAAGCTTTCCTATAGGATGCTGGGGAGCATTCCCGCACGGGCTCCGATGTCGACGATACTCATATGTGAAGACTACATTCCTGCTTGTTCCTGGAGATAGACACTACAGGATAACTTACAGCACAGGGAAGCTTTAAATGGAAATCATGCCTCATGTACCATAAATTTCAAAATGTGTATTTGTCACAATATGCATATTGTATCAACTGAAAAAAAATTAAATATAGAAACTTAAACTTCAAATAGCTTCCCTAAACTCCAAGTAGCAATTTTTCTGAACAATGGCAGAAACTAACTTACACATATTAGCTTTAACTACAATTGTGGTCAACATTGGCATCCTTGCTGTTCAACCACTTAATATACAAAATCTCCTTAAAAAAAAAGTGGCCAGTGAAATGGCTTTGGACTATATATGCACGCATATTTGATACACAAATCAAATAAAACAAGACCAATTAAAAAAGGAAATAGTGTAAAACTGGGACATTGCCAGAAAATTATTGACACCCTTACAAACAATTCAAATCAGTTTGAACAGAACCACATTCCCACTGCAGTAAAATCAGACGCATCTGTGATCAATTGTCAGTACTCACATGACTTTGATCAACTAATGAATGATGGCTCTAATGTTTAAAATGGCCATATTCACTCAGTTTCATTTTCACAATGGTAAAGACAGGAGAGCTGCCTGATACCTTCAGAAAAGCCATCACCAAACATCAAACTTCAAAAGAGGACAAGGCCATTTCCAAAGACCTTGGGATTTCTGTGTTACAGATTCGCAATGTTAAGAGGTTTTCTGCTCATGAAACTGTCAAGAACCTTCCAGGACGTGGTGGGAAGAGGAAACCTAATCCAAGTAGTCTTAGAAGGAGAGACCGATCTGTTGGAAAAACACTACGTAAAACATCCAAAGAGCTTAAAGTTGACCTGGACAGATATAAAACTTGGGCTCTTTGGCAATGCAGACCAGCGATACATTTACAAGGGAAGAAATGAAGCTTATAGGGAAACGAACACACCTCCTACAGTTAAATATGGTGGAAGTTCCATAATTTTGTGGGACTGTTTTGCTGCCTCAGGTACTAGAGGCCTGGAACGTATTAAAGGAATCATCTTTATTTCAGAATTTGCTATACCGCTTACATCAGAAGACAAAAAGCGGTGTACAATACAAAAGAGACTGCTGAGGAAATGAAGAAAGGAACGCCAATAAGCGACAGGACAGAAAGGATGGACAGCAGAGCAAGAGAGAAGAGAAACAGCAAGAAACTTTAGGGAGGGGGAAGAGGGAGATTGAAAGCACACTGAAACAGATGGGTCATGGTCATGGTGTCAGAGGACTACCAAGGTATTTTGGAGCAAAATGTGCTACCTAGTGTAAGAGAGCTAGGTGTGGTTCAAAGGTCATGAATCCTCTATAGCAGGACGACCAACCAAAACATACATCCAAAAGTACAAAAGAATGGTTAAGAAGGAAAAAATGGACAGTTTTAAACTGGCCAGCAACGAGTCCTGATCTCAATCCAATCAAGAACCTTTGGAAAGAGCTGAAATCTGCCATTGGTAAAAGGAATCCTAGAAACATTCATGAGCTGGAACAAATCGCAGTTTCACAGTGGGAGAAACTACCAACAGACAAATGTATGAAACCTATGAATGGCTACAAGAAACATTTGGAGGCTGTCATCACTGCCAAGGGTTGTGGAAGCAAATATAAGTGAAGGGTGCCATTAATTCTGTCCAGATCATATTTTTTTTTGCTTTTTCTCAGAAATTACTATATCTTAAGTTGCACAGACATCTTTTTGTTGTTGTATACCTTTGAAAATACTATAAAAATATTATGACGACATGCAGTTGGAATATTTCCAATTATTTCTGAAGATATTGCACATAACCAATCTAAAATGCAAGGGTGCCAATAATGTTGACCACAACTTCTCATATCAATTCTATTATGTACACAGCATAAATCAGATACTGTTCTACATAAGACAATACATTAGCATGCCCATTAAAACCATTAGCAACATTAAAACCATCAATGTTAACAATTTAAATGAAAAACAGAGTGGAAGGAGTTCATATTATATTAAATTACTAGGTATCATTTAATATTCCTTGATTAGCTGTACATGATGCTGTACTCATCTGACGACAATAAGCCACTAAAGGAACAAAAAAACATGTAATTTTGTATTATTCCTAAATATTCTAATTAAATAAGGTACCTCCAGTTGTACAAAACCAGAGTTTATCTTCACAGTTTCAATAAATATGATTGTTCAGAATTATTGTAATTCTACTGGAAAACATACAGCATTTTCACTTACTTGAGCACCTGCTGCTGCACCTAAAAACAAATAAATACTTAGATTTATCATAGGACTTTTAATACAAAAGAAAAATCCATTCTGAATAGGATCACGCTTAAGTACTGTATCTGACCAAACAAACCGCACAGTACAATCTACTCTGAACTATATTGAAACATGCAATATAAAATTATTTTATAGCTGATATGGCACACGAGTCATCATAACTGCTTTCAGGGAGATTTATGGTTTATGTTTTTTATTTAAAACTTTCTAAACCACCCTTCAAAAAAAAAAAACAGAGTGGTATACAATAGCAACAAAATCATATTAGAAAAGGAATGCCATTAAAATAACAGGTAAGAAAAGAGGGGAAAACATATGCAAACAAGACAACCATGAGAGGAGGGGGAGAGAGGGGAAGCAGAAAAGGAAGGGGAGAGTGAGGGGAAGGGGAAGGTGAAAGTATAGAATGCTAAACCTAGGAGGGTCGAAAGCTTGTTGAAAGAGATAGATCTTCAGAAGTGTTTTGAACTTGGGGTAGGAAAGCACAAGGAGGATAAATCAGGGCAGGGAGTTTCACAACCTGGTGCCAAGAAAGCACAGTTACTTACCTGTAACAGGTGATCTCTGGGAACAGCAGGAATTAGTCCTCACATATGGGTACGTCGGTACCGAAGGAGGCTGCGTGGGAACGCTCCCCAGCTTCCCAAAAAGGAAAGCTTTTGGGAGCATCCCACAGCGCATGCGCGCTGCCTTCCCGCCTTTCCTAACCAACTCTCCTCAGTTCGAGTTTAAAGCTGAGACAATAGAGAGAGAGAGAGAGAGAGAGGAAAGGAAAGAGAGAGAGAGATACAACTCCTAGGGGAGGTGGGAGGGTTGTGAGGACTAATTCCTGCTGTTCCCAGAGATCACCTGTTACAGGTAAGTAACTGTGCTATCTCCAGGAACAAGAAGGAATGAGTCCTCACATATGGGGACTCCCTAGCTAAGATGCCTGGGAGATCCCCAAGGGTATGAGACCCTGAAGGGTTCCTCGTCTAACTATGGATCTCAGGCATCCATTCAGGGAAGGAGGGCAGGAGTTGTTCAAGAATAGACAGCCTGACCAAACAAGGCATCCCGGCGGGAGTCCTTGTCCAAACAGTAATGGGCTGTGAAGGTATGAACCGAGGCCCAGGTGGCTGCTCGACAGATCTGATCAATGGACACAGAATGAAGATGAGCCATAGAGGTGGCCATGGCCCTCACATTGTGAGCTGTGACATGGCCTTCCAGAGAAAGGTTCTTACTCTGGTAAGCAAAAGAAATACACTGAGCAATCCAATTGGACAGTGCTCTTTTGGAGACTGGAAGTCCTAAATGGGAAGGATCAAAAGCAACAAAAAGCTGGGAAGACTTTCTATGTTGCTGTGTCCTGTGCAAGTAAAAGGCAAGAGCTCTTTTACAATCTAGAGTATGAAGGTTCCTCTCTGCACTGGATGCATGAGGAGCTGGAAAAAAGACAGGTAAATAAACCTCTTGATTAAGATGAAAAGATGAGACCACTTTAGGCATAAAGTGAGGATTTGTCCTAAGGACTACCTTATCATGATGGAACCTTGTATAAGGCGGGTTAACCACTAAGGCCTGCAGTTCACTGATGCGGCGAGCAGAAGTGATTGCAATAAGGAAAATAACCTTCCAGGAAAGAAATTTCAAGGAGGTAGTGGCTAAGGGTTCAAAGGGTGGCTTCATAAGCTGACCAAGAACCAAGTTTAAGTCCCATGCCACCGGAGGAGGTCGAATGGGAGGTTTAGTTAAAGTTAGGCCTCTCATGAATCTTGCAATAAGAGGATGAGAGGAAATAGGTTCTCCATTGAGAGGCTTAAGGGATGTCGCAACAGCACTCAAATGGACTCTTACTGAATTCGTTTTAAGGCCTGCATTGGAGAGATGCAGGAGATATTCCAATAGAGAATTTAAAGGTAGTGCTAGAGGGTCAAGACCCTTTTGAGCACACCAAATGGAAAATCTTTTCCACTTAAAAGCATAGGAACGCCTAGTGGAAGGTTTTCTGGAAGCATGGAGGATATCCTTCACTTGCTGAGAAAGATTGAAGTCTTGAAGGTCTAAGCCTTCAGTAACCAAGCTCTGAGGTGAAGGGACCTGGGGTTTGGGTGCCACAAAGTCCCCTCCTCTTGAGACAGAAGGTCTGGAGCAGCTCCCAAGTCCAGGGAGGGGGCTTGGGAGAGATGCAGAAGTAGAGGGTACCACACTTGGCGTGGCCAGCGTGGAGCTATGAGGATCATAGATCCTTGATCCCTTTAAAGTTTGAACAGAGTCTTGGGAATCAAAGGAATGGGTGGAAAGGCATACAGGAAGTCCTGACCCTAATGAAGGAGGAAGGCATCCTTGGCCAGAGCTCCCTGACACGGAATTCTGGAACAGAACCGGGGAAGTTTGGCATTCCACGGACTTGCAAAGAGGTCTATATCCGGGGTTCCCCATTCCTGGAAGATTCTGAGTACCTGATCCATGTGCAGGGACCATTCGTGTGGAAGCAGAACTCGACTGAGTCTGTCTGCCCAAGAATTTTGGATTCCTGGGAGGTATACTGCCAGGAGATGGATTTGATGCTCTCTGGCGAAGGCCCATAATCTTAGAGCTTCGTTGCAAAGCGACAGAGAGCCAGTTCCTCCTTGTTTGTTTATGTAAAACATGGCTACTGGATTGTCCGTATGAATGAGGACTGTCTTGTAGCTGAGGAGGGTATGAAAGACCTTGAGAGCTAGGAACACTGCTCGAAGTTCCAAGTGGTTGATATGAAGAGAGGTCTCCTGTAGGGACCAAGTGCCTTGGGTGGAGAGGTCTTGTAGATGAGCTCCCCAACCTGTTTGGGAGGCATCTGTTGTGAGGGTTGCTTGGGGCAACAACTGTTGGAAGGGGGACACCAGCAACAGATTTTGAGTGGACATCCACCATTGGAGAGACCAAAAGAGACTTTTGGAGGTTGCTATTTGGTCAGAGAGCTCCTGATGCTTGAGTCCACTGTGTGGACAAAGTCCATTGAGCTGCTCTCATGTGTAGGCGAACATAGGGTACCACATGCACTGTGGAAGCCATGTGTCCTAGTAGTTGTAGCATCTCCCGGGCAGTTAAGTGGCTCTTTGACTGAATCTGGGAGGCTAACTGCACTAGACGTTGGCAGCGGGCCTGAGGAAGGTAGGCCCTTGCAGTAGTGGTATCCAACCATGCCCCTATGAATCCTAGGGACTGAGGAGGGGTGAGTTGAGACTTTGGGAGGTTTACCACAAGTCCCAGATACTGCAGAATGCGCCTGGTGCGGTCCAGGGAAATTTGGGCTTCTGACTGAGATGGAGCTCGGATGAGCCAGTCATCCAGGTATGGGAAGACAAATATTCACAGAGTGCGTAGAAATGCAGCAACTATTACCATGCATTTGGTGAACACTCTTGGAGCAGAGGCTAGACCGAAAGGAAGCACTCTGTATTGGTAATGTTTTCCCTGGAACAGAAAACGTAGGAATTTTCTGTGAGATGGATGGATGAGTATATGAGTATACGCATTCTTGAGATCTAGAGAACAAAGCCAATCCTGACTCTGCAGGTATGGAAGGAGAGTGCCTAGAGAAAGCATCTTGAACTTCTCCTTGCATAGGAATTTGTTCAATTCTCTGAGATCTAGAATGGGTCTGTATCCCCCTGTTTTCTTTAGAATGAGAAAATAGGGGGAGTAAAACCCTAACCCCTGTTGAAGAAGCGGAACTTCTTCTATGGCCCTCTGGGCCAGAAGGGTAGTCACCTCCTGATCCAGAAGGTCGAGGGATGTGGGAGAATTGAAGTGTCTCACCATGGTGTGGGGAGGAAGGTCTGAGAAATGAAGTTTGTAGCCCTCTCTTATGATGGAGAGGGTCCACTGCTCTGATGTGATTTGCTCCCATCTGGGAGCAAAATGAGCTAACCTTCCTGGAATGGTGAGAGGCTCTGGTTGTTGTAGAGCCAGAAAGGTTAAGTTCTCTAGTATCAAGTCAAAAACCCTGAGGGGGTTGGGACTGCTGGGTTGTAGCAGCCCCTGCAGGTTTAGGTCTGGCCTGTTTAGGTTGCTGACGCTTAGTAGCAAAGCGACCTGTAGAAGATTGTTGGCCAGAAGTGGAAGGAAATCTGCCCTTTTTGTAAAAAGACTTTTTAAAAGATTTTCTCTTGGCTGGAATGGAGGTAGACTTGGAAAGTCTATCCAGAGCAGCATTTTCTGCATCCATTTGAGTGGCTTTAATTTGCCACTCTTTGCCAAATAGATTTTCACCTGTACAGGGCAGATTTCCTAAGCCATCCTGAACCCAGGGTTCTAGATCAGAAGCCTGGAGCCAAGCAATTCTGCGAGCAGCTATAGCAATGCCTGAGGCTCTGCTAGCACCTTCAAAAGAGTCAAAGGCTGCCCTGTTGGAAAACTTTGAAATGTCTTGAGTATGCTTAAGCCAAAGAAGGAACTCATCCCTTTTATCCTCTGGAATAAAAGGGAGAAAGTTGTGCAGCTTTTGTGCAACTTCCTTCAGAAACATACCCATATAAAGGCTATATGAATTGATTCTGGCAATAAGCATGCTGGCTTGGAAGATTTTTCTACCAAAAGCATCCAAGGTCCTGCATTCTCTTCCTGGAGGAGTAGAAGAGTGTCTTTTGGTACTCTTTATCCTTTTCATAGCTGACTGCACCACAATGGAGTGGTGAGGACGCTGAGTTTTTTGAAATCCAGGAGAAGGAGGGACACGGTACATAGTGTCCAATCGACGAGAATGTGGAGAAAGGGTGAGAGGAGTCTCCCATAAGTCAATCATATGTTCTTGAAGAATTTCATGAATTGGCAAGGTGACTGCCTCTCTGGGAACCTTAGAGTATCCCAAAATATCTAATTTTTTTGCTCTAGGCTCTGTTTCAGAGGTTACTGAAATAGAGAATCCTTTAGCCACTTCTATTATGAAGTCTTGAAAGGACAAATCTTCTGGAGGAGACATTCTCCTTTTTGGAGAAGTGGGCTCCTCAGGAAGGGTGATGGATACTTCAGGAGACTCGTCCGATGAATCAGAATCAGAGGAATCAAAGTATTGTCTGTTCGATTCCAACGATCGATAGGCGTATTGATCGGTACCGACATCGGGCATCCCCGGTACCGGATCGGTACCGAGAAAGAGCCCAGGACAGGGAGCCGGAATCGGTATCCTGGCCGATGTCGATGCAGTCGGTACCGGTATCGGAGTTGGTACTGGTACCGGCACCGACAACGGAACTTGTTGCGGTACTGTCGGCGTCGCAACCTTAATGAAAGCCATTATAGCCTGCTGCATGGATTTAACAGTGTGATCCATGGACGCCACGACTGCCTGGATGTCGGTACCGGGAGATTGTGCCGGTACCCCAGAGCAGTCTAACAGGTGATCGGTCGAGGCCGTGCCATCGATGTCAACCTGTAACCCCATAGGAGGAGCTTTGGAAGCCAGAGCTTCCCGCCGGGATTGTTTGGCTGGGGCAGGATCCTCAAGGGCAAGCCCGGAGGCATCTCGATGCTTAGAGGGAGATTTGCACTTCGAGGACCTGCTAAAAGTATGTTTGGTTACCTGAGACCCATCAGGAGAGGAAGACCTGGAAGATGTCGATGCCACCGCCGGTGCATCCGTGGGAAACAGCACATGGAGCTTGGCTGCCCGGTTCTGTAACCCTCGTTTAGACATTAGAGAACAGGACTGACAATCCGGAATGGAGTGTTCAGACCCCAAACATTTCAGACACCATTCATGGGTATCTGTGACAGAAATTGTACCGCTACACTTAGTGCATTTTTTGAACCCAGAGGCTGGTTTTTCCATGAGGGAAAAATTTCTTGTGGGCCTGGAGGCCTAAGAAGAAAAATACACCAAGTGGGGAAAAAAAATATATTTTTTTTTTTTTTTAAAAGAAAAGACCAGCGGTACCGGTCCGGCGTTGGGGAAGGCAGACACGCGACCAAAGAAATAAATTAAAATAAAGAACTTCTTCAGTGGTGACAGGAACACGACCTGCTGGCTCCGCGGAAAAGAAGAACTGAGGAGAGTTGGTTAGGAAAGGCAGCGCGCATGCGCTGTGGGATGCTCCCAAAAGCTTTCCTTTTTGGGAAGCTGGGGAGCGTTCCTGCACAGGCTCCGTCGGTACCGACGTACTCATATGTGAGGACTCATTTCCTGCTTGTTCCTGGAGATAGTAGAATGCTGAGTGCCATGTGGATTCATACTGAGCCCTGGAAGGTGGAGGTAGGTAAAGCCACTTCGCATGAATAGAGTGAAGTTGACGAGGGAGAGCATACAGGATAATGTGCAAGGAGAGGTAAGTGGGAGTGCCAGAGTGTAACGTTTTGTGAACCAGGGAGAGAAGTTTAAACTGAATGTGGAAGGAAATGGGCAACCAGTGGGATTGAAAAACGAGAGATAATGTGGTCAAATTTGGATGCGTTATGAAGAATACAAATAGCAGTATTTTGGACAGTTTGTAAGCATTTGATATGATAAAGTGGTAGACCAGAGTAGATAAAGCATAGTTGCTCACCTGTAACAGGTGATCTCTGGGAATAGCGGGAATCAGTCCACATATGGGTGAATGTCACCAACGGAGCCAGTGCGCGAATGCTCCCTAGCTTCCAATTGGAAAGCTTTTGGAAGCACTCCATTGCACCTACGTGCCTGCCTTTCTGCCTTCCCGACTTGTCTTCTCAGCTACAAACTCAACTGAGGAGAGAACGACAAAGACACCCTATAACTCCTAGGGGAGAAGGGTGGGTTGTGAAGACTGATTCCTACTAATCCTGGAGATCACCTGTTACAGGTGAGTAACTATGCTATCTCCAGGAACAAGCAGGAATGCAGTCTTCACATATGGGACACACTAGCTCCCAGGTACCAGACTGGTATGGGGGGGAGAGTAATGCAATTCCAGAGTCAAAAACGTGTAGCTGATGAGTCTGGAAGAGTTGTGGGTCAATGGACTATTACAGAGGGCGATCCCCCCCACCCCCACGAATAGTCTGGTATCTTGCAGAAATCAGGGATGGAGGATAAGGAGTTAAGTTTAAGTTGAAAAGAGGTGCTGGAATACAGCTTGGCCAAAAACAGCGTCCCAACAGGAGTCTCTGTCCAAACATTAGTGTGCAGCAAAAGTGTGAATATAGGACCAGGTAGCTGCCCGGCAGATGTCCTCAATGGCTACCGAACAGAGATTAGCCGCACATTGGGAGCAGTGACATGACCCTCCAAAGAGTCCTGCTTGTGCAGAAGCAAAAGAAATACAATCTGCTATCTATCTCAGAGTACATTTCATCACCGGTTGCCCCAGCTGATTAGGATCAAAGGAGATGAATAATTGAGGGGATCTTCTGTGATTTTTAGTTCTATCCAAGTAGTAAACCAGTGCTCACTTGCAGTCTAAGGTGTGCAGCGCTGCTTCAGCCTGAGATGCTTGTGATCTAGGGATGAAAATAGAGGGGATTACAGACTGGTTTAGATGAAAGGAGGAGACTACCTTTGGAAGGCAATGTGGATGTGAACGCAGAACCACCTTGTCATGATGGAACCGGGTACAGGGCAGATCCGCCACCAGAGCCTGCGGCAAGTTGAAGTGAAGGCAATGAGGAAGATGACCTTCCAAGATAGAACTTCAGTGAAGTGGTGGCTAAAGGTTCAAAAGGAGGCTTTAAAGTTGAGCCAGAACCACACAGATCTGAGGCCACCCGAGGTGGCTTAATAGATAGCTTGGACAGCAAGAGGACTCGCATGAAGCATGCTACTAAGGGGTGTGAGGAGATGGGCTGTCCATCCAGTGGTCTGTCTGAAGCTGCGATAGCACTAAGGTGAACGCTCACCAAATTAGTTTAAGACCTGCCATGGATAAGTGGAGCAGATATTGTAGAAGCGACTCCACAGAGCAGCGAAAAGGGTCCAGGACCTTTGGGGCAAACCAATGCCATTTAAATGCATAAGATCACCTGGTGGAATCTTTACGCAATGCAAAGAGGACTTCTTTGACTGTGAGTGGTAGGTCGAGGGCAGCAAGCACTAGCCTTTCAGCAGCCATGCTTTCAGGCGTGGAGAGTGAAGGATGGGATGGAGGAGAGTCCTATGGTCCTGAGAAAGAAGATTGGGCACACATCCCAGGTTGAGTGGCTGAGTCTGTGCCAGGCAAAGAAGCAGATGAAACTGCGGTTGATGGGGCCAAAAGGGAGCTATGAGAATCATCAAGCCCTTGTCAGCATGTAGCTTGAACAGCATCTTGGGTATCAAGGAGATGGGAGGGCATGCGTATAGCAGTCCCTGGGCCCAATGGAGAAGGAAGGCGTCCAGGGCCTCGCAGTGCAGCGATGGAACCCTGGAGCAGAAGCTGTGCATTTTGTGGCATGGCAAAAAGATCTAAGAGTGGGGTTTGCTACGTTTGAAATATCCGAGCAGCCGTCTCTCGATGCAAGGTCCATTCACATAGATGAAAGATACAGCTTAGCCTGTCAGCTAGGAGACTCAGTTCGCTGGGAGGTACCCCGCTCTGAGGTGGATGCAGTGAAAGATGGCAAATGACCAAAGGCAAATTGCTTCTTTGCAGAGGGGACAGGACCTCATTCTTCCCCTGTTTATTAATGTAGAACATGGCAACCTGCTTGTCTATTTTGACTAGAACTGTTGCCCTGAGAGTTGGGGTTGAAAAACCCGAAAAGCATTCATTTGTGTCCATAGTTCTAGCAGATCTGCAGAGCAGATTCCTGTTGTGTCCATAGTCCCTGAGTGGTCAGGTTGTTCAGATGTGCCCCCCAACCCAGCTTGGAAGCATGTCATCAGGGTGCATCGGGGTGGAGGCATCTGAAAAGATGACAAAATTAGTAGGTTTATGGGATACACCACCACTGAAGGGACTTGATCAGTTGAGGATGTGGATCAGGTGATGTGGATCTTGTCTCTGAGACGACCCTACACTAGCAAGAGTCCATTGCATTTGTCGCATGTGTAATCGAGCACAGGGGACAACATGGACCATGGAGGCCATGTGTCCTAATAGTCGTAGTATCTCTCGAGCTGTTACTTTGCTTTGCTGTTGCACCCTCTATGCCTGCTCGATGAGGCGGACACAACAATCCTGTGGTAGGAAAGCTTGGGTCTGACAAGTGTCTAAGAGCGCTCTGATGAACTCCAGATATTGGGTTGGAGCAAGGTGGTACTTTGGGAAGTTTATAACAAAACCCAGGTGCTGGGTCACCGTGATGGTGCCATGAAGGGAGAGTTTTACCTACTGAGGGGAGTCTCCCCTGATCAGTCAACGGTCTAAGTAAGGAAAGAAGAATACTCTTAGGGTGCATGGGTAGGCAGTGACAACTGCTATGCATTTTAGGAAGACCCTTGGGGAGACCGAAGGGGAGATCCGGGTATTGGTAAACGTTTACCTGCAACATGACAAACAGATATCATCAGTGCAAGGAATGTATCGGTAGATGCATGTATGCCTCTTTTTGGCCTAGAGAACAGAGCCAATCGTGTCTCTGGAAGTATGGTAGAAGGGTTTCTAGAGAAATCATTTTGAATTTTTCTCAGACAAAGTACTTGTTTAGATCTCCGCAATCCAACATGATCCTGAAGCCTCCTGTTCTCTTTGAAATGAGAAAGTATGGAGAGTAGAAACCTAATCTTTCTCGAAGGGGGGAGGGGGACTCTTTCTATGGCACCTTGGGAGGGCAAGGTGGTCACCTCTTCTCTTAAGAGAGTGCTTTGAAGGGGTTAAATGGGATATTCCTCTGTGAAGCAGGTGGGGGATAAGGTTTTGAAGTGAAGCTGATAACCCCCTTGGACTATTTGGAGTATCCACTGCTCTGAGATTATGAGGTGTGCATTATAAGAAAGTCTGTCTGCTATGTGGAGGGGCTGGGGGCCCTCTAGGGGCAGAATAGCAATGCTCTCTAGGAAGGAATCAAAAACCATGCGCAGGCTGTGCCTCTGCAGCTGATTAAGGCTTAGGAGCCTGCTGCCGCCTCTGCTGAGGTTGCTAGGCAGCAGAAGGCAGGTAAGGAGGATACCATCTCTTCATTTTAGAAAACAAAGATTTCTTGGGAAGAGCCTTCCTTTTGGATGGGTCAGCTGTCTTTCTGGAAAAGCATTTTAGGGTGAGATCATCTGTCTCAACCTCCCTTGCTTTTTCCTTCCAATTCTTGCCAAAAAGGTTTTCTCTAGTATATGGGATATTTGGCCAGTTTATCCTGGACCCATTGCTTGAGATCTGATGCCTGTAACCAGGCCACTCTGCAAGCCCCAATGCAGACTGCTGAAGTTCTGCTGGTGGATTCAAAAGCATCAAATGATGCTCTCGTGGTTGTTGTTGTTAAGTGCCGTCGAGTCGGAGTCGACTCATGGCGACCCTCTGGATAGCTATCCTAAATTGTGTTCGGTCTTGAGTCAGGCAGCTCATTGTTGACAGACTGGTACCCGTAGCTGCTGTTATTGTATCAATCCATCTCATTGCTGGCCTTCCTCTTTTGTGTTGACCTTCTATCTTGCCAAGCATGATGTCTTTCTCTAATGATCTCTCTTCTTCGCATGATGTGTCCAAAGTATGAAAGTCGAAGTCTTGTCATCTGAGTTTCTAAAGAAAGCTTAGTTTTGATCTCCTCTAGTACCGACTGGTTTGTTCTTTGGGCAGTCCATGGTATACACAGTATTCGCCTCCAGTACCACAATTCAAAGGCATCAATTTTCTTCCTGTCTGTCTTTTTCACTGTCCAGCTTTCACATCCATATGATGTTATTGAAAATACCATGGCTTGAACAAGACGAATCTTTGTATGGAGAGAGACATCTCTGCTCTTCAGAATCTTATCTAGGTCTTTCATAGCCATTCTGCCAAGAGCAATGCGTTGTCTGATTTCTTAACTGCTTGTTGCTTCTTTATTGATAGTTGATCCAAATAGGTTAAAATTGTTCACGATTTCAATTTCTTCTCCTTCAACGATGAACCTGTTGATTATGCCAGTTGTCATGATCTTTGTCTTCTTTACATTAAGGTGCAGGCCCATTTTGAGACTATGTTCTTTGATTGTGAGAAGCAAATGTTTCAGATCATCTTCTTTCAGCCAGTAATGTGGTATCAGCATAGCGAAGGTTGTTGATGAGTCTTCCACCAATCTTCACACCTCTGTTGTCTTCATACAATCCTGCTTCTCTGATTTGTTCTGCATATAAATTAAACAGGTAGGGGGAAAGTATGCAGCCTTGTCTTACAACTTTGCTTATTTTAAACCATTCTGCTTCTCCTTGTTCCGTTCGAACTGTTGCTTCTTGATCAGTGTACAGATTGTGCAAGAGTATGATCAGGTGTTCTGGAATACCCATGCTTCTTAATGTGGCCCAGAGTTTCTCATGGTTTACACAGTCAAAAGCCTTGCTATAGTCGATAAAGCACAAATAGATATCCTTTTGGTATTCTTTAGTCTTTTCAAGGATCCATCTCACATCCGCAATGTGTCGTCTCATTCCTCGCCCTTTCCTTAACTCTGCTTGCACTTCAAGTAGTTCTTGTTCCAGGTATGGTTGTAGTCTCTTTTGAATAATCTTCAGTAGAATCTTGCTGGCATGTGGGATCAGAGCAATTGTGCGATAATTTCCACAGTCCGTTGGATCACCTTTTTTTAGTATTGGTATAAACAGAGATCTTTTCCAGTCAGTTAGAAACTTAGAAATGCTCTGACCTTGTTTGATGGGGGTCTAGAATGCACCCAGCTTATCCTCAGGAAGCAGGGGGGGGGGTGAAAGTCTCCAGATTCTTGGTGGTATCCTTTAGAAACATGCCCATGTAAGAGTTCATTCTAGAGGCTAACATGCATGCTTGGAAACAACGACGCCCAAAGGCATCAATGTCCTGGAGTTTCTGCCTGGAGATATGGATGAATGGTTCTTTGAGCTTTTTATTCGGTGTATCGCCGATTCTACCAACATTGAGTGGTGGGGAAGCTAAGGTTTTTGAAGCCTGGGCACTCTGGTACTCTGTACATGGTATTGAATCTCTTGCTAATGGGCGGAACTGTGAGCATGGCCTCCCATATGAGGAGTTCAAGATCCTGCAGGATATGATGCATTGGCAAAGTAGCCACCTCCTTGTGCATTGGAGAGTATTGGAGAATCTCCAATTCCTCAGCTCTCCGTTCCTTTTCAGAGGCTACTGTGATGGAAAGCCCTGTTGTCACGTCACATATGAAGTCCTGAAAGGACATATCCTCTTGTGGGGACCGGCGCCGTTCCTGAGGCAGCAATGGGTCCAAAGGGATGTCAGGAAGATCTCTGAAATCGAGTGAGTCCTCATCTGATTCTGAAGAACTTGAATCGAATCTGGTAACAAATCCAAGCATCGACAGTCCTGGGTTCAACCTCAATGCTTCATGGAAGTCAATAATCGATGCAGATACCGATACTCAGAGAGCATGCAGATACTGGAACCGAGAGCAATGGCAGCCTGAGTCTGTAAGATACCAAGGGCATTTGGTCAGTTCCAACTGAGGAATGGGCCTCGGGTGTTCTGTTGATGCCGACTCGAGGGCCAGTATTGGGACCAATACATCCAACTGTAGGACTCAGTGCCAAAACCTGTACTCCTGAAGCTCTCCATGTTACAGGTACCGAGGCTACCAGGAGTACAGCCAAACAACTCTCAAGAGCCAGCATGCACTGGTCTAGGGAGTTGGCAGATGTCTGGGAGGAGTCATGTACGGGGCTCTGAGCCACTGTCCCAGAACATAAAACCGGTAGCTCTATGGATGTCGATGCCTCGGGTGCGTTCCGGAGCTCCACGTGCTTTGAAAGACAGATGCTCCTGCTGGGGCTGTTTAGCTGGCCAGTCTGCATCAGAAGCACCTCTAGGGGAGTCGCGATGCTTATATTGGGACTTCTCCCTGGCATAAGAATCAGTCTTTGATGCTGATGATTTGGAAATGGCCACAGATTTGGACTTACTTCTGTGTTTGGATTTTGTAGAAGGCTGAGATCTATTCGAAGAAGTCAATACCACCAAAACTGAGTCCAGGGCGAACAATGATCCAAATTGTCTGACACTGTTCTTGAGGCCTTTTTTAGTCATTTGTTGGCACAAAGGTCAAGAAGTGGCTTTATTCTCAGGCCCCTAACATTTTAAACACCAGTCATGTTTGTCAGTCACCGAGATGGTAATGGCACATTTGGTACTTTTTTTTTTTTTTTTTTTTAGAACCACTGACTGTTTTTTCCATGCCTGAAAAAATGTGTCTTCGAAGTTGAAGATCAAGCTAAGGAGGCCTAAACTAGCAGTGAGAACCGCATGAAAACGAAGAAAAAGAAAAAGAAAGTAAAAAACATTGGGACTAGCATCAACGGGAAGGCAGAAGCACTAAGTACTCCAAAAGGAGCAGAAGAGATCAGTTTTTCAGCAGCAGCAGGATGTGTCCTACTGGCGCCACGGAAATCATAGTTACTCAGCTGTAACAGGTGTTCTCCAGGGACAGCAGAAATCAATTCTCACATATGGGTGACGTCGGCGCCAACAGAATCCATGTGAAAGCATCTCCACAGCTTTCAAAGAAAGCCTTTGGGAGATGCACCACACATGTGTGGTCCCCTTCCTGCCCAAGGGTGCCTTCTCGCCTCACTCTAATGACATAGCTAAGATCGCAAAATAATATATGGTAAAGCAGCAACTTCAAGGGGAGGAGGAAGGGTTGTGAAGACCGATTCCTGCTGCCCCCGGAGAAAGCGTAGTTACTCACCTGTAACAGGTGTTCTCCAGGAGCAGCAGGAATCAGTCCTCACATATGGGTGACGTCGGCACCGAAGGAGCCCTCGCGGAGCAATTTTCCCCAGCTTTCAAAGAAAGCCTTTGGGAATTGCAGCGCACATGCGCGGTCTCCTTCCCGCCCAAGGGTGCCATCTTAGCCAGTCTGATGACATAGCTAAAAGACAGCATAAAAATTTGCAAAAAACTTAAGCAGATGATTGCAACTCCAAGGGGAGGAGAGAGGGTTGTGAGGACTGATTCCTGCTGCTCCTGGAGAACACCTGTTACAGGTGAGTAACTACGCTTTCTCCAGGACCAAGCAGGAAGTCAGTCCTCACATATGGGACTCCCAAGCTTAAGGCTACCGGAGAACCTAAGCACAAAAATGAGCTCCCTCTAGCTCAGCGGCACAGAAGGAAGGAATCTTCACTGAATTATTACCCACCGGTAGCCCATATCCGGGATGGAGGGTAGGAGTTGCTCAAACCTCGAAGAGATTTCGGAGGACTGCCTGTCCGAAAGCACTGTCCCTGCGGGACTCCCTCTCGAGACAGTAATGGACCGCAAAAGTCTGGCTCGAAGACCAAGTAGCAGCCCGGCAGATGTCTGCCAGCAGAACAGAGCAGAGGTAAGCCACTGACCTAGCCTTCGCCCGAACACAATGAGCCGTGACTCGACTTTCTAACGAGAGTCCGGCTGCCCCATAAGCCCAAGCGATGCAGTCAGCAACCCAGATGGACAGAGTACGCTTGGAGACCTGTAGCCCCAATTTATTGGGGTCAAAAGACACAAAAAGCTGAGCAGCTTTACGGTGCTCCCGCGTACGGTCAAGGTAGAAGTTCAATGCCCTTCTACAGTCCAGGGTATGCAGGACCATTTCAGCTCGGCTGGAGTGTGGCCTGGGAAAGAAGGTCGGAAGTACCACCTCCTGATTGATGTGAAAAGGGGAGACCACTTTTGGAAGAAATTTTGGGTGAGTCCGTAGGACTACCCTATTTTTGTAGAACCGAGTGTAAGGGGGATCAGACATGAGGGCCTGCAATTCACTTACGCGTCTAGCGGAAGTGAGGGCTATCAGGAATAAAATTTTCCAAGAAAGAAAACGGAGAGAACAGGTAGCCATAGGTTCAAAAGGCGGACAGGTGATCCGCTGTAAAACCACATTCAGATCCCAGTCAGGTGCTGGCGGGCGCAGAGGTGGTTTAAGTAGAAGGAGACCTCGGAGAAACCTCGCTACGAGAGGGTCGCTGGAAAGAGGTCTGCCGTCCACCGGCACATGATGTGCTGAAAGAGCACTGAGGTGAACTTTGACGGAGTTGGACTTAAGTCCCAGATTAGAGAGGTAGAGCAAGTACTGCAAGATCACCGACACCGAGCAGGAGAAGGGATCCTGAGACTGCTGGGCACACCAAACGGAAAAGCGACGCCATTTAAGGGCGTAGCATTTGCGGGTAGAAGGTCGCCGAGAAGCTAGGACGACCTCTTCCACCTCTGCCGGCAGGAGAAGGGGAGCGAGGACTACCCTTTCAGCAGCCAGGCCATTAGATTGAGAGATCTGAGGTTGGGGTGTAGCAGGGACCCCTGATCCTGTGTTAGGAGATCCGGTTGAAACCCCAGAGGGAACGGATCCTCTACCACTAACTGCAGCAGGAGCGGAAACCACGGCTGTCTGGGCCAGCGAGGAGCCACCAGGATCATGGAAGCTTTGTCTCGGAGAACCTTGAAAAGAGTTCGAGAGACTAGCGGAATGGGAGGAAAAGCATACAGAAGGCTCTCCGACCATGAGAGTAGAAAAGCATCTGCCGCTACTCGAAGGGGATGTGGCTGACGAGAGCAGAAGCGAGGAAGTTGCCGGTTGAGAGGACTGGCAAAGAGATCCATTGTGGGGAGTCCCCACTTCAGAAAAATTTTCTGAACTACCAATGGATCCAGACGCCACTCGTGCGGCTGGAGTATCCTGCTGAGTTTGTCCGCCAGGCAATTTTCTTGGCCTGGGAGATAAACTGCCTTGAGAAGAATGCCGTGACTGACGGCCCAAGAGCAGAGCTTCTGAGCTTCTCGGCAGAGAAGGAAGGAGCCCGTGCCCCCCTGTTTGTTCACGTAGAACATGGCAACTTGATTGTCCGTCTGGACAAGGACGGACTGGTGAGAAGTCAGGTGGGAGAAAGCCTTGAGCGCCAGACGGATTGCTCTGAGCTCCAGGAAGTTGATCTGCTGAGCAGACTCCCACGCGGTCCAGAGACCTTGAGTACATGCCCCTTGGCAATGTGCTCCCCAACCCAGGAGGGAAGCATCGGTCGTCAGCACTTGAGCCGGCTGAGGTGACTGAAAAGGCATTCCGAGCACCAGGTTCGGCCGATGAAGCCACCACTGTAGAGAAGAGGCCAGCGGCCCGGAGATGCGCACTAAGTCGGCTAGTCCGCCGGTGGCTTGTTGCCACTGCTTGCGAAGGCACCACTGAGCAGGCCGCATATTCAGGCGGGCATTGCGGGTCACGTGGACGGTGGAAGCCATATGGCCGAGTAGTCTCAGGAAGCGCCTGGCGGAGACCAGGGACTGGCTGCGAAAACGGCTGGCTAGGTCCATGAGCCGTTGAGCCCTGTCGAGAGGCAGGAAAGCTCGCGCCTGAGGAGTGTGCAGTCTTGCGCCGATGAACTCGAGATCCTGTGAGGGGAGCAAAGTGGACTTTGCGAAGTTTATGACAAAGCCCAAGTACTGCAGAAGAGTCACCGTGCGGTGTGTGGCATTGGTGACTTCCGGAGAGGACGATGCTCTGATGAGCCAGTCGTCGAGGTACGGAAAGACATAGAGGCCGTGAAGCCGGAGATAGGCCACCACCACTGCGAGACATTTTGTGAAGACTCGCGGTGCGGAGGATAGGCCAAAGGGCAGTACTCTGTACTGGTAATGATTTCCTGCCACCACAAACCTTAGGTATTGGCGGTGGCTTGGGTGGATGAGGATGTGCGTGTAGGCATCCTTTAGATCCAAGGAGCATAGCCAATCTCACTGCTGGAGGTAGGGCAGAAGGATTCCAAGGGTAAGCATCTTGAACTTTTCCCGCACGAGGAACTTGTTGAGGTTGCGCAAGTCCAGGATGGGTCTGAGGCCTCCTGTCCTTTTTGGTATTAGGAAATATCTGGAATAAAAGCCTTGACCTCTCAGGTGGTGGGGCACCGGTTCCACAGCCTGTTCCTGAAGAAGACTTGCTAACTCCTGAAGGAGTAAGTCCCTGTGCAGAGGGAGTCGTGGAGGTTCTCCCGGGAAATAAGAGGGAGGGACCTGGTGGAAGTGGAGAAGATAGCCTTCTCTTACGACTTGAAGCACCCAGGCATCTGAAGTGATGTTGGACCACCTGTGGGCGAAGTGAACCAGCCGGCCTCCGGTGCTGGGAGGAGCCAGGTGAGAGGGAGAGGCTATGCTGATGAAGTCAAAAACCCCCACCCTGCTGAGCAGGGGCTGGTGGTGCAGGCTTGGGGGCTTGCTGCCTACGGGACCCGTTACCCCGTCCCTTGGCCTGCTGGCCCTGTTGGGGAGCTGCGGAGGCCTGATATTGAGGGTAGTGTTTATAGGCAGCCGCCTTTCTCGGGTAAAAGGACTTCTTTCCCGAGCCCTTCTTTTTCTGGGAAGGGGCGGAGGTCTTCCTAGAAAGCCTAGTCCTGGTGAGAGTCTCCGTTTCGATTTGTGCAGCCTTTTCAGCCATGGGCTTGCCAAAGAGGTTCTCACCTCGGCAGGGGACATCGACCAACTTGTCCTGCACTTCAAGGTCAGACGACTGAAGCAAAGTCTGTCGGCGGGCACCGATGCCGGCTGCGGCCACTCAAGCCGATGCTTCAAAGCCATCATAGGCTGCTCGGGACATGAATTTGGAGCATTCCTGAATACCAGTTGTCAAGGCCAGGAACCTCCGCAAAGGTTCCTCGGACAGTCCAGCGGAGAATCCGGCTATCTCTTTAGCCAGGTCTCGGAGATACATGCCCATGTAGAGCTCGTAGGTCTGGACACGACAAGCAAGCATAGAGCCTGGAAACACTTCTTACCAAGGCCATCCAGGTTACGGGCCTCCCTGCCAGGAGGCACCGAGGAGTGCATCTTTTGGCTCTTAAGCCTATGCATGGCCGATTCCACTACCATGGAATGGTGTGGCAGCTGTGCTTTTTGGAAGCCAGGACTCTTGCGGACTCGATAGATGGAATCGACCCGCTTGCTTAATACCGGCGACGAGGCCGGACTCTCCCACATGCGGAAGAGTAGTCGTTCCAGCATGGGAGGAACCGGTACAGTAAAGTGTTCCCTGGCGGGAGAGTCATACTGAAGGGCGTCGAGCTCTTCGGCTCGAGGCTCCTCCTCGGGATCCGCAGGGAAGGCCAAAGCCTTGGCCATATCCCTGACGAAGTCCGAGAACCGGGCATCCTCCGGAGGGGACTGCTTCCGAGGTTCGGACTCAGGTGAGTCCGAGGGGACACACCGAGTCCGAAACGAATCAGGCGACTCTTCCTCTTCAGACTCCCAGGCCGACTCCGAGGAGGAATCGGTGGGGTCGGCTCGGGCAGGCGGAGGCGTCGGCCGCCCCGACACCGAGGGAGTCGGCGTCGACGACCTCGGTCCCGAACGGGAGGCCGAGGGTGACCTCGACCGAGGATCGGCTCAGTCTCCGGGGTCGACTTGGACGTCGACGTCCCAGCGGTCGGGGCAGTGGCGCCAGCGAGGCTAGCGATCAGTGCCCGCTGCTGGTCCATGAAGGCAGATAGGTTGACGGCCTTGGAGAGCAGACTGAGTCCGACCTCAGGTGACCCAGCAGCCCCCGACTCGGGCCCCGACGGCGTCGGGCCCGACGTCGGACCTCTCGGAGGCGAGTCCAGGAGGACTACAGGACTTACCCGAGCAGGCAACTCCGACTCCAGACGAGGTCGCTTCGGGAGGTGCTCCTTCTCCAAAGACCCGGGACGGCTATCGGGGCTATGCGACCTGGCCCTCGCGGAGCCAGGAGCGTCCACCGACGCCGCCCTCGCGGGTTTTACCTTCCGTCGATGGTCCCCGGAGAGAGAACCCCTGTCGGAGGAGCTTCGGCGATGGTCAGAGCCGGAACCTCTGGACGCCGAGGCCTCCGACGAGGTCCGGGTATGGCCGGGGTCAGCGAAGATTCTTTCCCGCTGGTGCCGCCGACTCCTTAACGCTTTGGAGGACATTTTGCCACAGGCCCCACAGATCAGTTCTTCGTGATCCGGGCCCAGGCAGCGGAGGCAATTATCGTGTGTGTCAGTGAGTGACATATTTCTGTCACACTGAACACACCGCTTGAAACCACTGGCAGCCATCGGGGGAAAAAGGGCCCCTGCAAGGTCAAAGGACCGGGCTGCCAGCGAAAAACCGAAAAACGAAACTGACCAAAATCAGAAAAACCGAAAAATAAGAGAAGGACTCGCAACGGCGTCGCGAGTCCGGGCAGGAAAAAGACCGGCGTCGAACCGAAGGACAAAAGAGAAATAAATCAATAAAATCAACTTTTTCAGCGGGGACACGACGGGTACGTCTGTAGGGCTCCGCGGAAAAAAGAAGACTGGCTAAGATGGCACCCTTGGGCGGGAAGGAGACCGCGCATGCGCGCTGCAATTCCCAAAGGCTTTCTTTGAAAGCTAGGGAAAATTGCTCCGCGAGGGCTCCGTCGGCGCCGACGTCACCCATATGTGAGGACTGACTTCCTGCTTGGTCCTGGAGAATACCTGTTACAGGTCAGTAACTATGCTTTCTCCAGGACAAGCAGAAAGTCAGTCCCTCACATGTGGGGCTCTCCAGCTACAGGCTACCAAGAACCTGTAAAGACGCTAGGGGTGACCAGAGAAGGTGAGCCGTGAGCTGTAGCAGTTGAGTCCCAACTGAGAGCCTCTCACAAGACCCGTGTCTCCAGCTGGGAACCAGCACTCTGGCAGCCTGAAGACAGAAGGGTTGGAGGGCAGGAGTTGCCTATACCCCAGAAGGATTACAGCGCACGGCCTGGCCAAAGTCGCTGTCCTGTCAGGACTCCCTATCCAGCCAATAATGAGCTGCAAAGACATGGACTGAAGACCAGGTGGAAGCCCAGCTGATTTCCATCACAGGTACGGAGCGCAGATTTGCTACAGAGGTAGCCATGGCTCTGATGCAGTGCGCTGTGACCTGGTGGTATAGCAAGATCACAGCCTGCTCATAGGCAAGGGCAATATAGTCCGCTAGAGTTCGCTTGGTTACTGGAAGCCCCAGACAACGGTGGTCATAGGGGACAAAGAGCTGAGGTGCTTTAGGGTGGCTCTGAGTCCGTTGCAGATAGGAGGACAGGGCCCTCTTACAATCCAGAGTATGGAGAACTGTTTCCACCTTGCCGGCATGAGGCTCGGGAAGAAGGGGGGGGGCACCAGCTTCTGATTGAAGAGGAAGGGGGCCACCACTTTTGGCAGAAACGTGGGGTAAGTGCAGAGCACCACCCTGTTCTTATAGAATCTTGTGTAGGTCAGCTCTGCTATCAGAATCTGGAGCTCACTGACCCTGCGAGCTGAAGTGAGTGCCACAAGACAGACAACCTTCCAAGACAGGTAGCGCAGGTGGCAAGTAGCCAGGGGCTTAAACAACAGCTTAGTGAGCTGTGAGAGCACCACATTAAGATCCCACTCTGCCGTTGGTGGGCAGACAGGGGGCTTGGACAACATAAGACCCTGTAGGAAACAAGAAATAAGGGGCTGAGCCGAGAGAGACCTGCTTTTGACAGTGTAGTGGTGTGCCGCAATAGCGCCGAGGTGCACTCTGAATTGGACTTCAATCCCATCTGGGACAGGTGGAGTAGGTACTGGAGCAGCAGCTGCACTGAACAGGAGAACTGGTTCGCCTGCCTCTTGGTGCACCACACCAAAAATAGACACCATTTGAAGGCATACGCCCTTCTCGTGAAGGCCTTGAGGGTGGCCAAAAGGACCTCTTTCACATCATATGCGATGTTGAAGTGTGCTAGAGCTACCCTTTCAGCAGCCAAGCTATGAGCAACAGGGACCCCAGGTTGGGGTGTAAGTGAAAGCCCTCCTCCTGTGATAGTAGTCCTGGGGCGCAGCCCAGGGGAATCGGAGGTGCTGCAGACAGGTAGAGAAGCAATGGGAAACAAGGTTGCCTGGGCCACCGGGGGCTACCAAAATCAGTGATGTCCTGTCATGCTGGACTTTGAAGAGGATCTTTGCAACCAGCGGTGTCGGTGGGAAGGCATAAAGGAGGCCTTCCATCCATGGGATGAGGAATGCATCTACCTTCACCTGGGATGGGTGCGGCTTGTGGGAGCAGAAGCAGGGCAACTGCGTGTTGTCCGGGCTGGCAAACAGGTCCACTAGGGGATCGCCCCAGTGTCGGAAAAGCTGGGAGGGCACTCTGGAGTCCAGGTGCCACTCGAGCAGCTGGAGGACTCTGCTCAGCCTGTCTGCCAGGGCACTGTCAAGGCCCAGGAGGTAGACTGCCCACAGGAGCATCCCGTTGCATGCTGCATATGAGGAGAGGGTTAGTCTCCTGGCAGAGGGAGTATGACCCCCTGCCTCCTTGTTTGTTGACACAGAACAC
Source organism: Ichthyophis bannanicus (assembly GCA_033557465.1). Classification (NCBI taxonomy): domain Eukaryota; kingdom Metazoa; phylum Chordata; class Amphibia; order Gymnophiona; family Ichthyophiidae; genus Ichthyophis; species Ichthyophis bannanicus. Next base: position 687,264,576 of record CM066036.1, on the reverse strand, counting down.
TGCCACTTGGGTTGTCCGTCTGGACCAGCACTGACTGGTGCTGAAACCGGTGGCAAAAGGCTCAGAGGGCCAGAAATATCGACCGAAGCTCCAGAAGGTTGATCTGCAACTGGCACTCCATCTGTGACCACGTGCCTTGGAAGTGGAGGTCCTCACAAAGAGCTCCCCATCCTCGCAGGGAGGTATCTGTAGTAAGGACCCTCTGGGGGTGGGTGCCTGAAAGGGCATCCTGGCCTGAAGGTGACGGGGGATCTGTCACCAGTCGAGAGAGTCTGCCAGTTGGCGGGTCACTTTTACTCTGTCTCGAAGCCTGCCTGTGGCTTTTGTCCACTGGGAGCAGAAAACCAGAGCCACCCTCATATGCAAGCGGATGTATGGGGTTACAGGACCGTGGAGGCCATGTAGCCCAGCAGGCGGAGAAGTTGAGCAGGCACCAACCGTTCTGTCCTCTCCAGAGGAAAGCAGGCTTTGGCCTGGAGGGTGTCCAACTGAGCGCCTATGAACTCTAGGCACTGCACTGGAGAGAGCTGGGCTTGGGGTAGTTAATGCAAACCCCAGATGCTGCAGGACATAGATGGTGTGCTATGTGGCATGGTGCACCTCTGCAGCTGTGCCTCCCCTTATAAGCCAGTCATCTAGATAGGGGAAGACAAAGGTGGGCTGTGACCACCACTAGGCACTTGGTGAAGACCCTTGGCAATGATGCTAGAGTAGTAAGGGGTAGCACCCTGTACTGGTAGTGACCTCCTCCCACCACGAACCAGAGGTATTATCGGTGGTTGGGATGGATCAGGATGTGTGTATAAGCACCCTTCAGGTCTAAGGAGCATAGACAGTCTCCCTGCTGGAGGTAAGGCATCAGTGTTCCAAGGGAGAGAATCTTGAACTTCTCCCTCATCAGAAATCTGTTCAGTGTAGTTACTCACCTGTAACAGGTGTTCTCCAGGGACAGCAGGAACCAGTCCTCACATGTGGGTTACGTCGGCACCCAGGCAGAGCAAATCCCCAGCTTTCAAAGAAAGCCTTTGGTAGTTACCCCCACACATGCATGGTCCGCTTCCCTCCCAAAGGAGCCATCTTGCTCAGTCAAATGACATAGCCAAAGATGGCAAAGAAAACAAAAACACTAAAATAGGAGGACTGCAACTCCAAGGGGAGGAGGGAGGGTTGTGAGGACTGATTCCTGCTGTCCCCGGAGAATACCTGTTACAGGTGAGTAATTACGCTTTCTCCAGGAACAAGCAGGAAGTCAGTCCTCACATGTGGGACTCCTCAGCTACAGGCTACAAAGAACCCATAGCCAAAAAAAGGCTCCCTCATTGAGAGCCATAAGCAGCTGCAGTGAAAACTCACAATTGTCAAGGAAAAGACAGCATTCCGGTAGCCTGAACACAGAAGGGTCGGGGGGCAGGAGTTGCCTAGACCTCAAAAAGGTTATGGAGTACAGCCTGGCCGAAGGCATTATCCTGTCAGGATTCCCTATCCAGGCAGTAGTGGAGATATGAAGGTATGAACCAAAGACCAGGTGGTGGCCCGGCAGATGTCTGCCAAAGGAACGAAGCGCAGATGAGTGACAGAGGTTGTCATGGCCCTGACCTTGTGAGCCGTAACACAGCCTTCCAGGGGAAGCTGCACTTCCTCATAGGCCCGGGCAATACAGTCCACCACCCATGTGGACAGCGTACACTTGGTCACCACCTGCCCCAGCTTGCTGAGGTCATAAGAAACAAAAAGCTGAGAAGCTTTTCGGTGGTCTTGGGTACGTTGAATGTAGAATAAGGCCCTCCTATAGTCTAGGGTATGAAGGACAGCCTCAGCGCAACCGGCGTGCGGTCTGGGGAGGACCATCTTTTGACTGAGGTGGAACGAGGACACCACCTTCGGAAGAAACTTGGGGTGTGTGCGAAGCACTACCCTATTCTAGTAGAACCTTGTATAAGGCCTCTCTGCCACGAGGGCCTGGAGCTCGCTCACCCTTCGGGCAGAGGTGAGTGCTACAAGGAACACCACCTTCCAAGAGAGATAGCGAAGATGACACGTAGCCATTGGCTCGTAAGACAGTAGGGTAAGCCACCCCAACACTACATTGAGATCCCATTTGGCCACCGGGGGACAGATTGGGGACTTGGACAGTAGAAGGCCCTTAAGGAACCGGAACACCGTCGGGGGCAACGAGAGGTGCTTCCCCTCTACCGGGTGGTGGTTGGCTGCAAGGGCACTGAGATGTACTCTGACAGAGTTGGACTTGAGCCCTGAGTCAGAGAGGTGGAGACGGTATTGCAACACCATAACCATCGGGCAGGAAAAGGGGTCGGCCACCTGAGCCACACACCAGCATGCAAACCTGCGCCACTTAAAGGCATGAACCCATCTGATAGACACTCTGTGCTAAGCTAGCAGAACATCCTCCACTTCTCTCAGAAGTAGGAGCGGAGCTAGTGAGACCCTCTCTGCAGCCACGCCGTCAGCGAAAGGGAGCTGGGGTTGGGATGCAGGAGAGAGCCCCCATGCAGGAGAAGGTGTGGGTCTGTCCTCAAGGGGATGGGAGTCTCCACCGCCAACTGCAAGAGGAGTGAGAACCACGGTAGCCGAGGCCACCGTGGGGCTATCAAAATGACTGAGGCTCTGTCGCAAAGAATCTTGAACAGGTTCCTGGCGATCAGAGGTGTCGAGGGAAATACATACAGAAGACTCACTGACCATGAGATTAGGAAGCGTCGGCAGCCACCCTGGCAGGATGTGGTTGCCGGGAGCAGAAGCAGGGCAACTGGTGGTTGTCTGGGCTGGCAAACAGGTCCATCATTGGTTCCACCCAAATCTGGAAGAGCCCGCAGGCCACTTTCAGGTCCAGCTGTCACTCATGCGGCTGGAGCAGTCTGCTAAATCTGTGGACCAGCCAATTGTGGCCCGACAGATACACTGCCCTGAGGAGAATGTCCTGTTGGGCTGATAGTGAGCACAAGTCCATAGCCTCCCGACAGAGGATTCGGGACCCCGTGCCTCCTTGTTTGTACATGAAGAACATGGCAACCTGGTTGTCCGTCTGGACTAGGACAAATATGTGACTCAGGGGTCTCCGGAACGCCCTTAGGGCAAGGCAGATTGCATGCAATTCCAACAGATTGATCTGTTGGGTCCTCTCGTCTGGGGACCAGACGCTCTGGGTGCAGTTTATTTATTTATTTATTTAACACTTATTTCTATACCGCACTTTCCCAAGTATCAAGTGCGGTTTACAATGAACAGTAAATTATATGGTATGTGGAAGTACATACCTAGTCGTTTTACATAGAACAGGTAGAACTATTTACAAGTAACAATATAACATTTGAACGGTAAAAAGTTAGAACGTATTTACATTATGGGTACTTACAAATTATATCATCAATATTGTGATGGGTAAATATATTTTGTGTTTTGTAGTATTGTGGTATGGTTGCTAACCTGTGTCTCTTTGTGTATTCTGATTAGGTAGTGTATTGTAGTGTAGAGAGAATAAGTGGGTTTTTAGTTTTTTTCTAAATTCTTTTAAGTCTGATAGTTGGCGAATGTTGTCAGGCAGCGTATTCCATAGAAAAGGTGCCGAATGGGAAAAGGCCCTCTTGTTGGTTTGTTTTCTTGCTTTTGTGTAATCTTTTGGAACTGCTATGGTGTTTGTGTTTCTGTTCCTTTGAGATCGTTTATCTGATTCTATGTTAATGAGCGTATTGAGTACAGATAGTGCTAAGTTATTTATTAGTTTAAATGTGGTTAAAATAATTTTATATTTTATTCTGCAGTAAATGGGTAGCCAATGAAGTTCGGCCAGGATCGGTGTGATATGTTCTGTTGATTTTATATTCATTATTATCCTTGCTGCTATGTTCTGGGTTAGTTGTATCTTTTTCATATTTTGCTTTGTGATGCCATTAAGGATTATATTTGCATAATCAAAGTGTGGGGTTATGATGGCTTGAATTATAGTTATGAAGTCTTGTAGGTGTATTAATGGTCTTAATTGTCTCAGTGTCTTGAGTTTGTAATGTATGTTTTTTGTCAGATATTTTATGTGTGAATCCATGTTAAGTTTATTGTCGAGTATCACACCTAGGTATTTTATTTCTTTTTTTATGTTGATCTCATGGTTGTCTAGTATAATGGTGTTAGGAGGTGTATATGTTTGATTTTTAGTGATATATAGTACATCAGTTTTTGAGAAATTGATGTGTAGGTTCTGATCGTTGAGCCATATTGTTAGTTCTTTAAAACATTCTGTTATTTGTTGTAGTGGAGGGTGCGGGATTTTAAATGGGAGGTAGAACATTATATCATCGGCGTAAATATGATAATATACACCATGACGTTTAAAGATGCTACAGACTGGTTGTATGTAAATATTAAATAGTAGTGCTGATAGCGCGGATCCCTGTGGAAGGCCTTGTGTTTGATTGAAAGTGGTAGATGTTTGGTTGAGGATTCTTACTGTTTGTGTTCTGTTTGATAGGTAGGATTTGAACCAGTTATAAACAGTAGATGTTATTCCAATTTGTTGAAGTCTGTTTAGAATTGTTAAGTGATTGACACTGTCAAATGCTGCGGAGATGTCGAGGAATACTAGGATAAATGCTTGTTTAGTGTCATCAATTCCCCTTAGTAGAGTGTCATAAAGTACTGTTAGTAGTGTTTCTACCCCATGGGATGGTCGGAAGCCATATTGGTGTTCGTCAAGGAGGTTCAATGTATCAATGAATTCCTGTAGTTGAGTTTGTACTATTTTTTCTATAAGTTTTGCCATGAAAGGAATACTCAATATTGGTCTGTATGATTTTGGTGATAGTTTGTCTAATGTGTTGTTTTTAAGTATTGGTCGTATTTGAACATGTTTGAGAGATGAGGGTAAGTATCCTTTTTTTAGTGATAGATTGACCATAGGGAGGATGAAAGCATAGAGTATTGAGAATGTCTTTTTTATCCAGTCCACTGGGCATGGATCAAGATATGATGTAGTTGTGTTGATGTTAGATATAGTAGTTTTGAGAGTGGCTTTTGAAATTAGGATGAAGTTGGACCAGTTATCAAGTGTAGTGTGTGTCATTTCAGTGTGTGTTATTGGGGGGGTCATTTGTAGTTTTGTTTTATTAATATAGTATTGTGCTAATTCTTGTGGAGAAATATCTATGAAACTTTCGTCTGGGTTGTATGTTTTATTTGTTAGGTTCTTTATTATGCTGAGCAATTCCCTTGGTCGGTTAATGGAATTATTGATTATGTTAGAGTAATAGTTTCTCTTAGTACTGTCTGTTTCTTTATAAATATGTAGGGTATTTATGTATTTCTCATAATTTGTTGGTGTCTTAGTTTGTCTCCATTTCCTTTCATTGGTTCTTAATTGTCTTTTTAGTTTTTTGAGTGTCATATTGAACCATGGGGCATGCCTTTTTTCGGTTTTATTGTCATTGCTTTTATGTGGTGATGGGACTGGTTTTCTTTCTGCAGCCATGGAGATAGTTTTGTTCCAAGATTTGATAGTTTCCTCAAGATTTGTGGGTGTTAGGGTGAGGTGTGGAATTATTTGCTCTAGGAATTCTTCTTCATTGTACTTTATAAATCTCTTAGTTTGTGGGGGTTGTGGTCTTTTAGTATGATATTTGTCAGGGATGGTAATATTGAATTTCAGGAGGTAGTGGTCAGACCAGGGGACAGGCATGTTTGAGAGTGATTCAGTGTTATATAAGTTGTGGAGTGAGTTTGGTAGGAAGACCACGTCAAGTGTTTTTCCTTTATTATGTGTTTGTTCTGTTATTATTTGTTGGAAGTCCAAATTGCTTATTGCATCTAAGAAGTGAGTTGAGTGGGTGTTGGGTGTTGAGGGGAGGTTGAAATCACCCATTAGTATTACTGGGTTTGTATCTGTGGATGAGGCTAGTAGTTCAATTAGATTGTCAGTATTATCTATATTGTATTCTGGTGGCCTATATATTAGGCATATTCTTATATTTTTAATTTTTATAGTTAGCATGTCGACATTATCAATGTTACAAGATGAGACTAGTTTTGCATTGAGATTTTTCTTTACTATTATGAGCACTCCTCCACCTTTTTTATGTGTTCTATGGGTATGGAAGATCTCATATTCTGGTGTTGTTAATTGGTTCATGAAGACAGAGTCTGTGTCCTTGAGCCAGGTTTCAGTTATACAGATAATATCTGAATTATTGTCATTGATGATGTCTGTAAAGATTGGAAGTTTGTTTTTCATGGATCTTGCGTTAATGGGTTGACAGGTGAGGTTTGTGTATTTCTGTGTATTGAGTGGTTGTGGTTGTGTTGGATCATATTCTGGTGCAGTTGTTATATATACAAGTCTAGATTGTTTGGGTCTGGGGTTAGGTCCAATTTTGAATGGAGATATTAGGTTGTCATAACGTGATGTACCTTGTATTATAGGGATTGGTCTATTATAATTATTGTTTATACATCTTGTTAGATCTATCAGTGTGAGGATAGTAATACTAATCAGTATAATCCTGATGGGAGAGGGGGATTGAAAATACATTGTTTGATTATTAGGTAGGTTTTGTAGCCTATTGCTTGATAAAGGTTCTTAAATGTTATTGTGTTAATAGGTGTGTTATATTTCTAAAGCCTATGTATTACTAATGTTAAGTGCAGGAGGAACTATTTGGTTGCAGTATATTAAACCTGAAACTTCTGCCTTAGCAAACTTGTAACATTAATCGTGTAACGTTGGCAATATTTGTAACAGGGTTCAAATTACTATGTGTAATTGTGAGTACTTGCAACAGTATTCCTGAATGTGTCAGTAACATTAATAGCAGTATAATGGTAGCATTTGTAACATTAGTAGCAGTATAATGGTAGCTTTTGTAGTGAATCCTGCAACAGTAATATTAGTACATCAGTAACATTGGTATCAGACTATTAGCTACATTTGTAGTAGGATTCTTAACTACTATTTATAACTGAGGATGCAGTGTAAACTATTAGCAGGGTATCATATATTATATACAGGTGTATATGCTTGCTGGATTTGTCCATAGGAAACAGGTCTTTGGAAGGTAGGTCGAAACTCTTATGTTTGTACTGTTCTTTGATGAGCGTGAAGAGGTCTGGTCAGTGGAGATTGTTGAGTTGTTAAGGAGTACACGTGTTGCTGCAGAAAATGGTATCTTGCTGTAACTTTGCTGGTGCAATGTTCGAGGGTCTCCTTGAGTGCCACTGCCTAAGGGCCACGCCAAAGGGCCCTCTGGCGGGGCCCTCTGGCGAGGCCCTCAGGCGCGGGCCAGCTGGTAGCAGCTGCTTTTTTAAGCTGCTTTCTGCTCCTCCCACTCCCACAGTCCCGATTGGTCCGGAGTAACTGCTCGGGAGGGCAGGCTGGACAGCGGGGTTGCTCTCACCGGGTCGGGGAGAGTGAAGATGGTGGCGGCAAGCCAAGAGGTTTCCCGCCGGCAGCAGCTGCTTCTTTAAGCTGCTTTCTGCTCCTCCCACTCCCACAGCCCCGATTGGTCCGGAGTAACTGCTCGGGAGGGCAGGCTGGACAGCGGGGTTGCTCTCACCCAGACGGGGAGAGTGAAGATGGTGGCGGCAAGCCAAGAGGTTTCCCGCCGGCAGCAGCTGCTTCTTTAAGCTGCTTTCTGCTCCTCCCACTCCCACAGCCCCGATTGGTCCGGAGTAACTGCTCGGGAGGGCAGGCTGGACAGCGGGGTTGCTCTCACCCGGACGGGGAGAGTGAAGATGGTACCTCTGGCAGTGGGCTCCCCAACACAGCAGGGAGGCGTCTGTAGTTAGGACCCTCGAGTGATGAGGAGCCTGAAAAGGCATCTCCGCTTGCAAGTGGTGGGGTGACTCCCACCAGTTCAGGGACTGCATCAGGCGCATGGTAACTGATTCTATCCTGTAGATACCCCGTTGCCTGGGACCACTGGTCCCTGAGGCACCACTGTGCAATTCGCATGTGTAGGTAGGTATCTGGCATGACATGGATCATGGAGGCTATGTGTCCGAGGAGGTGGAGCAGGTGTCTTGCTGGCACCGAGGGGCGGCGCTGTACATTTTTGGCCAGTGCCACAAGTCTGTTGACCCTGTCTGCAGGCAGGAAGGCCTTGGCTGGGAGGGTATCTATCCTTGCCCCAATAAATTCCAGCTCTTGCGCCGGACACAGGCTGGACTTGGTATAATTGATAACGAAGCCCAAGTGCTGAAGGACCTGGATAGTGCGTGTCGTGGCCTGCTGTACCCTCGGGGGCCATAGTGCCTCTGATGAGCCAGTCGTCAAGGTAGGGGAAGACGAAAATCCCCTGAAGCCTAAGAAAGGCAGCGACCACCGCTAGGCACTTCGTGAATACCCTGGGGGCCGAGGCAAGGCAGAAGGGCAGCACCCTGTACTGAAAATGGCAGCCCCCTATCACAAAACATAGGTATTGCCTGTAGTTTGGGTGGATTAGGATGTGTGTATAAGAGTCCTTCAGATCTAAGGGGCATAGCCAGTCTCCTTGGCGGAGGTAGGGAAGCAATATTCCAAGGGAGAGCATCTTGAACCTCTCCCACACCAAGAATCGGGTCGAGGATGGGCCTTAGGCCCCGTCCTCTCTGGCACGAGAAAATACCTGGAGTAGAACCCCTTGCCCTTGAGATGATGGGGCACTGGTTCCACTGCTCGGTACTCGCGAAAGTCTGTCAAATCCTTCAACAGGAGAACCCGGTGAAGGGGAGTCCGAAGTGGCTCTCCGGGAAAAAAATATGGAGGTACTTCAGCTAGGCGGAGGAAGCAACCTTCCTTGATCACCTGTAGTGCCAAAAGGTCAGTGGTGATAGCTTCCCACCTGTGGGCATACAGGGAGAGCCGAACCCCCGTGGGCTGCTGAGCATTGCTTGAAAAGGGGGCTATGCTGTAGGAGTCAAAAACGTCCCGCGGGCTGAGCCAGGGTCGAAGCCTGGGGTTTGGGAGCTGTCTGCTTATGCGGGCCATGCCCTTGCCCCTTGGCTTGTTGCCCCTGTTGGGGCATCAGAGAGGGCTGGTGGGGGGGATAACTCGGGTAAGCAGTGGACTTTGAGTAGAAGGGCTCCCCCCCCCCCCCGAGCCCTTCTTTTGAGAAGGAGCAGAGGTCTTCTTAGAGAGCTTCGTCCTTGTCATGACCTCGGTCTCCAGTTCAGCAGCCTTTTCCATCATGGGTTTGCCGAATAGGTTCTCCCCATGGCATGGGACATCGACCAACTTGTCTTGTACCCATTGTTCGAGGTCTGACGACTGTAGCCAGGCTTGGCGGCGTGCACCAATGCCTGCCGTGGCTACTCTGGCTGCCAACTCGAAGCCATCATAGGCCGCCCAAGATGTAAATTTGGAGCATTTACTGATGGCTCTGGATAAGTCCTTCAAGCACTGTAATGGCTCCTTGGAGAGACCAGAAGAGAATCTGGTGATCTCCTTCACCGGGTCTCTCAGATACATGCCGATGTACAGCTGATAGGCTTGAATCTGGCAGTTCAGCATCGTGCACTGGTAACATTTTCTGCCGAGGGCATCCATCGTTCCATGGTGAGACCACACCTTGAATATTGTGTGCAATTCTGGTCGCCGTATCTTAAAAAGGATATAGCATTATTAGAAAAGGTTCAGAGAAGAGCCACCAAAATGGTAAAGGGGATGGAAGGATACTCCTATTTAGAAAGGCTAAAAAGGTTAGGGCTCTTTAAACTGGAAAAGAGACGGCTGAGGGGAGATATGATAGAAGTCTATAAATTAATGAACGGAGTGCAACGGGTAAACATAGATCGATTGTTTATGCTATCAGAATATAGAAAGACTAGGGGACATGCAATGAAGCTACAGGGTAAACTATTTAAGACTAATAAAAGAAAATATTTTTTCACTCAACGTGTAATCAAACTCTGGAATTTGTTACCGGAGGATGTAGTAAAGGCTGTTAGTGTAGCTGGGTTTAAAAAAGTTTTGGACAAGTTCCTGGAGGAAAGGTCCATAAACCATTATTAAGAAGGGATCCAGGATATCAATGCTTGACCCAGTACAAGCATTGCGGAACCTGTGTCTTTTGGGGAAACTGCTAGGTACGTATGACCTAGATTGGCCACTGTTGGAAACAGGATACTGGGCTTGATGGACCTTGGTATGACCCAGTATGGCATCTCTTATGTTCTTAAGGTACAGGCCCTCCCTGCAGGGCGGTACCGAGGAATGCATTTTCTGACTTTTTAGTCAACACGTGGCCGATTCCACAACCATGAAATTCTGCGGCAGCTGTGACTTTTGAAAACCGTGGCTTCGGCTGTCCCGATACATAGAGTCGAACTGCTTGCTGATCACCTGCGTCGACGCCGGTGTCTCCCAAATGCGGAGCATAAGGCGTTCCAGAAAGAGTAGTTACTCACCTGTAACAGGAGTTTTCCAGGAGTAGCAGGAATCAGGCCTCACATATCGGTGAAATCAGAGCCGACAGAGCCCCCATGCAGAGCATTTCCCCAGCTTTCAAAGGAAGTCTTTGGGAATGCAGCATGCATGTGCTGTTCCCCTCCTGCCCAAGGGTGCCATCTTGCTCCGTTTGATGACATAGCTAAAAGACAGCAAAAAACAAAATGAAGTTTATGACTGCAACTCCAGGGGAGGAGGGAGGGTCGTGAGGACTGATTCCTGCTGCTCCTGGAGAACACCTGTTACAGGCGAGTAACTACTCTTTCTCCAGAACCAAGCAGGAAGTCAGTCCTCACATATGGGATTCCCCAGCTCTAGGCTACCGGGAACCCTAAGCTGAAAAAATGGCTCCCTCTCAAGAGCCTCAGCATCCGTGATAAGAATATCCTCTGAGAACGCACCCGTACGGTAGCCCAACACAAGGGCCGGAGGATAGGAGTTGCCTAAACCTCAGAGATTACGGAGTACCGCCTGTCCGAAAGCACTGTGCCTTCGGGACTCTCTCGAGGCAGTAGTGGGCTGCAAAAGTCTGGCTTGAAGACCAAGTAGCGGCCCAGCAGATGTCTGCAAATGGAACAGAGCGGAGATGAGCTACTGACGTGGCTTTTGCCCCGACACGGTGGGCCGTGACTCGACCCTGCAAGGGGAGGTCGGCTGCCTTGTACGCCCAGGCGATACAATCTGATACCCAAGTGGACAATGTACGCTTGGACACAGGTAACCCCAGTTTATTAGGGTCAAAGGAGATGAAGAGCTGAGTAGTCCTTTGATGCCCCCGCGTACGTTCTATGTAAAAAGAAAACGCCCTCTTACAGTCCAGGGTATGCAAGACTGTTTCAGCCCGGCTGGTATGCGGCCTGGGAAAGAAGGTTGGAAGAACCACCTCCTGGTTGAGGTGGAAAGAGGAGACGACTTTTGGAAGGAACTTTGGGTGGGTCCGTAGGACCACCCTGTTCCTATAGAACCGTGGGTACGGACTATCAGAAACCAGAGATTGTAGTTCACTCACACAGCTGGCCGAGATAAGAGCTACCAGGAAGAGCACTTTCCAAGAAAGGAAGCGCAAATGGCAAGTAGCCATCGACTCAAACGGTGGCCGAGTAAGTTGCTGCAAGACCACGTTCAAATCCCACTCAGTCGCCGGTGGACGAACCGGAGGCTTGAGAAGCAGACCAATGAGGAAGCGGGACACCAAGGAGTGAACCGACAGATTGTCCTTCCACCGGTGAGTGATGCACTGATAGGAGCACTGATGTGGACCCGAACAGAGTTAGACTTAAGGCCTAGGTCTGACAGGTGAAGTAGATACTGCAGTACTACTGGCACAAGGCAGGAGAAAGGATCTTCATTGCGCTGAGATCACCATATTGTGAACCTACGCCACTTGAGGGCATAGGACTTTCTGGTGGACTGCATCTTAGAGGCCAAAACCACCTCTTCAACCTCCTTAGGTAGAAGCAAGGGAGCTAGCACTATCCTTTCAGCAGCAAGGCCATCAGATTGAGGGACCTGAGATTGGGGTGCAGAAGGGAACCCTGATCTTGAGACAGGAGATCGTGTTGCAACCCCAGAGGGAAAGGAGTTTCCACCGCCAACTGTAGCAGAAGTGGAAATCACAGTTGCCTCGGCCATCTCGGGGCTACCAGAATCACCAGGGGCGTGGGAGGAAACACATACAGGAGGCCCATAGACCAAGAGATCAGAAAAGCATCTGCTGCCATTCTCAGGGGATGCAGCTGTCTGGAGCAAAACCTGGGAAGCTGATGGTTCAGTGGGCTTGCAAAGAGATGGATGGAAGTCCCCATCGTAGGTGGGGCTGGAGAATCCTGCTTAGCTTGTCTGCTAAGAAGTTCTCCTGACCAGGTAGATAAACTGCTTTGAGAAACATGTCATGTTTGACTGCAAAGGAGCAAAGGGCCTGCGCCTCCTGACATAGGAGCCTGGACCCTGTGCCCCCTTGATTGCCACCTGATTGTATGTCTGAACTAAGACAGACTGGAGAGAGAGGGCATGAGAAAAGGTCTGTAGAGCAGGGGGAATTGCTCGCAGCTGCAACAGGATTGATCTGCTGTGTGGCCTCCCGAGGAGACCAGAGTCCATGAGTACATGTGCCCTGGCAATGTGCACCCAGCCCTTTAAGGAAGCATCTCTCGTCAGCACCCTTGTGTGTGCTGGGGCCTGAAAAGGTACCCCCTGAGAAGGTTTGGGAGATGTAGCCACAACTGCAAGGAGTCCAAAAGTGGTTTGGACACCCTTACTCTGTCTCGGAGGTCGCCTGCGCCCACTGAGCTCTGAGGCACCACTGAGCAGCCCGCATGTGTAGACGGGCGTTCGGCATCACATGTACCGTGGATACCATGTGGCCCAGGAGCCACAGGAAGTGCCTGGCAGAGACCTGAGAATTGCTGGGGAATTGGTTGTCCAAGTCCATCAGTCTGTGGGCCCTGTCCTCGGGCAAGTAAGCTCTTGTCTGCAGGGTGTCTAACCTTGCCCCTATAAACTCTAGGTTCTGTGAGGGGAGCAAAATGGACTTTGCGTAGTTTATGACAAAACCCAGATGCTGAAGAAGAGAGACAGTGTGAAGAGTGGCATGTCTGGCCTCCTGGAGAGACTGGCCCCTGATGAGCCAGTCGTCCAGGTATGGGAAGACAAAAATTCCCTGATTCCTGAGATAGGCCGCCACCACCGCCAGGCATTTGGTGAAAACCTTGGGGGCGGAAGTTAGGCCAAAGGGAAGTACTCTGTATTGAAAATGGTTTACTCCCACCACAAATCTGAGATATTGTCAGTGGTCTAGATGAATGAGGATGTGAGTATAAGCATCCTTTAGGTCTAAGGAGCATACCCCGTCTCCCTGCTGGAGGTAGGGCAGCAGTATCCCAAGAGTAAGCATCTTGAACTTTTCCCTCTCCAGAAACTTGTTTAGGTTTCGCAAGTCTAGGATAGGCCGGAGGCCTTCTGCCCTTTGTGGTACCAGGAAATACTTTGAGTAGAAGCCTTGCCCTTCCAGGTGGTGAGGCACCGGTTCCACCGCCTGTTCCTTTGGAAGACTTGCCAACTTCTGAAGGAGGAGGTTTCTGTGCAGAGTGAGTCTTGGAGGCTCCCCTGGAAAGTAGGAGGGGGGTAGCTGGTGGAAGTGGAGCATGTAGCCCTTCTGGACTATGCTGAGGACCCAGGTATCCCCTGTGATGGCTGGCCACATGTAGGCGTACAGGGACAGCCGACCTCCTGTGCTGAATGGAGCCAGCTGTGGAGAAGAGGCTATGCTGTGGGAGTCAAAACCCCGCTCCCTGCTGTGCAGGAGCCGGAGCTGGCGGCTTGGGGGTCTTCTGCCTACAGGGCCCATGTCCCTGTCCCTTGGCCTGCTGGCCCTGTTGGGGAGATGGAGAGGACTGATATTGAGGGTAGGATTTGTAGGCAGCACCCTTCCTCGGGAAAAAGGGCTTCTTTCCCAAGCCCTTCTTTTTCTGAGAAGGGGCAGACGTTTTCCTGGACAGCCTTGTCCTGGTGAGAGTCTCTGTCTTGATTTCTGCAGCCTTTTCAGTCATGGGCTTACTGAAAAGGTTTTCACCTCGACAGAGGACATCAACCAACTTGTCCTGCACCCATGACTCCAGGTCTGATGACTGCAGCCAGGCCTGACGGTGTGCACCGATGCCTGCCACGGCTACCCGGGCCGAAGCCTCGAAGCCATCATAGGCTGCACGAGAGATAAACTTCGAGCACTCTTGGATCGCTGTTGACAAAGCCTTGAACATCTGCAAAGGTTCCTCGGAGAGGCCAGCTGAGAACCCGGCAATCTCCTTTGCCAGGTCTCGTAGGTACATGCCCATATACAGCTGGTAGGTCTGGACACGACAAGAGAGCATAGAGCCCTGGAAGCACTTTCTACTGAGGGCATCCAGGTTCCGGGCCTCCCGACCGGAGGGGGGGGGCACCGAGGAGTGCATCTGACTCTTCAGGCGGTGCATGGCCGATTCCAAAACCATGGAGTTGTGCGGTAGCTGCGCCTTCTCGAACCCAGGGCTCTTACGTACTCGATAAATGGAATCAACCTGTTTGCTCAGAACCGGCACCGAGGCCGGTGCCTCCCACATACGGAAGAGCAGCCATTCCAGTATCAGAGGAACCGGTACAGTAAAGGCTTCCTTCGGAGGAAAGTCATACTGGAAGGCATCGAGCTCTTCGGCTCGAGGCTCCTCCTCGGCGTCCGCAGGGAAGGCCAAGGCTTTGGCCATGTCCCTCACGAAGTCCAAGAACCAGGTATCCTCAGGGGGGGGGGACCTTCTCCGAGGCTCAGACTCCGGTGAGTCCAAAGGGATGCACTGGGTCCAGTAGGTGTCCGGGGACTCCTCATGCTCTGTCTCCCACGCCGACTCCTCCGAGGAGGAATCGAGCAGCTCCGGCCATGTGGGCCTCGGTGCCAATCGCCCCGACGCCGAGGGTATCGGCGTCGACGACCTCGGCCCCGCACGGGAGGTCGAGGGGGACCTTGACCGAGGATCGACTCAAGACTTCATTGACTCGAGGATCGGCTCGGTCTCTGGGGTCGACTTGGATGTCGAGGTCCCGGTGGTTGGGGCAGATGCACTAGTCAGACCGGCGATCAGCACCCGCTGCTGTTCCATGAAGGCAGCCAAGCTGCTCTCCAAGGCCATCAACATGAGTCCAAGCTCAGGAGGACTCAGCAGCCCCCAACTCGGGCCACGACGGCATCGGGCACGACGTCGGCTCCCCCGGAGGAGAGTCCATGAGGACAACTTCACTTACGTGACTCGGGGACTCCGGCTCCACACTATGTAACTTGGAGGGCCTCTCCGACTCCGAGAGTCCGGGGCGGCGGTCAGGGCTACGCGACCTGGCCCTCGAGTATCCAGGAGCCTCCACCGACACCGCCCTCGTGAGCTGCTTCTTCCTTCTGTGCTCCCGGGTGGGAGACTCCCTCTCAGAGGAACCCCGACGGCGCTCGTAGTCAGATTCCCGAGATGTCGAGGCCTCTGACGAAGTCCGGGCCTGGCCGGATGCAGAGTCAGAGAAAATGCTCTCACATTGATGCTGACGGCTCCGAAGCACCTTCGATGACATTTTGCCGGACGGGCCAGAGGCCAGCGGGTCATGGTCAGGCCCGAGGCAAGGAAGGCTGCAGTCATGTGTGTCGGTGAGAGACATAAGTGTCTTGCACTGATCACACTTTTTTAACCCGCTGGCAGCCATCAGGGGAAAAACGGCCCCTGCAAGGTCAAAAGTACTACTACTACTACTATTCAGCACTTATGTAGCGCCACGCACGCAGCGCTGCACAGCTAACCTACAGGAGGTAGCCAACATATAAGAGACAGTCCCTGCCCATCAGAATCATGCTCATCAGAGCTTACAATGTAGTTAAAAGAACACAGTACAGAAATAAGTTAGATCTAAATGCAATGGTGAAGAGGTGAGTCTTCAACCTGGATTTGAAGGAGGCCAGGGAGGATGCCTGGCGCACAGATGCAGGTAGGCTGTTTCAGGCGTATGGTGCAGCACGGTGAAAGGAGCGCAGTCAGGAGTTCGCAGTGCGGGTAAAGGGCATTGATAGGAATAATTTGTTAGCGGAGCGCAAATTACGAGAGGGGATGTAGGGGGAGATAAAAGATAGAAGGTATTGAGGGGCCATAGAGTGAATGCATTTATAGGTCAGTAGGAGAAGCTTGAATTTGATGCGGAATTGGACAGGGAGTCAGTGAAGCGACTTGAGAAGAGGAATAAATAGTAATTACACTTACCTGGTAATTGTAGTTCCTTGAGTGACGACAGCTTAGTCCTCTACGTATGGGTAGTGCACCTCCTCCTGCAGCATGAAGACTGGACCAATCAAACTTCAGCATCACTGGATCCAGCATCCTGGCTATCCCTTGTACTCTAGTGAACTACTGTCAAAGCAAACTCAAACAGATACCTAACCTTTAAGAAAAAAAGGCAATAATTTATTATGCCGCGCAAGATGCGGAACATCCGTATTTTTTTTTTATTTTTTTTTTATTAGAATGAAACCTACAGCTATCACAGTAGACTGTATCCATCCCTATAAGAGGGAAAGGAAAAAACCAAAAAACAGCCAACCAAGGGTCCCTCGCCTGCCGCACCAGAAGCAGTCAGCGAGAGCAAAGACGACAAATAAGAAATACTTGAAAGACTCACCTGTAAATACTGAGTCCTGTACCAAATGCGTGCCGAGGCGCAAAATAGTATTCCAAGGGAGGGAAGGAGGACTAAGCTGTCGTCACTCAAGGAACTACAATTACCAGGTAAGTGTAATTACTATTTCCTTATCGTTCCTCCAGCTTAGTCCTCTACGTATGGGATGTAACAGAGCAGCCTTAACGGGAGGGATTCCGCCAACCGGCATGCAAGACCACGGAACCAAAACAGGCATCCTGTGCCGCCAAGACATCAAGACGATAGTGCTTACTGAAAGTGTGTAGGGACGACCACGTCGCCGCTTTACAAATCTCCTCCGGCGAAACCCGGCTATATTCCACCCAGGACGCCGCTTGAGCTCTGGTAGAATGAGCCCTCAAGCCCAGCGGCGCAACACGCCCCTGTAACAGATAGGCAGAGGCAATTGCCTCCTTAATCCACCGAGAAATGGAGGCTTTCGCTGCCGCCTCACCTTTCCTGGAACCGCCCAACAGGACAAATAAACGATCGGACTTGCGGAAAGTTTCGGTGACCGTTAAATACCGACGCAACACTCTTTTAAGATCCAAACGACTAAGACCGCGATCAGAGGCCGGCCCTCCCGACGCGTGCAACAACGGGAGCGAGATCACCTGATTCAAGTGAAAAGGGGAAGACACTTTAGGCAAAAAGGAAGGCACCGGCCTCAGCACCACCTTCTGATCCGAGAAAGATAGGAAAGGCTCCCTGCAAGAAAGAGCGTGATGCTCGGAAATGCGGCGCGCCAAACAAATCGCTACAAGAAACACCGTCTTAAGGGTCAAATCCTTTACCGAAATTCGAGAGAGAGGCTCAAACGGTGCGACCGTAAGCGCACGCAAGACCAAGATGAGGTCCCACGGCGGGACAGAAACACGGCGCGGAGGACGCAGTCTAGAAACCGCCTTTAGGTAACGAACAACATCGGCATGGGAACCCAGCGCGATCCCTTGCACCTTACCCCTGTAACAGGAAAGAGCCGCTAACTGCACCCGCAAGGAACTGGCGGCTAAACCCTTATCAAAACCGTCCTGTAAAAATTCCAACACCACCGGGAGAGAGGTCATAGCCGCCCGAACCTGACGCCTGGAACATCAATCCTCAAAAATACGCCAAAGTAGGACAAAAGCTAGCGAAGTGGACCTTCTATGCGCCTGAAGCAACGTCGCCACAACGGACTTCGAATAACCTTTCTTCCTTAACTTCGCCCATTCAATAGCCAGGCCGTAAGAGAGAATCTCTCCACTTGCGGCATGCGAAGAGGACCCTGACACAACAGATCCAGAGTAAGGGGAAGACGCCACGGAGAATCGATCAGCAGCCGAACCAGATCGGCATACCAAGGGCGACGGGGCCAATCCGGCGCTATCAACAATACTTGCCCCCTGTGAGACTCGATCCGCTGAATCACCCGACCCAGAAGCGGCCACGGGGGAAACACAAAGAAGGCCTGTGGTGGACCAGGTCTGCAACAGAGCATCGATGCCTTAGGACATGGGTTCTCGCCGTTGACTGTAGAAGCGAGAAGCTTTTGCCGACCGAAAGGTGGCCATCAGATCCATGACAGGCTGACCCCAACGATGCACCAACTGTTGGAATACGGCTGGATTCAACTCCCATTCACTGGCATCCATCTGAACGCGACTGAGAAAATCCGCTGTGACATTGTCTTTCCCTGCAATGTGTGCTGCCGAGATCGTCAGCAACCGAGGCTCTATCCACGCAAATAGCAACTGGGCCTCCGCTTCCAAGGCCACACTGCCGGTACCGCCCTGCCGATTTATGTAAGCTACGGTCGCGGCATTGTCGGAGAGAACTCGCACCGCCCTGCACGTTACCTGGACCTCGAAACTTTGCAGCGCCAACCGAACGGCTCTCAGTTCCAAACGATTGATCGACCAGCCGCTCTCCTGCTGGGACCAGAGACCCTGCATCACTTGCTCCCCGCAGTGCGCGCCCCAGCCCGTTAGACAGGCATCCGTCAACAGCGGAACCCAGTCGGGCTGTTCCAAGGGCATCCCCGCTCGAAGCGAGGATGGGCGCAGCCACCATTTCAGATCGTTGCGAACTATCCGCGGACAGGGAAGACGCTTGTTCAATGAATCGACCTGATTGGACCAGCGGCGGAGTAAGGCCCTCTGTAGGGAGCGCATGTGGAAGCGAGCCCAGGGCACCACTTCCAGGGATGCCGCCATGGTCCCTAACAGTTGCAGATAGTGCCAAGCTGACGGGAATGAGGTCCTGCGAAAGCAGCACACTAGAGCCTGGAGAGAGACCACTCTCCTTTCCGGAAGAAACACGGTCCCTCTGCAAGTATCGAATAGTACACCCAGGTACTCGAGCAACTGAGTCGGATCCAAGCGACTCTTGCCGGGGTTGACAACCCAGCCGAGGGACTGCAGAAGCCCGACGACCCTTGCCGTGGCTGATTCGCACTCCGAGCGAGTCTTTCCACGTATCAACCAATCGTCCAGATAAGGATGAACCAGCACACCCTCCTAACGCAAGGCCGCCGCTACCACCACCATGACTTTGGTGAACACCCGAGGAGCAGTGGCCAGTCTGAAAGGCAAGGCTTGGAACTGGAAGTGACCCCACGGAAGAGCGAATCGGAGATACTTTTGATGGGACTGCCATATAGGAATATGGAGATAGGCCTCGGTCAGGTCGAGAGAGGTAAGAAACTCGCCTTTGCGGACGGCGACAATTACGGACCGCAGGGTTTCCATCCGAAAATGTGTCACTCGAAGACAACGATTCACGCCCTTGAGATCTAAAATAGGACGAAGAACACCATCCTTCTTTGGCACCACAAAATAAATGGAGTATCTGCTGAGACCGTACTCCGCCGGCGGAACGGGAACCACTGCTTCTAGCCGGAGTAAGCGATCGAGAGTCTGCCGAATCTGAGCGGTCTTGAGAGGACCCCGGCAGGGGGATGCCACAAAAGAATCGAGAACGGGCCGGGCTAGATCCAAAGCATACCCGTCCCGAATAATCTCCAAAACCCAGCGATCTGACGTGATACGGGCCCAAGCCGAGTGAAACTGCCGAAGACGACCCCCAATCGCAGTAACCTCTGCCTGGACCCGCAGCCCTTCATTGGGGCTTGCGAGCGGCAGTAGAGGTCATGGCAGCGAATCCTCTAGAGGCCCCTCGAAAACCTCGAAAGCTCGGAGATCTCGAGAGATACCTACCGCGCTGCGTTCCCACAAAGCGGGGTGACCGAAATCTACGAAAGTCCCGAAACTTACCCCGAGGGGAAGGAAGGGTTCTACCTCGGCTTGGGTGATCCTCGGGAAGACGACCGCCCTTAGAGTCACCCAGGTCTTTGACCAACTTATCAAGATCTTCACCAAAGAGGAGCTTGCCTTTAAAAGGTAACTTTCCTAGGCGAGATTTAGAAGAAGCATCTGCCGCCCAACTCTTCAACCAAAGGGCTCTGCGAGTCGCCACCAAGGAACCCATGCTATTAGAAAGCGCCCGGATAAGGTCGTAATGGACATCCGCCAAATACGCCGACCCAGACTCCAAGCGCTGAAGTTCGTTCAAGTCCTCGGCCTCTGCGGACGCCGCCTGAGGAAGACGCTGTACCCAGCGAAGACAGGCTCAAGCAACCCAAGCTCCACAAATGGAGGCCTGCAACGCTACGGCGTCCGCCTCAAACGATTGTTTCAACAAACCATCCATTTTCCGGTCCTGAGGCTCGTTCAAGGCCGCACTACCTTCAACAGGGATCGTGGTCTTCTTAGTTACAGCCGAGACCGCCGCATCCACCTTAGGCAAACGTAACCGGTCGAGGTCTTTGTCCGCCAACGGATAAAGTTTATGCATGATTTTCATTCCTCTGAGACCCGATTCCGGGGTATCCCACTCTGCTTGAATCATTTGATCAATGACTCTGTGCATGGGAAAGACCACCTGTGTCTGACGTACCGCCTGAATGATAGGATCCGCACCATCTTCGTCCTCAGCCGGCAGTGCTGGGGCCAGGCCAAGAGTCTGAAGCGCCTCAGAAAGGAGCGCGGGTAATTCCTCTCTGCGAAAGACTCGAATGATTTTCGCCTGATCTTCTGGCTCAGGGAGTTCGCCTTCCTCTAAGGCCTCCTCCTCCACGTCCAACTCCGGTTCCTCACCCTCTATCCAATCCGAATCGGACAACAAGTGCTCCTGCAGGCGCTGCCGCTTGGCCGCTCTCACCCCAGATAAAACACTGCCCGAAGCAGTAGGTTGCGCATTCGCCACCGGACCAGGAGGGGAACCGACAGCAAAGCCTTGTCGCCTTCGACAAAAAGCTTGATGCATTAATAAAATTAAGTCGGGAGAAAAATCCTCCCAGAAGGAATCACCCCGGAGATCAGCCTGCGTCCCCCCGCCGACAGGAAGAGAGGGGACCGCTCCCGAAGGGCCTTCCAAGGGCGAGTCCGTCGCCATTGTCACAGGAGGGGACTCAGAAGAAACCGCCAAGGAAGTCTCCAGCCGCTGCTCCATACTGAGGGACCCAGAGGCGCAGCGCTGACAGACACCCGTCTCTAAAGAAGCGCCCCTCCGAGAGCCACAAATAACACACAGGGACCCCGATGGCATGAAGCCAAAAAACACCCGGTCACCCAAGGACGAAGAAATACAGTACCTGACCCCAGATCTGACGGGAGGCAACGCGGAGTCCCAGGAGCAGCGGGCCACTAACACAAGGCTGGGAGCCTGCCAGTAAGGACAAACCCGCAGACTCTGCCTTCTATTTTATTTTAGAAAGTGCTTTTTTTTTTTTTTCCTTCAAGGAAGCTGATAAAAAATAAACATGCTCTCCAGCACGTCAAGAAGTAACCCCTAGCAGCCAAACGCTCCCGCAACAGGGGAGAGCCCAGAGATTTGACCAGGAAAAAATCAAAGAAATAAAAGAATTAAAAGCACAACCGATGCCCAGCTAAGAGGTCCTCCGCAGTGGGTGCCTAAGACTCCGGGCAAGCCGAACCCGGCAACGTGGACTGCACGGAGAAGATAACCGCGACGGACAAAATGGCCGCGGCTTCTCACTTAGTTCAGGCGTGGAGCAGAATTTTGGCGCCGAAAAGGCCCGGCAGCGCTGAACAAGGACGCCCCTTCACGGAGAGTCCAGATTCGGGCAAAAGAAAACAGCGCACCAAAGAAGTAAAAGACATAAAAGAAATCAAAGAAAACAAAGGTAAAACACACGAGAGGGCCCAAGACAGTGACAGTGGCACAAACGGTGTCTGTCTCCGCGAAGCCCGTCGGCACTGCCAAGCGCACAGGTTCCTACCTGACCGAAAGTGAAGCGCTGGCCAGCCGCGAAGGAGCTCTGCCCCGAACAGTCCAGGGAACAGAGATCCAAGCCCAAATAAATTAGAAGGCAATGATACAGCAAGCGGCCTGTGGCTGAACAGGAGAGGGACCTCGGCTGAGCGCCCCCCCTCCTCCGGAGTGCCGTTTCCTACAGAAATTTTAAAGAGACAGGTACTCCTCTCTTAACAAAGAAAAGGAATCCCCAATAGGGACAAAGGAAATAAAAAATAAAAGGTTAGCTAACACTAAGCCCTAAACTGACTAACTTGTGAGCCCAGCCAGGCTCACACACATCCTCCTGCTGCATGAAGACTGGACACTCTGGAGTACAAGGGATAGCCAGGATGCTGGATCCAGTGATGCTGAAGTTTGATTGGTCCAGTCTTCATGCTGCAGGAGGAGGTGCACTACCCATACATAGAGGACTAAGCTGGAGGAACGATAAGGAATGTGGGCATGGCGAGGCTGGCAGATCAGCCAAGCAGCGTGATTTTGTATGGATTGAAGAGGGAGGAGGTGGCTTACGGGGAGACCGGCGAGGAGGATGTTGCAGTAATCAAGGCGAGAGGAGATCAAGGAGTGGACAAGTGTTTTGATAGTGTGTTCAGAGAGGAAGGGGCGGATTTTGCTGGTATTGTAGAGAAAGAAGCGGCAGGTCTTAGCTACAAGCTGGATATGAGCGGAGAAGGAGAGAGAGGTGTCAAAGATAACCCCTAGATTGCTGGCAGAGGGAACAGGAAGGATAGTAGATCCATCCACCTGGACAGAGAGAGGGAGAATTGAGGGCGGGGGGGAGGAGTGGGGTGGAAAGACAAGGAGTTCAGTCTTGGCCATGTTCAGTTTCAATCGGCGATGAGACTTCCAGGCAGTGATGTCCGAAAGACAGGCAGAGATATTGGACTGGGTTGCCGGAGAAATATGAGGTGAAGAGAGGTAGATCTGGGAGTCATCAGCATAGAGATGATACTGAAAGCCATGGGAGGAGATAAGCGCGCCAAGGTCATGGGTATAGAAAGAGAAGAGGGGGTCCAAGACAGATCCCTGGGGTACACCTACATGTAGCGGGGTAGGGGAGGAGGAGGAGCCACCAGAACATACTCTGAATGAGCGATGGGAGAGGTAGAAAGAGAACCAGGATAGTACGGAGTCCTTGAAGCCAAGCGAGGAGAGGGTGGTGAGGAGAAGGTTGTGATCAACGGTATCAAAAGCAGCAGAAAGGTCAAGAAGGATGAGGATGGAATACAGGCCCTTAGATTTGGCCAGGAATAGGTCATTGGTGACTTTTGTGAGTGCCGTTTCGTTGGAGTGTAGGGGACGGAAGCCGGATTGTAGTGGGTCCAGGAGGGCCTGGGAGGTGAGGAAATCGAGGCAGTGACGGTGGACTGCTCGTTCCAATAGTTTGGATATGAAGGGAAGGAGGGAGATGGGCCGATAGTTAGAAGGGCATGTGGGATCAAGTAAGGGTTTCTTGAGGAGGGGTGTGACAACAGCATGTTTGAAGTCGATGGGCTGCCAGTGGAAACACAAAAACAGCACGAATGTTAGTCACGAAGGAAAAAAAACGAAAATCAAAACTCCAGACTCGATACCGGTGTATCGAGCCCAGGCAGGAAAGGGAACCAGTGTCGAACCAGAACAGAAAAAGCCAAAATAGCCGGAAAAAAAATCTACTTTTCCCAGGTGACAGGAACTCATGTCCGTTGGGCTCCGCGGAAAAAGAAAGACTGGGCAAGATGGCACCCTTGGGCGGGAAGGGGACCGCGCATGCGCGCTGCATTCCCAAAGGCTTTCTTTGAAAGCTGGGGAAATGCTCTGCACAGGGGCTCTGTCGGTGCCGACATCACCCATATGTGAGGACTGACTTCCTGCTTGGTCCTGGAGAATAGGTGGAATGGGCACCGTGAGGATTTCCTGAGGAGGGGCCTTGTATTGGAGGATCTTGAGTTCATCTGCTCGAGGATCCTCCTCGGACTCTGTTGGGAAAACTAAGGCTTTGGACATATCTCAAACAAAGTCCTGAAAGGCCATGTCTTCAAGAGGAGATCTTCTCCGAGGCTCCGATACAGGGGCATTGGACAGGACATCTCGGTGAAGACAAGTGTCCAGAGACACCTCGTCTTCAGACTCCCAGACGGAGGCCTCCGAGGAAGACAGGTGGCAGTTCTTGGGCCCCGAGGGTTCAGGCTGCTCCAGCACTTGCTGGCTTGCCGGTGACGATCTCCGTCCCGAAGAACGAGAGACTGAGCAGGACCGAGGCCGAGGGTCTACTCGAGCCCATAGGGCTTCGAGGATTGGCTCAGCCTCCGGGGTAGACTTCGTCATCGAACCTCTGGTGGTCTGAGCAGAGGAACCGGACCTACCAGATACTAGTGCTTGTTGCTGTTTCAGGAAGGCAGTGTTCTTGCATTCCAAGAACACCATCCTGGAAATAGGTTTAGGAGATTCCACAGCATCAGGCTCGGCACCGATGTACTCGGACTCGAAGCCGGTTCCTCCGGAGGGGAGTCCTCGACTAGGATAGGATAGCACTTGCCAAGGTTGATCCATGGTCGGATCCTTCCGAGAGAGTTTGATTGGGTGCTCCTTCCATGATGCCTCGGGTTGGCGCTCGGGGCTCTGTGACTAGCCCCATGAGGGACCTGGCCTTTCAGAGTCATCCAGAGACACATCCGTTGAGGATTTTCTCCTTCTTTTCAGTTCCCTCACGGAGGAACCCCTCTCTGAGGTCCCCCCACCGTCGCTCGGGTTCGGAGCATTCCTCCCAAGGAATGGAGGTCTCAGACGAGGCCCTGGCTTTCAGAGGCATGGGGAAATCAGGGAAAATTTTTCCATGCTGCTGCTGGCGGTTTTTCAAGGCCTTCGAGAACATAAGTTTGCAAAGGCCGCAAACAGCCAGGTTGTGGTCTGGGCCGAGGCACCGGAGGCAGCAGTTGTGCGTATTGATGAGGAACACAATTTTGCCACACCTGTCGCACTTTTTGAACCCACTGGTAGCCATGGGGGTAAAAAGGGCCCCAGCAAGGTCAAAGACCTTTCGGGCTGCCAGCTAGGGAAAAATAGGGGCGAAACATCTGAAAAGAAAAAGAAAAAACAGCCAACCCGATACTGGGGTACTGGGGGGGCAGGACGGGAAGGGTACCAGTGCTAGCCAGAAGAAAAAACAGCAGCCAAAAAGGCAAGAATCATCACTTTTTCCAGGAAAGAGAACAGACTATGTCTGCAGGGTTCTGCGGGAGAAAGAAGACTGAGCAAGATGGCTCCTTTGGGCGGGAAGCGGACCACACACGCGTGGAGGCAACTCTTTGAAAGCTGGGAATTTGCTCCATGCGGGCTCCATTGGTGCAGACGTAACACACATGTAAGGACTGACTTCCTGCTTGTTCCCGGAGAAAAGTCCCATACATCCAGGATGGGCCCGAGGCCCCTTGTTCACTTGGGGACAGGGAAATATCTGTAAAAGAAGCCTTTGCCCCAGAAATATTTGGGCACTGGCTCCACTGCCTTATCCGTGAGGACGCCTGCAAGGTCGATGAGGAGCAGAGTCTGGTAAAGGAGAGGCCTTACAGGTTCTCCTGGGAAGAATGGGGTGGCGTCTGTTGCAGGTGGAGGAGGTATCCCTCCTTGACTACCTGCAGCACACAGGAATCTGTGGTGATGGAGTTCCACCTGTGGGCAAACAGGGTCAGGTGCCCCCTCCCCCGTGGGCTAAAGGCCTCCTGGGGGAGAGGAGACCATACCCAAGGAGTCAAAAACTCCCACGAAGCTGGGCCAGGGTTTTAAGGGTCTTAGGCATGCAGGGGTCGAACCCTTGCCTCTTGGACTGTTGCCCCTGCTGTAGAGCAGAGAAGGCTTGGTACTGTGGGGCATTACCAAACACCCCCTTTCTTTCTCAGAAAGGCATCTTCCTCGGGGCCTTCTTACAGGGGTGCACAGAAGTCTTCGAGTCTGGCCCTGGGTTTTCCAAAGAGGTTCTCTATGGTAATGAGTTTGTCCTGGACATATTGTTCGAGGTAAGACGACTGCAGCCATGCCTGGCATCTGGCCACAATGCCCGCAATGGCACTCTGGCTGAGGATTCAAAGCCATCATATGCTGCTCAAGACAGAACTTTAAGCACTCCTTGACTTCTGGAGGCCAGAGACCGGCAAGCTCCATTGCCAGTTCCGTTAGGTGCATGCTGATGCACAGCTGGTAGGACTGGTCATAGCAAACCAGTATCAAGCCCTGGTAGTATTTTTGGCCTCCTTAACTGGGGCACCAAGGAATGAGTCTTTTGGCTCTTGAGTCGCCACATGACCAATTCGACAACCATAGAACTGTGAGGGATCTGGGTTTTTTGGAACCCCGGGCTTCGGCGGACTCAGTATATGGAGTTGAGCTGTCTGCTCACAATGAGCAGTGTTTCTCACATACAGAGGAGGTGGCGCTCGAGGATTGGTGGGACGGGCACCGGAGGGGCTTCGTACTGGAGGATCCTCCTCCGCATCGGTCTTGAACATGAGCACCTTTGCCATATCCCACATGAAGTCGAGGAAGACAACGTCCTAGTGCAGGGAGCAGCACCGGGACACCAGTGGAGACTGGTCCGAGGGTACTTCTGTGTCGTTGGGTCGAAATCAGAGGAAGAATCCAAAGTTCTGCAGCTCCTATGGTCGGCGCGACCCCTAGGGGACCTGTGGTCCGAGCCACGTGCACTCGCCGGAGAGAACCGGTGTTCAGAGAAATAGGACTGGAACCTCGCCCGATGCATCTCTCGAGGTGGGTGGCGCTCGAGGATTGGTTTGACGACCAGGGAAGCCCTCTAGGTCAAGGGTCAAGTCACTGGTGCGGATTAACCAGAGGAACCAGACATTATTTATTTATTTATTTATTTATTACAGGCTCTTATATACCGCTCTATTCAGCATCAGCGCGGTTTACAATATAACAACATACCATAATGAACAAACTGTTTGGTTTTACAGAGAAACAAGGTCAGAGAACTTGGATAAAACATGGGAAGTCATTACTGCAACTATTTACAAGAGTATTTACAAGTATACATGACAGGATTGTTCTTAGTTTGGGTAGTGATCAAGATTGGTTAGTTGGTTAAGTAATAATGGGGGAAGAGGTGGGATTTGAGTGCCTTTCTAAAAAGGGATAGATCAGTGATAGCACGAATCATCTGCTGCTGTACCAGGACAGTGATACTGTGCTCTAAGGCCACCATTCTGGTCTCCAAGCCAGATGACTCCACAGCCTTTAACGCGGGCACCGATGGCGTCGGGATTGGCGTCTGTTCCATCGAGGAATCGTCCTCGACCAGGATGGCCATGGGGGTCCGAGGCCGATCGCCCGACACTGATGACTCCTTCCAGGGCAGCTTGTGACGCCACTCTCACATTGATCCCTTGGACTCATACCAGGGACTGCGGGATCTGGTGTGGAACTTTTCCAGACCTGTCCTCCGAGGCAGCCTTCGAGGACTTGGAGCTATTCTTGCATTCCACCTCCGGGGAGCTTCTCTCGGAGAAGCCGTAGCCCAAGCCAAGACTCCAAGGCAGCCCGGGCATCGCGGAGCATTGAGGTACTGGATGGGGCCCTGCCAGGGAGTCCAGCACAGAGTCGGATCTATGGAACAACTTCTGCTGCTGCTGTTGACGGGATCTTGATGGCCTTTGCAGACATGGACTTGCAAAGGTTGCAGCCCGAGATGTTGTGTTCCGGCCCAAGGCAACGGAGACAGCAGTCATGTGGATTGGTGAGGGACATCATCTTATTGCACAGATCATATTTTTTAAGCCACTGGTGGCCATAGGGAAAATCAGGCCCTTTAACCTGGGTGAGGGTCCAAGACCTACCGGCCAAAAAGGGCACAAAGAGCCGGTTGAGGGACACCTTCACAAAAAAGAAAAAAACAAACCCGTGGAGAGATGCCTAGGCAAGCTGGCTTAGGGAAAGGAAGAGATACCGGTACGCGTACTAGAAAGGAAAATTTTAAGGCAGAAGAGAGACACTTTTTCCGGGGAAATGAGAAAGATGTCCGGTGGGCTCCGCAGAAAAAAAGAGACGGAGGTAAGATGCCATCCTTGGGCAGGAAGAGTACCATGCATGTGTGGTGCATCTCCCAAAGGCTTTCTTTGAAAGCTGAGGAGATGCTTCTACATGGGCTCCATCGGCGCTGATGTCACCCATGAGAGGACTGACCTCCTGCTTGTTCCTGGAGAAAACAAAGATCTGAGGAGAGAAATTGGGAAGGCGGAAAGGCAAGCACACAGGCGCAGTGGAATGCTCCCAAAAGCTTTCCAACTGGACACTGTAGAATGTTCCAGTGCAGGCTTCTTCAGTGATGTTTGTCCATATGTGAAAACTGCATTCCTGCTTGTTCCTGGAGATTTATTACAGTAGTCGAGGCATGAGATGACAAGAGTGAGAAGTAAAGTAATGATGGCAGAGTTGATAAGAAAGTGGCGGAGGGAACCTTTTTGACGTAGAGTATGGAATGATCGTCTAACCACCGCCCTAATCTGATCATGAAAGGTAAGACCACTATCCAGAACACTGAGATATTTAAGCAAAGAGACCAGGGTGAATGGGGAACTGTCCAGTGAGGGGGCAATAGCAGGAACAGAAGAGCCATTCAGCCAAACTGTGAGGATTGAAGATGGATTCAACTTAAGGTGATTAGTGTGTAGCCAATGGGCCATGTTGGAAAGGCAGGGGTTAATAGCAGTGAGATCAGGAGACAAAGGGTGAGCGTGAGAGAAGCAAGATATCATCTGCGTATAGGTAAATGGAAACTCCATGCTGTTGGATATTAGCAAGAGGGGCCAGAAAAGTGTTTAAGAGTAGAGGGGCAAGGACCGAACCCTGAGGGACACTGCATGTCAGTAGAAACGTGGAAGAGGTAAAAGAATTAAATGACACCGAGTAAGAGCGATTAGACAGATGAGCTAGAAGGGAGTGATTGACAAGATCAAATGCAGCGGATGATCAAGTGAGATAGCTAAGGAAATATTGCTCTTATCCAGTGACTGCCATGTCTCATTAAGAACTGAAAGGAAAACTGTTTCCACGCTATGACCTGCACGGAAAACAGACTGCCTAGGATGAAGGAAATTGGTTTGTTCTAAATGAGCTGGAAATTGGGTGAACCAGTTTTTCCAATATTATAGAGAGAAAGGGGAGATGGGAGACAGGCTGATAGTGTGAAGGGACAGAGGGGTCAAGGGAGAGAAACAGCATGGGTCCTACTATGATGGATTTCCAAGAATGGGGGAAGATACCAGAGGAGAGACTTATTTATAAAAGAGAAATAGGAGACTAGGAAGAGCAGCTAAAGAGAGGACTGAAATCCAAGAGGATGGGAGGGGGTCAGAAGGACTTGAGTTTAGATCTCATAAAACAAAATTTGGTGAGTTAATCTAACCTCATTTAATGAAGTCACAAAAACAGCACATGAGTCATGATAGACAGTCTCCCAATGGATAAAAGTGTAGCCATTCTGCAGGTCACAACAGTAAAGCACAGTTACTTACCTGTAACAGGTGATCTCTGGGAACAGCAGGAATAAGCCTTCACATATGGGTATCGTCGGTACCGACGGAGCCTGCGCGGGAACGCTCCCCAGCATCCAGAAAGCAAGCTTTTGGGAGCATCCCACAGCGCCTGCACGCTGCCTTCCCGCCTTTCCCAACCGCCTCTCTCCAGTTCGAGTTTTAAGCTGAGACAAAAAGAGAGAGAGGAAAGGAAAGATAGAGAGATACAACTCCTAGGGGAGGGGAGGTGGGTGGGTTGTGAAGACTTATTCCTGCTGTTCCCAGAGATCACCTGTTACAGGTAAGTAACTGTGCTATCTCCAGGAAAAAGCAGGAATGAGTCTTCACATATGGGGACTCCCCAGCTAGAGATGCCAGGGAGATCTCCAAGGTTGTGAGTCCCTGAGAAGGGCTCTACCTCCCACCAATGGATCTCAGGCATCCAACCAGGGATGGGGGGGGTAGGAGTTGATTAGGTATGGAACAGGTGTTTGAGAACAGCCTGACCAAACAAGGCATCCCGGTGGGAGTCCTTGTCCAAGCAGTAATGGGCTGTAAAGGTATGAACCGAGACCCAGGTGGCCGCTCGACAGATTTGGTCGATGGACACAGAGTTCAGATGAGCCATAGAGGCTGCCATGGCCCTCACATTGTGAGCTGTGACATGGCCCTCCAGAGAAAGGTTCTTACTCTGATAGGCGAAAGAAATACACTGAGAAATCCAATTGGACAGAGTTCTCTTACAGACTGGAAATCCCAAATGAGAGGGATCAAAAGCAACAAAGAGTTGAGAGGACTTTCTATGCTGCTGTGTCCTTTGTAAGTAGAAAGCGAGCGCTCTCTTACAATCCAGGGTATGGAGATTCCTCTGCACTTGATGCATGAGGTCCTGGAAAAAAGACAGGTAAATACACATCCTGGTTCAGATGAAAAGGTGAGACCACTTTAGGCACAAAGTGTGGATTAGTCCTGAGGACTACCTTGTCATGATGGAACCTTGTATAAGGAGGATTAGCCACCAAGGCTTGCAGCTCACTGAAGGGGCGAGCTGAGGTGACTGCAATGAGAATAATAACCTTCCAGGAAAGGAATTTCAAGGAGGTGGTGGCTAAGGGTTCAAAGGGTGGCTTCATAAGCTGGCCAAGAACCAAATTCAAGTCCCATGCCATTGGAGGTGGTCTAATGGGAGGTTTAGTTAAAAGGCCTCTCATGAATCTTGCAATAAGAGGATGAGAGGAAATAGGCTGTCCATTGAGAGGCTTAAGAGATGCTGCAATAGCACTCAAATGGACTCTTACTGAATTCGTTTTAAGGCCTGCATGGGATAAATGCAGCAAATACTCTAGTAAAGAATTTAGAGGGATTGCAAGAGGGTTAAGACCCTTCTCTGCACACCAAATAGTAAACCTTTTCCCATTTAAAAGCATAGGAACGTCTAGTGGAAGGCTTTCTGGAAGCATGAAGGATATCCTTCACCTGCTGAGAAAGATGCAAATCTTGAAGGTCTAGGCCTTCAGCAACCAGGCCCTGAGATGAAGAGACTGGGGATTTGGGTGCCACAACGTTCCCTCCTCCTGGGACAGGCAGTCTGGAGCAGATCCCAAGTCCAGGGAGGGAGCTTGAGAGAGATGCAGAAGTAGAGGGTACCACACTTGGCGTGGCCAACGTGGTACTATGAGGATCATAGACCCCTTGTCTCTCTGAAGCTTGAACAGTGTCTTGGGAATTAGGGGAATGGGTGAAAAGGCATAGAGGAAGTCTTGCCCCCAATGAAGGAGGAAGGCATCCCTGGCCTGAACTCCCTGACACGGAATCCTGGAACAGAACCGGGGAAGTTTGGCATTCCACGGACTTGCAAACAGGTCTATGTCCGGGGTTCCCCAAATTCGAAAGATCCTGGCTATCTGGTCCCCATGGAGGGACCATTCGTGTGGAAGCAGAACTCGACTGAGTCTGTCGGCCCAAGAGTTCTGAACCCCTGGAAGATACACTGCCTCGAGATGAATTTGATGCTCTCTGGCGAAGGCCCACAATCTCAAAGCTTCGTTGCAAAGCGACAGAGAGCCAGTCCCACCCTGCTTGTTCACGTAGAACATGGCTACTTGGTTGTCCGTGTGGATGAGGACTGTCTTGTAGCTGAGCAGGTTGTTGAAGACTCAGAGCTAGAAGAATTGCTCTGAGCTCCAAGAGGCTGATATGTAGAGATGTCTCCTGTGGAGACCAGATGCCCTGGGTGGAGAGATCTTGTAGATGAGCTCCCCAACCCCTTGGAGAGGCATCTGTTGTAAGGGTTGCTTGGGGTAGCAACTGTTGAAAGGGGGACCCCAGCAACAGATTTTGAGTGGACTTCCACCACTGGAGAGACCAAAAGAGGCGACTGGAGGTTGCTATTTTGTCTGACAGGCACCCTGATGCCTAGGTCCATTGGGTGGACAGAGTCCACTGAGCTGCCCTCATGTGAAGGCGAGCATAAGGAACCACACGCACGGTGGATGCCATGTGGCCTAACAGTTGTAACATCTCTCGAGCAGCTAAATGGGACTTTAACTGAATTTGTGAGGCTAACTGCACCAAGCGTAGGCAACGGGCCTGGGGAAGATAGGCCCTTGCAGTTGTGGTATCCAGCAAGACCCCTATGAACTCTAATGACTGAGTAGGGGTGAGATGTGATTTTGGGATGTTTATTACAAGTCCCAGATACTGAAGAACACACCTTGTGCAGGGCTAGGGAAGCCTGGGCCTCTGACTGGGATGGAGCTCGGATGAGCCAGTTGTCCAGATATGGGAATACAAATATTCCTAGAGTGCGTAGAAATGCAGCTACTACTGCCATGCATGTTGTGAACTCTCTTGGAGCAGAGGCCAGACCGAAAGGAAGCACTCTGTATTGGTAGTGCTTTCCTTGATAAAGGAACCGAAGGAACCTTCTGTGTGTTGGATGGATGAGGACATGGGTGTACGCATCCTTGAGATCTAGAGAACAAAGCCAATCCTGACTCTGAAGGTATGGAAGGAGAGCACCGAGAGAAATCATCTTGAATTTCTCCTTGCATAGAAACTTGTTCAATTCTCTGAGATCTAATATGGGTCTGTAGCCCCCTGTTTTCTTTGGGATAAGAAAATAGGGGGAGTAGAACCCTGAGCCCTGTTGAAGAAGGGGTACTTCTTCTATTGCCCTTTGGGCAAGAAGGGTAGCAATCTCCTGACCCAGAAGGTCGAGGAGAGATGTTGGAGAATTGAAATGTCTCACCATGGTGTGAAGAGGAAGGTTTAAGAAATGAAGCTTGTACCCCTCCCTTATGATGGAGAGGGTCCATTGCTCTGCTGTGATTTGTTCCCATCTGGGAGCAAAGTGAGCTAACCCTCCTGGAATGGTGAGAGGCTCTGGTTCTTCTAGAGCAAGAAAGGCTAAGTTCTCTAGTTGTAAGACAAAGGCCCTGAGGAGGCTGAGGCTGTTGGGTCGTAGCAGTCCTTGCAGCCTTAGGCTTGGCTTGTTTAGGTTGTTGCTGACGCTTTGCAGCAAAACGACCTGCAGAAGATGCCTGCTGATCATAAACAGGATAATATTTCCCCTTTTTGGGAAAGAAAGCCTTTTTGAATAACCTTTTTCTAACAGGAGCAGAAGTAGACTTTGAAAGTCTATCTAAGGCAGAATTCTCAGCATCCATTCTGAGTGGCCTTTGCTTGCCAATCCTTGCCAAAAAGGTTTTCACCTGTACAAGGAAGATTTCCTAATCCATCCTGGACCCAGGGTTCCAAATCAAAAGGTTGTAACCAAGCAACTCTGCATGCACCTATGGCAATAGCCGAGGCTCTTCTGGCACACTCAAAAGAGTCAAAGGCTGCACGGTTGGAAAATTTGGAAACATCCCGGGCATGTTTAAGCCGGGTGAGAAACTCCTCCCTTTTATCTTCTGAGATAAGAGATAAAGTTTGCAGATGATCTGTAACTTCTTTTAGAAACATCCCCATATAGAGACTATAGGAGTTGATTCTGGCAGCAAGCATATTGGCCTGGAAAATTCTCCGGCCAAAAGCATCTAAGGTTCTGCATTCTCTTCCTGGAGGATTAGATGAGTGCCTTTTTGCACTCTTTATCTTCTTCATAGCAGACTCCACCACAATAGAGTGGTGAGGAAGCTGAGTCTTATGAAAGCCAGGACAAGGAGGAACACGGTACATGGTGTCCAACCTACGAGAATGAGGGGAGGTGGTGAGAGGAGTCTCCCATATGCCCAACATGTGATCATAAAGGATCTCATGAATTGGTAAAGTAGCTGCCTCTTTAGGAGCCTTAGGATATTGTAAAATATCCAATTTTTTGGCTCTAGGCTCTGCCTCAGGGGCCACTGAAATGGAGAGGCCCCTGGCACCTTCCCTAATGAAGTCTTGAAAAGACAAGTCTTCTGGAGGAGACATTCTTCTTTTTGGAGAAGAGGGCTCCTGAGGAAGGAGTACCGATGCTTCGACAGAAGCCTCTGATTCATCAGAGTCTTTGGAGGAATCGAAGTATCATCTGTCTTGATGCTCCCGCAGAGCCCAATACGCGTACCGAGTGGTATCGACATCAGGAGTGATCGGTACCGATGGGCATCACAGAACAGGGTACCGCTGCAGTCGACACCGGCACCGGAACTGATATCGGTGCCGGAACCGGTACCGACAACGGAGTTTGTTGCGGTACCGGAGGCGTCTCAGCTTGTATGAATGCCGTAATGGCACGCTGCATGGTCACAATATTCTGATCCATCGACGACACCAATGTCTGGATGTCGGTACCAGTGGAAACCACTGGTACCCCAGAACATGGCAACAGGTGATCGGTCGAGGCCGAGCCATCGATGTCAACCTGTGACCCCATAGATAAAGCTTTGGAAGCCGAAGCCTCCCGCCGGGGTAATTTTGCCGGTGCGGAATCCTCGAGAGCAACACCGGAGGCATCTCGATACTTAGAGGGAGATCTACCCTTCGAGGACCGGCTGGACTTATGTTTGGTTACCTGAGATCCATGGGAGGAAGAAGCAGCCCTGGAAGACGTCGATGCCACCGAAGCTGCATCAGAGGGAAACATGGTACTGAGCTTGGCCGCTCGATTCTGTCGACCTCTTTTAGACATCATGGAACAGGACTCACAATCCGTGATGGAGTGGTCAGGACCCAAACATTTTAGACACCAGTCATGGGTGTCGGTGACAGAAATAGTGCCGCTGCACTTCGTGCACTTTTTAAACCCGGAAGCGGGCTTTTCCATGAGGAAAATTTTTCCTAGGCCTAAGGCCCAAAGAAGAAAAAATGCACAGAAGTGGGAAACGGTAGTTTTTTTGAAGAAAAAAGAAAGAAAGACCGGCAGTACCGGTCCGACGTCGAAGGAGGCAGACGCGCGACCAAAGAAATAAAAGAAAACAAAGAACTTCTTCAGCGGTGACAGGAATACGACCTGCTGGCTCCGCGGAAAAGAATTACTGGAGAGAGGCGGTTGGGAAAGGCAGCGCGCAGGCGCTGTGGGGGATGCTCCCAAAAGCTTTCTTTCTGGACGCTGGGGAGCGTTCCCACGCAGGCTCCGTCGGAACCGACGATACCCATATGTGAAGACTCATTCCTGCTTGTTCCTGGAGATCACTACTTACTTGTAACAGACATCCCCTGAAAGCAACAGTTCGGCAATCACATATATGGATGAAGTCATCCTTTGGCACCAACCCATGTGTTTTCAAAACTTTAGGAAAAACTTGATCCCACTGCACAAGCACAGAAATTTTGATGTCCTTGTGCAGTGTGCCTTGGCTCTCTAATTAAGCTAATCAGCTTAACTCCTGAAGAGAAGGGGGAAAGCTTATATGACTGATGAACTACATGATACTAACAAATTTGCTAATGTCAGAGTATCCATATGGTTAAAGTCAAAAGAGATGAAAACTGCATAGACTTTCTGATGGACTTCCTTTTTGGGTATTAAGCAATAGTTCATTAAAGTCCAGAGCTTGGAGGGTTTAGGATAGAAGGTAACCAAAACTACTACCTCATTAGGAAGAAACGGTGACTAAGAGTCCTTAAGACTACATTATTGTGATGAAAGTGCATTTACAGTTAATATATGCTTTTGAAGCTCATTAATCTTTCCTGCAGAGATGACTGTCCAGGAAAGTAATTTAAATGACAAAAACTTTAAAGATGAGATTCCATTGGCTCAAAAGGAAGTTTCATGAGTAAGAAAAATACATTTAGATCCCATGGGGCCAGAAGCTTTCTAACCAGAGGTTTTATATCAATACCTCTCATGAATCTGGAGACAACAGGACACCAAGGCTCAATCTAACAGGACATAACAGGCAAAGAGGGCATTCTGAAAGAGGATGTCTAAGAACTTAATTGAAAGTGGTGGTAGTAAGTGTGGTAACTAGCAAATGATGAAAAGGGTCTTAGCTTTGGGCAAAACACCAGATGAAAAACCTCCATCTGAAGTATCAGGATCTTCTCATGGAAAGTTTTCTTACTGCCAT
This sequence comes from Ichthyophis bannanicus, assembly GCA_033557465.1. Classification (NCBI taxonomy): domain Eukaryota; kingdom Metazoa; phylum Chordata; class Amphibia; order Gymnophiona; family Ichthyophiidae; genus Ichthyophis; species Ichthyophis bannanicus. Next base: position 687,228,631 of record CM066036.1, on the reverse strand, counting down.
CAGGATGTTGAGAATGCCTTGAATCAGAAATGTAAATCTCAAAGAAGCAAGTATTTCTATATGATCAAAAAGAGAAATTAGACTTACTCGCTAATTGTTGTTCCTTCAGCAACTCCAGTCCAGTCCCGCACCTGTGGGTAGTGTACCTCTTCCAGCAGCTTGTAGACTGAGCATGTCATCCTTTTGATGACACTAGTGTACTTAAGCAGCTGGCACTGCCTATCAGCCCCAGTACCTAATGACAAAGCAAATTCAGAGGAGCAACAAATAAGTAGTTAAACATGCAACAAACACTTCTATGCCTAAACAAACTAGCACCCCCTCCATCCCCTGGTAAGGATACCAGACCTCCCCCTCCAGGATGAGGAGGCCTACCTATTGAGCGCCCGAGCAACTCCAACCAGCAGGGAGCAAGCAACTGACAGCTCTTTTGATCCACCGCCCCCCCCCCCCCCCGCCAACACCGATTACACCCCACTCCCCGGCTCCTCCTGGCCACTTCCTCCACCAAGGGAACCAGCTTCAGGACCGGGGTGCGTAAAGCTTATCACAGAAAGCACTTACGGAGGGTTCCAGGACTGGACTGGAGTTCCTCAAGGAACAATTAGCAGGTAAGTCTAATTTCTCTTTCCTTATCGTCCCCCTCCAGTCCAGTCCCGCACCTCTGGGACCCGCACAACTAGTCTGAAGCACTGCCGATATGAAGCGAGCATCCCCTGCCGCCTGGACATCCCGGCAATAATGCTTAGAGAAAGCATGCAGCAACAACCACATTGCCGCCCTACAGATCTCCACCAGCGGAACTAAACTATATTCTGCCCACGAGGCTGCCTGAGCCCTCGTGGAATTCACCCACGACCCCACCGGCACGGCTTTACCCTTCAAGATGTATGCCGACGCAATTGCCTCCCTGATCCATCTGGAAATGGAGGCCTTAGCTGCCGCCTCACCTTTGCATGGCCCGCCAAACAGAACCAATAGATGGTCCGATCTCTGAAAGGACGATGTCCTTTTCACATACTTTCACAGGGCTCTTAACAGCCAGGCAGCACAGCTGTGGAATGTAGGACCCACATCCGCGTCGCCAGAGCCCGTAAGGAAAAGGCCTGATTTATATGAAATGCTGACACCACCTTGGGCAAAAATGAAGGTACCAGGCACAAGACCACTTTCTCCTTGGAAAAGGAAAGGAATGGCTCCTGGCACGACGGGGCCTGAAGCTCTGAAATCCTGTGTACCGTGGAAATTGCCACCAAGAATACCATTTTCAGATTCAAATCCTTCAGGGAAGCTCAACCCAGCAGTTCAAAGGGTTCCCCAGACAGCACCATCAGTACTAGATTGAGATCCCAAGGCGGTACCACCACCCTCTTCGGCAAACTGAGGTGGGTCACCGCCCTTAGAAATCTCAGCACGTCTGGGTGTGTACCCAATGGCACCCCATGGACTTTCCCATAACAGGAAATCGCCGCCTGCTGCACCCTCAAGGAACTGACAGCTAGACTCTTATCAAAACCGGACTGCAAGAACGCCAAGATGTCCTGGACAGAGGCAGTAGAAGGGCGTGACTGCCTGTCCCTCTCCACACCAAAGATGCATCCTATGCGGATGCATGCCAGGTTTGTAGATCTCCTCCGAGCCTGTAGCAAAGTCGCTATCACCGAGCCCGAATATCCTTTTCAACCTTGCCCTTTCAAGAGCCATGCTATAAGCAAGAATCAATCCACCTGAGGCATGCAAAGCAGCCCCTGCGGCAAGAGGTCCTTTCAACCCGCAAGCCACCATGGTCAACCTGCCAGTATCCAAATCAGGTCTGCCTATCACGGGTGCTTCGGCCAGTCCGGTGCCACCAGACTTGCTAATCCCTGGTGCGCCTCTATCCATTGCACTACCCGGCCTACGAATGCCCACGGAGAAAAAACATTGGAGAGACCCTCTTTGGGCCACCGCTGAATTAGAGCATCCAGAACCTTGGACATCCTTTCTCTTTTCACTGAAAAACAGGCAGGCCTTGGACGACTTGAACGTTGCCATTAGGTCCATTACCAGTGTGCCGCATCAGTGGACCACCTGCTCGACCACCCCCTGATTGAGCTATCACTCTCCGGGGTCTACGTGCACTCGGCTGAGGTAGTCTGCCATCACATTACCGACTCCCGCTATGTGCGCCGCTGCTAATGCCTGGAGACAAATCTCTGCTCCTCTGAACAACCTTTTTGGCCTCCTCCTCCATGACTGCACTGCCCGTGCCTCTTTGCGGGTTGATGTAAACCACTGTGGTCGCATTGTACCAGAGGACGCCGACTACCTTCCACTGCAATCATGGCTCAAAACCTTTTAGCGCCAAGGTCACCACTCGCAACTCAAGCCTGTTGATCGACCACAGGGCCTCCTGCGGACTCCACTGTCCCTGAACAAAGTGTCCTCCACAATGGGCTTCCCGCCTGAAAAACTGGCATCGGTCATCAGCAGAACCCATACCAGGGACTTGAGTGGCATGCCACCTTTCAGGCTCCCCAGATGCAGCCACCACCTGAAGGCTCTCCTGGTGCTCTGCGGGCAAGGAAGTACTTGGGACATGTGTCGACTGATGAGACAACCGATGGAGCAGAGCCCTCTGCAGCGTCACATGTGTGCCCTTGCCCATGGGACTAGCTTGAGAGCGGCCGCCATGGTCCCCAGAACCTGCAGATAATGCCACGCCAACGGTCTCGCCATCTTCAGGACTGCCGTATCAACTGTCATAGCTCCTGCGCCCAGCAATTTGGCAGGAAAACCCTACCAACGCAGATATCGAAGCAAGCTCCCAAATACTCTTAGATCCTGGGACAACCATAAGTGACTCTTGGCCAGGTTGACCCCCCAACCGAGACTTTAAAGGAATTCCACCACCCGCGCTGTTGCTCTTTCGCTATCATCCATGGACTTTGCCCGGATCAGCCAATCGTCTAGGTACGGATGGACGAGAACCTCTTCCTTGTGGAGAGCTGCTGCCACCACCACCATGACCTTGGCGAAGGTATGGGGGTAGTCGCCAGACCGAAGGACGCTCAAAACTGGGAATGGCCCCTTGGCACCACAAAACGGAGAAACTGCTGATGTTCTGGATGGATGAGAATATGCAGATACGCCTCCGTGAGATCAAGAGACGTCAAGAACGTTCTGCTTCCTACTGCCACTATTACTGATCCCAGCATTTCCATGTGGAAATGCAGTACACGGAGACAGCGGTTCATGCCCTTGAGGTCGAGAATCGGGCAAAAGTAACCTTCCTTTCTGGGCACCACAAAATACATGGAGTATCGACCGAAGCCAGAACTGGTCTCACGGAACTGGTTCATCGGCTCATAGGTGCAGGAGACAAGTCAAGGTCTCTTCTACTGCCGCCGACACCGTTGCGTCCACTTTGGGTGATCAAAGGAGTTCTTGTTCTTGCTCTGGCAGCGGGTACAGGCACTCAAGGATCGCACCCCTTTAAGGCTGGCCCCCGGCAGATCCCACTCATCCTGGATCATGTGTCATGATGCTCCCTGTACCGGGAAGACTTTCTGCGATTTACGCACCGTCTGGAGCGGCGGATCCTCCAGCGCCTCTTCCTCTGCCGGGAGTTTAGCAGGCATATTCAGGGCCTTGAGGGACTCCAATATGAGCACCGGCAGCTCCTCCCAGTGGAACACCCAAACAAATCCGGGCCTGATCCTCTTGTTCTGGGATCTCCTTCCAACTCTTCCTGCAGACCTAGCTCCGTGTCGAGGTCTTCCCCATCCAACCCCTCCGACAATAGCGATTGCTACCACTCCTCTGAGCTTCTAGCCCGCTTAGACGTCACAGCCCCTGACTCGTGCTCTTTTGCGCCCAAGGCCCTCTTAGCCACGTGTTCTGGGGCTGAGGAGCCGCTTACCAAGACCTGTTGAAGTAGGCAAAACATCTTATACAAAAGTAGGACAAACTCCGTGGGTTTCTAGTCCCACAGGTGCTCCTTGTGGTCTTGGGCAAGCCACTTAACCCTCCATAGCCCATGTTCCCTGTAAAATAGTTATCTCCAAGTTATAATGCCCTGTTCAATGTAATTTCAGTTTGTTCAATGTAAACTGCCTTGATATCATGAAAGGCGGTATATAAGAAATGTTAAATAAATAAATAAAAAAACTCCCCTGGGAGCCCTATTGCTTCCCTGGCCTTGAGGGGGTGGACAGCCCGGGCATCCTGCAGGGACCAGGAGCAAGATCCATTGAAGGTAAGATGGCAACCCCTTCCCCCAGGGTCTATTGCAACCAGGAGGGACTCTCATCCTGCAAGCCCTGCTCCAATGACTTAGCCTCTTGCATTCAGTCTAGGCAGACATCTGCCTCCGAGACCGCTCCCCATTGGGTCCAGCATATCTTGAGGATTTTTAGATTGCGCTGTCGTGTTGTACTTCACAGATATGACATGGACCATGTACGGATCCAATCAGACTGACACTTTCTCCAAGTAAAAGTCTGTACTCCTTATAAAAAAATATAGTTTCCATTACACACAATATCACCTTTTGAAAATGGAATCGCTAGTATATTCCAAAATACTCTGTAAATAAGTTACTTTAATATGTTATTTAGCTCTTGCTAAACAGTTATTAAGACATTAAAAGTGAGTTCTATGTTATAATGTAATTGTGTTATATTCATTGTAAACTGCCCTTGATCTCTGGAAGGGCGGGGGGGTATATAAAAGCAAATAAAGTAAAATAAAATCTAGGTCGAGATAAGGGATGATCATGTCAGGTTACTCACTCACCATAGACAGATGGAAGGATTTAATTTGTCTCCTACCACTGACTGTGTCTATCTTTTTAGATATATACATTTCTTATATGCAGGTACTTCCTGTTTTTCACAGAATAAAAAACGTAGCTACTACAAACCTCTATGCAGCATTTTTTCCTGCTTATCTTTCACTTATTTCTGTCCCTAACGTTTTGCCTGACCCTTCCCAGGAGAACGTCACAATGTCTCAAACTGTCACTTATATGACCTGATCAGGCACAACAGCTCTCTGAAATCTGCCCAGCAACAGAATAAGTTGGGCTTTTTCCACAGGTCTGCATCAAGTTATTATGCACTGAATACACATTCCATCTGTTATACAGTTCAAAACTTTATGATGTGGCATGAAGTGGGGTTCACCCCCCCCCCCCCTTGATACCCATCCCATACCAGGCACTGCGGTCTGGCCGGCATAGTGGGAAGGGCTGCAGGCACTCCCCAGAATGCCCTCAATCTGTACCCAGGAAGGTAAAAGGATCCCCCTAGCACAGTGGATCTCCACGAGCTCAGGCATGGAGCACTAGAGTACCTGAACTAAAATAAAATAAAACCACTTTACCAAAATCTAATTAACTGAAACGAAACTGCAAATGGCCCCCTAGAAAGAAGCTGCTCTGTCTTGTTTTATTTTCAGGTGGCTGCCTCTCCCAGGCATCCAAAACAAAGCAGGCGGTTAAAATGCACACGGGCCTGAAGAAGAAATTGCGCTTAAACACAGCAGGAGGAGTTTCCTGCGCCGCTGCAGGCTCCCAAACAAGTGGCTGCAGGCCACTCTGTCTCCTCGTGTTCCAGCGGTTGCTAGGAGTTCCTGCTGTCCTCCCCCCTCTTACCTTACTCCCACGTACTCTCCCTAGTACCAGTTTCCAACTCCATTTCTGCGTCTGTGTACTCTATTCCAGTTCTTTGGGGTAACTGCCCTACTACTCCAGCCTTTCGCCCTCAGTCTCCGCGATCTCTCTATCGCTGCCCTGCAAACCTTATTCAATGTATATCCTCCTGCCCCTCTTGTTCATCCCGAGCACAGGCTACTACTAACCCCTCCCCTCTCAAATTAGGTCTCCTCAACTGCTGATCTTTACAATCCAAAACTCTTTTGGTCTCAGACCTTGTTGTCCGTGAACCCCTGGACCTTCTACTTACAGAAACCTGGCTGAAAGAAGGGGAAGATTCTCTCCTGGCTTGCTGCCTTCCTCCTGAATTCTCTACCATCTCTGTCCCCCGCACAGGTTGTACGGGCGGCGTAGTGGCTATTATCCTCTGTGCCTCTCTCTCTCTCACAGATTTCATCTCCTGCTCTGCATTATCCTGAAGCCCTACTCATTCACCTTCATACTTCATCTCCCCTGCATATTCTTCTTGTATACTCCCCTCCTGGGCTACGCCCTGATCTCTGGGATTCCCCCTCCTCTTATCAATTTCTGACTTATCACTGATTTTTCCCCAATTAATTACTGCAGGAGATTTTAACCTGCACTTGGACTCTTTCTTCCCCCTAGGGATCACTCCTTTATTTCACTTATGCAGGATCTGTCTTTTCATCAACATGTCCTTTTTCCCACTCACTCTGCAGGTCACACTCTGGATCTCATTCTCTCTCCAGTCTCTTTCCCCTTCCACATACAGTCTCTTCAGGCCACCCCTCTCCCCTGGACTGATCACTACCTGCCTAACCTTCAACTGCTCACCCTCTCCATCTCCATCCACCTAGTCTCCCCAGGCTCTCTTCTCACCCCCAGGCTCTCCCTAGGCTCTCTTCTCACCCCCTCCCCCCATTCAGCGACTCTCCCGTCATATTACCCCCCTTACTCTCCAGAACTTAACATCCGCACCGGATCTCCTACCCTCAAACTTTTCTTCCCTCTCCCCAAACTCACAAGCCTCCACTTGGTCCTCTCGTCTTTCTACTGCTCTTGATCACTGGCTCCCCTCCAGCCACGCGCCATATCCCGTCGCCCCTCTCAACCGTGGTTCCATGATGGTCTTCGTCTTCTGACTCAACTTCGACACACAGAACGCCTTTGGCAGAAATCACCTTCTTCATCTACCCTGTCCAACTTTAAGACCAATCATGCCCACTACCGATCACAAGTTCACAAGGCCAAGCAATCTTACTTCTCCATCGCTATTTCCTCTGCACCTAATCAGACCCGTCACTTGTACACAGTCCTCAGGACCCTCACGTCCCTACAGTCCAGCTCTACCTCCACTCCACCTCCATCAGTTCCTCCCCCCTCTCAACTTGCAGCCTTCTTTAGCAACAAGATTCTGGACCTAAGAAAATCTCTGCCTCACTGCCCTCCACCCATCTCTTCTCCTCCACTCCCCCTGTCTCTCCCCCTCCTACGTCTCAGCTCTCCCATACCTGGACATCTTTTCATTCCATCTCCACCTCGGAACTCATGAGACTAATATCCTCCTCCAACAAAACTTTCTGCCCACTCAACCCTATCCCTTCTTCTTGGATACTCACCCCCTCCCTTGCTCTCCTTCCCCCATATCCTCACCATGATTAATACCAGTCTCTCCACAGGTGTTTTCCCCCACCCCTGAAAGCATGCCCTTATCCGCCCCATCCTGAAGAAGCCCACACTCGATCCCCAGATTCCTGCTCACTATCGCCCATTTCCAATCTTTCCTTCCTCTCCAAGATACCTGAGAAGACTTTGCACAACTGTCACGGCACCTTGACTCTACCCATTTTCTCCACCCCCGTCAGTCAGGCTTCCGATAAGGTCACAGTGTGGAGACTGTCCTTTTGGGCTTCCTTAACGAACTTCATGTAGCTCACGACCGTGGTGACCTCTCGGTGCCAGTATCCCTAGATCTCTCGGCGGCATTTGACTTAGTTGATCACTCTTCTTCTCTCTCGTTTACGTGAAGCTGGTCTCTGTAGTACAGTTTATAGCGTAGTTACTCACCTGTAACAGGTGTTCTCCAGGAGCAGCAGGAATCAGTCCTCACATATGGGTGACGTCGGCGCCGACGGAGACCTCGCGGAGCAATTTTCCCCAGCTTTCAAAGAAAGCCTTTGGGAATTGCAGCGCGCATGCGCGGTCGCCTTCCCGCCCAAGGGTGCCATCTTAGCCAGTCTGATGACATAGCTAAAAGACAGCATAAAAATTTGCAAAAAAACTTAAGCAGATGATTGCAACTCCACGGGGAGGAGGGAGGGTTGTGAGGACTGATTCCTGCTGCTCCTGGAGAACACCTGTTACAGGTGAGTAACTACGCTTTCTCCAGGACCAAGCAGGAAGTCAGTCCTCACATATGGGACTCCCAAGCTTAAGGCTACCGGAGACCCTAAGCACAAAAATGAGCTCCCTCTAGCTCAGCGGCACGGAAGGAAGGAATCTTCGCTGAATTATCACCCACCGGTAGCCCCCATCCGGGATGGAGGGTAGGAGTTGCTCAAACCTCGAAGAGATTTCGGAGGACTGCCTGTCCGAAAGCACTGTCCCTGCGGGACTCCCTCTCGAGACAGTAATGGACCGCAAAAGTCTGGCTCGAAGACCAAGTAGCAGCCCGGCAGATGTCTGCCAGCGGAACAGAGCGGAGGTAAGCCACTGATGTAGCCTTCGCCCGAACACAATGAGCCGTGACTCGACTTTCTAAGGAGAGTCCGGCTGCCCCATAAGCCCAAGCGATACAGTCAGCAACCCAGATGGACAGAGTACGCTTGGAGACCGGGAGCCCCAATTTATTGGGGTCAAAAGACACAAAAAGCTGAGCAGCTTTACGGTGCTCCCGCGTACGGTCAAGGTAGAAGTTCAATGCCCTTCTACAGTCCAGGGTATGCAGGACTCGTTCAGCTCGGCTGGAGTGAGTCCTGGGAAAGAAGGTTGGAAGTACCACCTCTTGATTGATGTGAAAAGGGGAGACAACTTTTGGAAGAAATTTTGGGTGAGTCCGTAGGACTACCCTATTTTTGTAGAACCGAGTGAAGGGAGGATCAGACACGAGGGCCTGCAATTCACTTACGCGTCTAGCGGAAGTGAGGGCTATCAGGAATAAGGTTTTCCACGAAAGAAAACGCAGAGAACAGGTAGCCATCGGTTCAAAAGGCGGACAGGTGATCCGCTGTAAAACCACATTCAGATCCCAGTCAGGTGCTGGCGGGCGCAGAGGTGGTTTAAGTAGAAGGAGACCTCGGAGAAACCGGGCTACGAGAGGGTCGCTGGAAAGAGGTCTGCCGTCCACCGGCACATGGTGTGCTGAAAGAGCACTGAGGTGGACTTTGACGGAGTTGGACTTAAGTCCCAGATTAGAGAGGTAGAGCAGGTACTGCAAGATCACCGACACCGAGCAGGAGAAGGGATCCTGAGACTGCTGTACACACCAAACGGAAAAGCGACGCCATTTAAGGGCGTAGCATTTGCGGGTAGAAGGTCGCCGAGAAGCTAGGACGACCTCTTCCACCTCTGCCGGCAGGAGAAGGGGAGCGAGGACTACCCTTTCAGCCGCCAGGCCATTAGGTTGAGAGATCTGAGGTTGGGGTGTAGCAGAGACCCCTGATCCTGTGTTAGGAGATCCGGTTGAAACCCCAGAGGGAACGGATCCTCTGCCGCTAATTGCAACAGGAGTGGGAACCACGGCTGTCTGGGCCAGCGAGGAGCCACCAGGATCATGGACGCTTTGTCCCGGAGAACCTTGAATAGAGTTCGGGAGACTAGTGGGATGGGAGGAAAAGCATAGAGAAGGCTTTCCGACCATGAGAGTAGAAAAGCATCTGCCGCTACCCGAAGGGGATGTGGGCTGACGAGAGCAGAAGCGAGGAAGTTGCCGGTTGAGAGGACTGGCAAAGAGATCAATCGTGGGGAGGCCCCACTTCAGAAAGAGTTTCTGAACTACCAAGGGATCCAGACGCCACTCGTGCGGCTGGAGTATCCTGCTGAGTTTGTCCGCCAGGCAATTTTCTTGGCCTGGGAGATAAACTGCCTTGAGAAGAATGCCGTGACTGACGGCCCAAGAGCAGAGCTTCTGAGCTTCTCGGCAGAGAAGGAAGGAGCCCGTGCCCCCCTGCTTGTTCACGTAGAACATGGCTACTTGATTGTCCGTCTGGACAAGGACGGACTGGTGAGAAGTCAGGTGGGAGAAAGCCTTGAGCGCCAGACGAATTGCTCTGAGCTCCAGGAAGTTGATCTGTTGAGCAGACTCCCACGCGGTCCAGAGACCTTGAGTACATGCCCCCTGGCAATGTGCTCCCCAACCCAGGAGGGAAGCATCGGTCATCAGCACTTGAGCCGGCTGAGGCGACTGAAACGGCATTCCGAGCACCAGGTTCGGCCGATGAAGCCACCACTGTAGGGAAGAGGCCAGCAGCCCGGAGAGGCGCACTAAGTCGGCTAGTCCGCCGGTGGCTTGTTGCCACTGCTTGCGAAGGCACCATTGAGCCGGCCGCATATTCAGGCGAGCATTGGGGGTCACGTGGACGGTGGAAGCCATATGGCCGAGTAGTCTCAGGAAGCGCCTGGCGGAGACCAGGGACTGGCTGCGAAAACGGCCGGTTAGGTCCATGAGCCGTTGAGCCCTGTCGAGAGGCAGGAAAGCTCGAGCCTGAGGAGTGTGCAGTCTTGCGCCGATGAACTCGAGATCCTGTGAGGGGAGCAAAGTGGACTTTGCGAAGTTTATGACAAAGCCCAAGTACTGCAGAAGAGTCACCGTGCGGTGTGTGGCATTGGCGACTGCCGGAGAGGACGACGCTCTGATGAGCCAGTCGTCGAGGTACGGAAAGACATAGAGGCCGTGAAGCCTGAGATAGGCCGCCACCACCGCGAGACATTTTGTGAAGACTCGCGGTGCGGAGGATAGGCCAAAGGGCAGTACTCTGTACTGGTAGTGATTTCCTGCCACCACAAACCTTAGGTATTGGCGGTGGCTTGGGTGGATGAGGATGTGCGTGTAGGCATCCTTTAGATCCAAGGAGCATAGCCAATCTCACTGCTGGAGGTAGGGCAGAAGGATTCCAAGGGTAAGCATCTTGAACTTTTCCCGCACGAGGAACTTGTTGAGGTTGCGCAAGTCCAGGATGGGTCTGAGGCCTCCTGTCCTTTTTGGTATTAGGAAATACCTGGAATAAAAGCCTTGACCTCTCAGGTGGTGGGGCACCGGTTCCACAGCCTGTTCCTGAAGAAGACTTGCTAACTCCTGAAGGAGTAAGTCCCTGTGCAGAGGGAGTCGAGGAGGTTCTCCCGGAAAATAAGAGGGAGGGACCTGATGGAAGTGGAGAAGATATCCTTCTCGCACGACTTGAAGCACCCAGGCATCTGAAGTGATGTTGGACCACCTGTGGGTGAAGTGAACCAGCCGGCCTCCGGTGCTGGGAGGAACCAGCTGAGGGGGAGAGGCTATGCTGAGGAAGTCAAAAACCCCCACCCTGCTGAGCAGGGGCTGGTGGTGCAGGCTTGGGGGCTTGCTGCCTACGGGACCCGTTACCCCGTCCCTTGGCCTGCTGACCCTGTTGGGGAGCTGGAGGGGCCTGATATTGAGGGTAGTGTTTATAGGCAGCCGCCTTTCTCGGGTAAAAGGACTTCTTTCCCGAGCCCTTCTTTTTCTGGGAAGGGGCGGAGGTCTTCCTAGAAAGCCTGGTCCTGGTGAGAGTCTCCGTCTCGATTTGTGCAGCCTTTTCAGCCATGGGCTTGCCAAAGAGGTTCTCACCTCTGCAGGGGACATCGACCAACTTGTCCTGCACCCAAGGTTCAAGGTCAGAAGACTGAAGCCAAGCCTGTCGGCGGGCACCGATGCCAGCTGCGGCCACACGAGCCGATGCTTCAAAGCCATCATAGGCTGCTCGGGACATGAATTTGGAGCATTCCCGAATACCAGTTGTCAAGGCTAGGAACCTCCGCAAAGGTTCCTCGGACAGTCCAGCGGAGAATCCGGCTAGCTCTTTAGCCAGGTCTCGGAGATACATGCCCATGTATAGCTGGTAGGTCTGGACACGACAAGCCAGCATAGAGCCCTGGAAACACTTCTTACCAAGGCCATCCAGGTTACGGGCCTCCCTGCCAGGAGGCACCGAGGAGTGCATTTTTTGGCTCTTAAGCCTATGCATGGCCGATTCCACTACCATGGAATGGTGTGGCAGCTGTGGTTTTTGGAAGCCAGGACTCTTGCGGACTCGATAGATGGAATCGACCCACTTGCTCAATACCGGCGACGAGGCCGGACTCTCCCACATGCGGAAGAGTAGTCGTTCCAGCATGGGAGGCACCGGTACAGTAAAGTGCTCCCGGGCGGGAGAGTCGTACTGAAGGGCGTCGAGCTCTTCGGCTCGAGGCTCCTCCTCGGGATCCGCAGGGAAGGCCAAAGCCTTGGCCATATCCCTGACGAAGTCCGAGAACCGGGCATCCTCCGGAGGGGACTGTTTCCGAGGTTCGGACTCAGGTGAGTCCGAGGGGACACACCGAGTCCGAAAGGAATCAGGTGACTCCTCCTCTTCAGACTCCCAGGCCGACTCCGAGGAGGAATCGGTGGGGTCGGCTCGGGCAGGCGGAGGCGTCGGCCGACCCGACGCCGAGGGAGTCGGCGGCGACGACCTCGGTCCCGAACGGGAGGCCGAGGGTGACCTCGACCGAGGATCGACTCGAGTTCGCATGGACTCGAGGATCGGCTCGGTCTCCGGGGTCGACTTAGACGTCGACGTCCCGGCGGTCGGGGCAGCGGCGCCAGCGAGGCTAGCGATCAGTGCCCGCTGCTGGTCCATGAAGGCAGATAGTCTGCTCTCCAAGGCCGTCAACCTGAGTCCGACCTCAGGTGACCCAGCAGCCCCCGACTCGGGCCCCGACGGCGTCGGGCCCGACGTCGGACCTCTCGGAGGCGAGTCCAGAAGGACCACAGGACTTACCCGAGCAGGCAACTCCGACTCCAGGCGAGGTCGCTTCGGGAGGTGCTCCTTCTCCAAAGACCCGGGACGGCTGTCGGGGCTATGCGACCTGGCCCTCGCGGAGCCAGGAGCGTCCACCGACGCCGCCCTCGCGAGTTTTGTCTTCCGTCGATGGTCTCCGGAGGGAGAACCCCTGTCGGAGGAGCTTCGGCGATGGTCAGAGCTGGAGCCTCTGGATGCCGAGGCCTCCGACGAGGTCCGGGTACGGCTGGGGTCAGCGAAGATTCTATCCCGCTGATGCCGCCGACTCCTCAACGCTTTGGAGGACATTTTGCCACAGGCTCCACAGATCATTTCTTCATGATCCGGGCCCAGGCAGCGGAGGCAATTATCGTGTGTGTGAGTGACATATTTCTGTCACACTGACCACACCGCTTGAAACCACTGGCAGCCATCGGGGGAAAAAAGGCCCCTGCAAGGTCAAAGGACCGGGCTGCCAGTGAAAAACCGAAAACGAAACTGACCAAAAATCAGAAAAACCGAAAAATAAGAGAAGGACTCGCAACAGCGTCGCGAGTCCGGGCAGGAAAACGACCGGCGTCGAACCGAAGTGAAAAAAGAGAAAAACTCACGAAAATCAACTTTTTAGCGGGGACACGACGGGTACGTCTGTAGGGCTCCGCGGAAAAAAGAAGACTGGCTAAGATGGCACCCTTGGGCGGGAAGGCGACCGCGCATGCGCGCTGCAATTCCCAAAGGCTTTCTTTGAAAGCTGGGGAAAATTGCTCCGCGAGGGCTCCGTCGGCGCCGACGTCACCCATATGTGAGGACTGACTTCCTGCTTGGTCCTGGAGAACATTAGTTCCACTCTTTTCTTTCTTCCCACTCCTGCACAGTGGTTTCATCTTCTGCCCCACCAACTCCCTCCGATTCCTTTCCGCTGCCCTGTGGTGTCCCCCAGGGATCTGTCTTGGCACCTCTCCTTTTCAACATATTCCAGGCACCACTGGTACTTCTAGTTCAGCAGTCTGGGATTTCTGCTTTTTACTACGCCGACGATCTGCTCCTTCTTCATCACACTTCCCTCCTTCATCCTGATCTTGCCCCACTCAACTCCTATCTTTCGGCTGTCGCCAACTGGCTCACTTTAAATTGTCTGCATTTAAATCTAACAAACATTAGCCATCTGGTTCACTCAAGGTAGCCCTCCCCCTTTGATCACCCCCTCCTTTTCAGACTCACCTATTCCTCTTGTTTCGAGCTTCCGCTATCTGTGTAATTTTCGACTCTGATCTTTCTTTTTGTGCTCACATCTCTCACATTACAAAAACCTCCTTTTTCTTTCTTCACCAGATACGGGCTATTCGTCCTTTTCTTACTCCTGAAGCTCTCACCACCCTTCTTTCTTTAGTCATGTCACACGTCGATTTCTGCAACTCAGTCCTCGCTGGGCTTCCTCTTTCACAACTACATCGCCTCCAACGCATTCAAAACATTGCCGCACGCCTTATTTTTCACTCCTCATTCCGCGATCATGTCACCCCTCTCTTTCTTCACCTTCACTGGCTTCCCCTTCAATTTCACATACGTTACAAAGTCCTCATGATGGTTCACCAAGTCCTATACAACCACACACCCCCAATATCTGGCAGATCTACTTCAATTCCATACTCCCACTCGCTCACTTCGATCACTACACATTAACCGCCTTCACCTCCCATCTCCATCACGTGCCCACTTACAATCTACATGCTCCTCTGCTTTCTTTTTTGTTGGCCCTGCTTATTGGAACTCCCTACCCATTTCTCTCAGACTCGAACATTATCCCACCTTCAAAAGAGATCTAAAAACGCACCTTTTCTCCACTGCTTTTGACCTCCCCTCCTTTTTTGTGTGAAGCTCCCCTTTCCCCCTCTCTCTCTCCTTAGTCACGAATATTTAAATGTCTTGAGTGCTTTCCTATAATACCCTGTAACTTCCTTTCCTTTTCCAGCCCATTGGCCTCTCCTGCATATTGATTGATTTTGTAAACCGCCGTGCTCTAATTGGAACGGTGGTATATCAAACTAATAAACAAACATACCTTGGAGCCTCTTTGCAATGTGGTTTTTCTACCCCTCGCGCTTAGCCTTCCTTCCCGGCTTTGGCGTGGAAGGGGGCAACTTGGGGCAGCAAGCTGTCAATCCCGTCAATCAACTACTGCCCCCGCAGTGGCTCATCACCCGATAACGGGTTCGGGAGCCACCAGAAGTCTCGTGCTGAGGAAGGCCCTCACAGAACTGCCCCCTCCCCAAAATCCTGGGGGTGGGGGCGAGAAGGAATATCCTCCCCTCAGCCCTGTTGTCCCCCGGGTTCTTTCTGATACTTCTGATTTTTTTTTTCCTGCCTTTAAAAAAAAAAAAAAAAAAGAAACCTGCACCTTAACAGGGGAAATAAAAAGGAAACTAACTAAACTTATCTTTTTAGTTGTCCCTTCAGTGAGTCCAGCACCCTGGCTCACTACCTCCTCCAGCTGCTTGGAGACTGAATATACTGAGAGGCTGGTAGGCGATGCCAGCTGCTTAAGTACACCAGTGTCATCAAAAAAATGACATGCTCAGTCTCCAAGCTGCTGGAAGAGGTACACTACCCAGAGGTGCAGGACGGGACTGGAAGGACGATAAGGAACAAGTGATTTGTGATTGTAATGCAAGAATGTGTGCTAGATTTGTTTTATAAGCTCAAAACATTTGCAGTCTGGGTGAAGGCTGAACAGCTATTCTCTTGAGTAGGAGAAATCAGTTTTGTGGAGGACAGTACGGCACAATGAAAAATAGATGCATCATGTATTCTTTGAAATTTCTGTATAGTTTTTACTGTTAAGGGTATGTAAAGGACCAAAACTAGTCTTATTGCAAAAGCATCCTGTGCAAGGCAGTTTGAAAACGTTTGGCTTGGGCCGTAGATGTAGCTTGATGTTTCCTCTGCTAGTAAGTGGAGGAAAGGCGAAAGGGGTTGGAGAGTGGGGACATAGCCATACACTCTCAGACATTATAGCCAACAATGTCAAGAGACCCTGAAGTAAGGGAGGGGAGGACACAACATGGGTTCTCTCTGCATGGCAAACTTGCCTGGGGAATCGGAGTTCTACCTGTCTCTTAGAATAAGTCTAAGCTCTATAAATAATCTCTCTCCACCCTAGTAATTAACCTGGGGGGTGAGAAGGGATAGTTTGTCCATACATCAAGAGGTGCCCCAGTACTGTAGAAGAGCCACATGGTCCGGAGCGCCAAAGACTGAACAAGGGAAGAGGAAGTGTGGTAACAGCATACAGGAACAGTAACAGAGAACGGAGCCTACTCGGGTCCTCACTCACCAGACCTTCTTGCAGTGGGAACTGTCTAACCTCCACGCCCAGCGGGCGGTCAAGAAGGGACCGCATGATCTTCGAGGTCAGGGGTTCTACTCCTGCTAATTTCTCATTCCGAAAAAGACAGGGGGCCTGCGCCCCATCCTTGACCTCAGAAACCTCAACAAGTTCCTGGTGCGGGAGAAGTTCAAAATGTTATCGCTTGGTGTACTGCTGCCCTTCCTTCAGCAGGACGATTGGCTATGCTCCTTGGACCTCAGGGACGCTTACGCCCACATCCTAGTTCACCCCCAGCATAGGCAATACCTGCGCTTCAGGGGGGCACTATCAGAACAGAGTGCTCCCCTATGGG
This sequence comes from Ichthyophis bannanicus, assembly GCA_033557465.1. Lineage (NCBI taxonomy): Eukaryota > Metazoa > Chordata > Amphibia > Gymnophiona > Ichthyophiidae > Ichthyophis > Ichthyophis bannanicus. Next base: position 687,212,303 of record CM066036.1, on the reverse strand, counting down.
TTCGCATCCGCATCGCAGGTCTTCACAAAGTGCCTCTCCATGGCTGCTGCCTCCCTCAGGCGGCAGGGCATACCCGCCTTCCCCTACATCGACGACTGGCTCGTCACAGGGTCCTCGATAGGCAAAGCCCGCCTGGCGGCGTCGCTCATGATACTTCTCCTCGAGCGCCTCGGCTTCTTGGTCAACTAGTCCAAGTCCCACCTCAAGCAGGTGCAGACCCTGGAATTCACAGTGCAGGTGACCACCTTCCTTCCCACGGACCGAGCAGACTGCCTTCGGGCCGTGGAGTCCCAGGTACAAAACAGGACTTGGGTTATGGCACAGGCTATGCTGCACCTTCTCGGGCACATGGCCTCCACCATTCATGTGGTCCTCCATGTCTGCATGCACATATGGACAGCCCAGTGGTGCCTCAGGGCACAGTGGAGCCAGGCCTCCGGCCATCTCAGAGAGTTGGCGGAACCCCCGCAATCTCCTTCAGGGCATGCCCTTCCAGACCCCACAGCACAAGCTCGTCCTGACGGATGCTTCCCTACTGGGGTGGAGGGCCCACTGCGGTGCACTCTGCACGCAGGGGCTGTGGTTGCTCAAGGACTCCCAACAGCAGATCAACCTGCTCGAGCTTCGGGCGGTCCGATGGGCCCTGAGGGCCTTCAAGGGCTACCTGCGGGGAAAGTCTGTGCTCGTGCAGACCGACAACAGGGCGGCCATGTTCTACATGAACAAGGAGGGGGGAACTGGTTTTTGTTCCCTCTGCCGAGAGGCGATCCTCCTTTGCGCTTTGCTGGTGGATGACCCTACGAGTGGTCTACCTCTGGATAACTCTGTACTCCTTCCTGTTTCCTCAGCCTGCAATCTTGGGGTTGTCTGACTCCTCTCTCTCTTTCTCCACACACATCCATCTTATAGCTGACCTGCCGTTTCTTTCTCTATAACATCAGCAAAATCCGCCCTTTCCTTTCTGAACATACTCTAAAGATGCTTATCCACTCCTTAATCACCTCCGTCTTGACTACTGCAACCTACTCCTTGCTGGTCTCTCTTTAAATCATCTCTCCCCTTCACTCTGCTGCATGGCTAATCTTACACCAGCCTCGTCATGTCCATATTACTCCTCATCTCAAGTTACTTCATTGGCTCCCTATCCGTTTCCGCATCCAGTTCAAACTTCTCCTGCTGACTTATAAATGCATTCACTCTGCGGCTCCTCACTACCTTTCTTCTCTTATCTCTCCTTAGAACCCCCTCGGGAACTCCGCTCTTCTAGCAAACTGTTTCTATCTGTGCCCTTCTCTTCATTTGCTAACTCTAGACTTTGCTCCTTTCACCTTGCTGCACCTTACGCCTGGAACAAACTACCTTTGTCTGTACGCCAGGCACCTTCTCTAACCTTCTTCAAATCCAGGCTGAAAACTCACCTCTTCGCTGCTGCTTTTGGATCTTGACTCACCTGATCTCCTTTTTCTTTTCCCCTTGTTTTATCCCTGCCTACAACTTCTGCGTTGTCTGTCTTGACTAGATTGTAAGCTCTGATGAGCAGGGACTGTCTCTTACATGTCTGTGCAGCGCTGTGTATGACTTGTAGCGCTATACAAATGCTCAGTAGTAGTAGCAGTAGAACGGAACATTACTAACAACGATTTCTTGATGAGTCTTGTATAGTAGGCTGTACGTTTCTTTGGAGAAATGCCATAAGTATGGAATGTACATGTGAAATAGTTGTTTCGGAGGATTAATGTAGACAAGGGATAGGAGACTGGAATAAAGGAAGGGTGGGGGAGGGTGATACTGTGGGCAAATGTTTGAAAATGTTACAGCTAAGCTGATATTGTTTGCATCTTTTCACTGATGTGTAAATATACCCATATGTTGGCAGTGTAACCTTTTTTGTCAATAAAAAAAAGATTTGAATATAAAAGGTTTGGACATGTTCCTAGAGCAAAAGTCCATAAACCATTATTAAGGAGGACCAGGAAAATACTCTGCTTACCCCAGGATAAGCAACATGGAAAGCGTAGTTAACCCCCTGTAACAGGTGTTCTCCAGGGACAGCAGGAATAAGTTCTCACTTATGGGTGACGTCGGCATCGACTGAGCCCGCACGGAGCAATTCCCCAGCTTTCAAAAAAAGCTTTGGGATTGCTGCCACGCATGCGTGGTCCTCTTCCCACCCAAGGGTGCCATCTTGCTCAGTCAGGTCCCATAGCTAGAGCCCTACTAAGCAGATGGCAAGGGAAGGATAAAAAAAGCAACTCTTCAGGGGAAGTGGGAGGGTAGTGAGAACTGATTCCTGCTGTACCTGGAGAACACCTGTTACAGGTGAGTAACTACGCTTTCTCCAGGAACAAGCAGGAAGTCAGTCCTCACTTATGGGACTCCCCAGCTACAGGCTACCAAACCTGTAACCCCCCCCCCCCCAATAAAAAACAGCCTCCGCGAGACCGTGAGCAGAAGTCAATGTCCAAAGAAGCCCCAGTCTTCGGATCCCCGGGACGAAGCTCTCGGTAGCCATCGAAGAAGGGTCAGAGGGCAGGAGTTGCTTATACCCCGAACAGATTACGAAGTACAGCCTGGCCGAGGGCGCTGTCCCAGCGGGTCTCCCTCTCCAGGCAGTACTGCGAAACGAAGGTATTCGCTTAAGACCAGGTCACAGCTAGGCAGATGTCCGTCAGAGGCACGGAGCACAGCGAAGCTACCGAAGCTGCCTTGGCACGGACACCGTGCGCAGTGACTTGGCAATCCAGTGGGCTACAGCCTTTGCCTGAGCGATAGCGATGCAGTCCGCCACCCATTCAGAGATGGTGCGTTTGGTGACCGACTGCCCCAGACGATTGGGATTGTAGGTGACAAAGAGCTGGTCGGACTTGCGATGAACCTGGGTATGCTGTAGGTAGAAAGCAAGAGCCCTCTTGCAGTCGAGTGCATGTAATACCACCGATGACCAGTCAGCATGCAGTCTCGGGAAGAAGACCATCTCCTGATTGAGATGAAAGTCCAAGACCACCTTCGGTAGGAACTTGGGGTGGGTACGGAGGACCATCCAGTTCCCGTAGAACCTGGCGTAGGAAGCCTCAGCCATAAAGGCCTAGAGTTAGCTGACTCGCTGAGCCAAAGTCAGGGCCACCCGAAGACTACCTTCCAAGAGAGGTGTCGAAGCAAGCACGTTGCCATTGGCTCAAAGGGTGATCACGTAAGCTGCACCAGCACGATGTTCAGGTCGAACTCCGCCGGTGGTGGCCGGATGGGGGACTTGGAAAGTAAGAGGCCCTGCATGAAGCAGGAGACCAGGGGCTGCCCCGAGAGGGATTTACCCTCGATGGGGAGGTGGTGTGCCAAAATGGCGCTCAGTGGACCCTGACCGAGTTGGACTTCAGCCCCTCTTTCGAGAGGTGGAGGAGGTACTGGAGGACCCACCTGGTAGAACAAGAAAATGGGTTGATCTGAAGCTCAGAGCACCAGACTGAAAAGCGTCGCAACTTAAAGGCATATGCCTGTCTTGTCGCATCCTTCCTTGATGCGAGGAGGACCTCTTCGACCTCCCCCGGGAGGTGCAGAGGGGCTAAGGAGACCCTTCAGCCGCCAGGCCATGAGGGACAGCAAGGCCAGGTTCGGGTGAAGCACCTGTCCCTCTTCCTGCATTAGCAGGTCCGGGATGCAGCCCAGGGGGACTGGAGATTTTTTTTTTTTTTTATTACAATTTTTTATATACAGCACTATTGTCAGCACGGTTTACATACAACAAAATGACCATAACAAACTGCTTGGCTTCACATAGAACAGGAGTAACAACTTGGATAACATGTTTTGCTTTACAGAGAACAGGAGTAACAACTTGGATAACACGGGGGATGCAAACTGAACTAATTACATATGTACAATGAGATTGCGTGCTGAGAATTTAGGTTGTTACATGTGTACAGTAGGGTTGAGATGTTATCTTGACAAGAGATGGAGCAGGAGCGGGAACAAAGGTTAGAGGCCACGAGGGGCTACGAGAATCATTGAAGCACGTTCCTGCTGAACCTTGTGGAGGGTCCTCGCAATGAGAGGAGTGGGAGGGAAAGTGTAAAGAAGCCCAGAGGTCCAGTTCAAGAGGAACGCATCTGGGGGCCACCCTGCTCAGGTGTGGAACCGGTCCACAGAAGCAGGAAAGCTGTGCGTTCACCGGGCTGGCAAACAAGTCCATTGACAGAGTCCCCCAGTGATGGAACAAGATGACCTCCAGATCCCGTCGCCACGCGTGTGGGCGGAGGATTCTGCTGAGTTTGTCCGCGAGGACATTCTCTTGGCCGGGGAGATAGACCGCTTGGAGGGACATACCCCAGGAAAGGCAAACGAACAAAGGAGGATCGCCTCCCGGCAGAGGAGGCATGAGCCTGCTCCCACCTCCCTTGTTTATGTAGAACATGGCTACCCTGTTGTCGGTCTGCACGAGCACCAACTTCCCTCTCAGGCAGCCCTCAAAGGCCCTCAGAGCTCACCAGAAGGCTCGAAGCTCGAGCAGGTTGATCTGCTGCTGCTGAGATTTCTCAGGCGACCACTGCCCCTGGGTGCACAAGTCACCACAGTGGGCTCCCCAACCAGCAGAGAAGCATCCGTCATCAACACGAGCTCGTGCTGCGGGGGCCTGGAAGAGCATTCCCCGATGGAGGCTTCGGGGATCCCACCACCAATCCAAGGAGCTGTGGAGACTTCGGGAGACCCAGATGAGGTCCCCGAGGCAACCAGAGGCCTGGCTCCACTGCGTCCTGAAGCACCACTGAGCCGTTCACATGTGCATTCGGGCGTGGGAGACAACATGGACAGTGAATGCCATGTGTCCCAGGAGGTGCAGCATGGCCTGTGCCAAGACTCGAGCTCTGCTCTGGATCTGGGCTGCCAGGACACGTAGGCGGTCTGCATGGTCCACGGGTAGGAAAGCGGTTGCCCGCTCTGTGTCGAGGAGCGCATCGATGAACTCCAAGGTCTTCACCGGTTCAAGGTGGGACTTGGGGTAGTTGACCAGAAAGTCAAGGCATTCGAGGAGGAGGATTGTGCGTGGCGCTGGCAGGCTGGCTTCTTCAGCCGAAGTACCCATGACGAGCCAGTCGTCTAGGTAAGGGAAGACAGGTATGCCTCGTCACCGGAGGAAGGCGGCGGCCGCGGAGAAACACTTTGTGAAGACCCGGCGGAGCGGACACGAGCCTGAAGGGGAGCACCCTGTATTTGTAATGCTCTCCCTGCACCCTGAAGCGCAGGAACTGCCTGTGCTGGGGGTGGATTAGAATGTGGGCATAAGCATCCCTTAGGTCTAAGAAGCATAGCCAATCGCCCTACTGGAGGAAGGGCAGCAGGACGCCACGCAATAACATTTTGAACTTGTCTCACACCAGAAACTTGTTTAGGTTCCTGAGGTCGAGAATGGGGTGTAAGACCCCCATCTTCTTTGGAACGAGGAAGTAACAAGAGTAGAACCCGCAATCTCGGAGGTGCGGTGGTACTTTCTCGACGAGGGCGAGGAGGTTGGTCAGCTCCTGTTGCAAGCAAGTCTGGTTCAAGGGAAGCAGAGAAGGCTCCACTGGGGAAAAGGGGTGGAGGAAGTCTGTCCAGGTGAAGGCGATATCTGTTCCGGACCACCCAGAGGACCCAGGTGTCCGATGTGATTGACGCCCATTGGGAGGCGAAAAGAGACAGATGTCCCTCCACCAGTGGAAGTACTGCTGGGGGGGGGGGAGAGAGGCTATGCTGTCGGCGTCAAAAACCTTGAGCGGGTTGGGGTGATGCCGGGGGTTGGGCCTTGGGCCCTTTAGGCTTGCGGTGGTCATGCGCTCCACTCTTCCCCTGCGTGCCAGTGGCCGGCGGGGGGGGGGGGGGGGGCAGGTATCCCCAAGTAGGGGAGCCCCTTCCTCTGGAAGAACTGTTTCTTCCAAGGGAGAGAAGAGGTCTTATGTGAGAGACGGGTCTGAGTCACAAACTCAGTCTCTATTTTGGCAGCCTTGTCCTCCATGGGTTTGCTGAACAGTTGCTCACCTAGGCAGAGACGTCCAGGAGTTTCTCATGGACCCATTGGCTCCAGGTTCAAGGTCTGGAGCCACGCCTGGCCCCAATGCCAGCTGCTGCCACTCTGACAGAGGACTCAAATCCATCGTATGCGGCATGGGAGGTGTACTTCAAGCACTCCATGACGGACCTCAGGAGGGTCTGGAACCTGAGGAGGGGCTCACCTCCGAGACCTGCCGATAAATCGCTGAGCTCTTTGGCGAGGTCATGCAGGAATATGCCTATATACAACTGGTAAGTCTGGATACGGCATGTGAGCATGGACCCTTGATAGGCTTTGCGTCCAAGAGCATCGAAGGCTCCAGACTACCTGCCCGGCGGGACCGAAGAGTGTGACTTCGGGCTCTTTTGCTTCCGTATCACCGATTCCACAACCATGGAGGTGTGTGGAAGTTGGGTCTTTCAGAACCGCGGGCCGCGCTGGACCCTATACATAGCATCGAGGCGTTTGCTCACAATGGGAACTGAAGCAGGTGCCTCCAATATGCGGATGAGCAGCCTAGACAGAATGGGAGGAACCAAGACAGTAACAGACTCCCAAGGAGAGGGACTTGTACTGTAAGATGTCGAGCTCCTCAGCATGTGTTGCAAAGGTTGAGGGCTCGCGCCATGTCCCATACGAACACCAGAAAGGATGTGTCCTTAGGCAGTGAATGCCTCAGAGGACAGAGACAGGTGTGAAGGGAGGTCCCGGCGGTCATGGGTTTCCGGGGAGATGGAGTCGACAACATGGAATCGAGACCCTCATGACCACACTGATGGAGTCGACAACATGGAATCGAGACCCTCATGACCACACTGATGAACACCCTCATTATAGGAACACAAGAAAAACACTCTGGATATGCCATGATCTTCCTTGATATATCTGCAGCTTTCGACACCATCTCCCACAACATCCTCATACGCAGACTACAGACAATTGGGATCAAAGACACCGTACTTAAGTGGTTCCAATCCTACCTAATAGACAACAATTAATCCGTACCAGCACCTCGACCTCGCCCCCCCCTTCCAGCAATACCAAGGAGTACCTCAAGGATCCACACTGTCAGTCATGCTCTTCAACATTTACCTCCAACCACTCTGCTCAGTCATACGCACTCACAACATCAGCTTCCACATATATGCTGATGATATCATGCTCAACGCCCCTATTACGACCACAAACCCAACAAACACACATCTATCAGCATGCTTCTCCGAGGTGTCCGACTGGTTACAAGAAAATAACCTATCCATCAACAAAGAAAACTGAAGCCCTCATAGTGACAAAAGACCCAGACTTCACACCACCTACACACCTCAACGTAGGAACCACAAGCAATCAAATACAGCCACAAATAAGATATCTGGGCATTATCATTGACCAAGCCCTCACCTTAAAGCAACAAATTACTAAAACCTCCGGAATTATATTCCACAAAGCGAAAACAGTGCAACGTCTCAGACCCCTTCTCGAACATCAAGACTTCCGGACGGTAATGCAAGCTATGACACTCCCACATCTGGATTACTGCAACGTACTCTACCATGGCCTTCCAGCCACACAGACCAACCCCCTCCGAACAGCACTGAACACCACAGCAAGAATCATTCAGAGAGCAAAGAAAACCGACCACATCACATGCTTGTTTTTAAACTATGCTCGTTTTGACGGTTCTAGTTAAGTGTTGGTTTTAAGAAAGGGTTCGATAGAGTGAATGATAGTAAGTAAGCATGGAGTGGAAAATGGATTCCTTCTCCTTTTTGTGGAAACGAGCATTATAAAAAGATTTTATTATTTATTGATTTATTTATATTGCAGTGGATACCTGCTTGTGCACAGTCTGAGTACTGTCGTGCCTTTTATGCTGACAGTCTTGAGTTTTTTAGGATATCAATTGCAGAGGTAAGAACAGATGAGATGATTTGGGTTCCTGTTGCGCTTTTTCTGGTTTTTTTCTGTGTGTTTTTTTATTTTAATTTTTTAATCATTTTATTTATTTATTCAGTTTGTATCTTATTTATTTAATCATTTGATATGTTATGTTTTTTTCTGGTTTTACCCGTTTAGACTGGTCTTTTTCTCCCTTTTCTTTTAGCTTTTTCAGTATGGCAAAATATATGGGCAAAGATAATTAAGGTTAATAGATATAGGTTATATTGATTTTCTTTTTAGTCCTTTAATATTATCTGTTATTAAAAAATTTTTAGTATGTATCATTTGATATTTATGTAATGATGACATCAGTATTTTTTGGATGTATACAATTCACTATGCAGTACATTTATTTATTATTATTTTTATACATGTATCATTTGGTATTTATGTATTTATGAAATGGTAGTACCTTTTAGATATGTCTAATTTATTTATATTTTTAGGCAGTCTTTTGCTGTACTGTTTTATATTTTTCCATTTATTTATATTTATTTAATGACATTTTAAATGTTTCATTAATGCATCAGATAGTCTTTTAGGTGCTTGTATTGTGTTATGTTATTTTATATTTACATTTATGATTTGTTTGTTACAGATTATGAGTGTTTTTAACTATTGTTTTTACGTTGTACCCTTAAGCCCCTGATGAAGACATAAGCAAAACACGGCCTGTGTCGGGCCTGGCTTTGTAACACAAAGTGGTAATAAAATAGTTCCTTCCTTGCATCCACGTTATTGACTGGGTCTCTTGTGTGGCGCATGGTTCGTGCTTGTTGTTGGACTTCTTCGGAGGAGAGTCATACTGCAGAGCATCGAGCTCCTCGGCGCACGGCTCTTCCTCGGGGTCAGCCGAGATAGCCAGGGCAGCGGCCATATCACGGACAAATTCCGAGAACCTAGGGTCCTCCAGAGGGGATCTACTCCGGGGCTCAGACTCAGGTGAGTCCGAAGGGACACATCGAGTCTTGAAGGTGTCAGGAGACTCCTAGTCTTCGGTCTCCCAAGCAGACTCGTCCGATGTCAAGTCGAGCTCGGACCCCGCAGGGCCTCCAGGCACCCGCCCCGATGCCAGGGGCACCGTCGTCGAGACCCTCGGTCCCGAACGGGAGGTCGAGGGAGACCTCGACCGAGGACGACCTCGAGCCGCAAGGGACTCGAGCATCGGCTCGGTCTCCGGGGTCGACTTCGAAGTCGATGTCCCGGTGGTTGGGGCAGATGCGCCAGACAGGCTGGCCATCAGTGCCCACTGCTGGTCCATGAAGGCAGACATTCTGCTCTCCAAGGCTGTCAACCTGAGACTCAGCTCGGGTGATGCAGCAGCCCCCGACTCGGGCCCGGCGACGTCGCTACTCGGGGAGGCGAGTCCACGAGGACAACAGGACTTACGTGTCCAGCAGACTCCGGCTCCACGCAAGGAACTTTAGCGGGCTTCTCCTGGTCCACGGGCCTGGGACGACGGTCGGGGGTCTTAGACCTGGCCCTCGAGGGCCCAGGGACCTCTTCCGACGCCGCCCTCGCGAGCCGCTTCTTCCTCTTACGTTCCCGGTTGAGGGACCCCCTGTCTGAGGAGCTCCGACGCCTCTCGGGATCGGAATCCCGAGATGTCGAGGCCTCAGACGAGATCCGGGCCCGGGTAGAGGTCGAGTCTGAGAAAAGCCGTTCACTTTGCTGCTGACGACTTCGGAGTGCCTTGGAAGACATCTTCCCACATGGCCCGCACGATTTAGAATCGTGGTCTGGGCCAAGGCACCGAAGGCAGCAGTCGTGTGTGTCGGTGAGAGACAATCTTCTTACACCGATCACACTTCTTAAAGCCGCTGGAAGTCATCGGGGAAAAAAGGGTCCCCGCGAGGTCAAAGGACCGGCCTTCCAGGGAAAAGAAAAAAGATTTGGCGCGAACGCCTAGCCACGAAGGGCAAAAACCAAAAATAAAAAGAGGGAATTCGATACCGGTGTACCGAACCTGGCGGGAGGGGAACTGACGTTGAATCCAAGGAAAAAAGCGAATAACGCCTAGAAAAAAAGAACTCTTTTCCGGGAAAAAAAAAGGACACACGTCCGATGGGCTTCACGGAAAAAAAGAGAGTGAGATAAGATGGCACCTTTAGGCGGGAAGGGAACCGTGCATGCGTGCCAGCATTCCCAAAGGCTTTCATGGAAAGCTGGGGAAATGCTCCGCTGGAGCTTCATCGGCGTCGATGACACCCATAAGTGAGGACTGACTTCCTGCTTGGTCCTGGAGAATCTGTACTTCAGAGCCAGATCTAGTAATATTGGCATCTAAGAAATCCATTTTCTGAGCATGATATTTCAAGGAAAACTGAAGGTTAGTATCCAGGCCATTCAGCCAGCCATGAAACTAGTGAAGCTCCAGTTCTGAATCAGTCCAAAAAATAAACACATGATTCAAATATCTACCCCACATAGAGATACTGGATGCAGAGATGGATCCCACGATGAACTGCATCTCAAATTCAGCGACATATAAAGAGGCAACAGAAGGGGCCAGAGTAGCCCCCATAGCGATGCCATGATGTTACTGGTAGAAATTCCCGTTGAACCAAAAATAGTTTGAACCCAGAAACAGCTTAGCCACGTCATCAAGAAAACTCAATGGACTGCAAGCTGGAGAAGGCTTCAGGCATAGAGCAGATTGTATCACCCACAATGCTCAATCCTGCAGGATATTAGTATATAGGCTGGTAATATCCATTGTTACCATAAAGGTCAATAAAGGCCACTCAGTAAACTCCTCCAATAGCCCTAATGGCTACCATACTAGAGGATTCAGTTAGATCAACGTTTTGCTCTAAGAACTATTTTGAGGTCCTTATATATTGATAGATTGATAATTTGATATAAAGTACATTTGATTAGTGGATTGTCCTAACAGGATTCATGAGTTTTTATATTGGGGAATCTTATTTCTTTAGGTATCTTACTAATTAGCCTAAAATTTACCCTTTGATAAGAAACCTTTTGCAAATCGTCTGGCAGTCATCTTAACTCGTATTACAAGAGGATCACTCACAGTTGGCCTGACATATTACAGATTTAACATATCTTTTTCAACACGTGAGGTTTAAAGTTTTAACCATACTGTCAATCATATGGGGAGGGGGTGTTGTAGTCTACCTCTTGGTTAATATTCTATATTGCATGTGTGGCTTGTTTTTTCTTTTAGAGTTATCACGGCTTCTGAGAAAGCATAGTTACTCACCTGTAACAGGTGTTCTCCGGGGACAGCGGACTCAATCCTCACATATGGGTGACATCAGCGCCGACGGAGACCTCGCTGAATCATCTCCCTAGCAGCTCCTCGCCCAAGGGTGCCATCTTGCTCAGTCAGATGACATAGCTAAAAGATGGCAAAAGAAAATGGTAAAGAAGCAACTCCAAGGGGAGGAGGAAGGGTTGTGAGGACCAACTCCAGCTGTCCCTGGAGAACACCTGTTACAGGTGAACTACTATGCTTTCTCCAGGAACAAGCAGGAAGTCAGTCCTCACATATGGGACTCCCTAGCTACAGGCTACCTAAAGGAAAAAACACAGTCAAGGGGAGCCGTGAGCAGCAATTGAGGCAGCAGAAAAACTGTAATAGGACTCATGTGTCTGATGGAACCAACACTCCAGCAGCCTGAACACAGAAGGGTCAGAGGACAGGAGTTGCCTAGACCCTGAAGAGATTACAGAGCATGGCCTGGCCAAAGCACTGTCCCGTAGTGAACTGCGAAGGTATGGACTGAAGAGCAGGTGGCGGCTCAGCAGATGTCCAACATCGGGATGGAGTGCAGGTTTGCCAAAGAGACCGCCATGGCACCAACACTGTGAGCCGGCCATCCAGTGTGAGCCCAATCTGCTCATAGGCAAGGACAATGCAGTCCGCCAACCCAGGGGGACAGTGTTGCTTGGTCACCGTTTCCCCCGGCCGACTAGGGTCTTAGGAAACAAAAGGCTGAGCAGCTTTGCGATAGCCCTGTGTATGTTGAATGTAGAAGGACAGGGCCCTCTTACAGTCCAAGGTGTGAAGGATGGACTCCACCCTGCTGGAGTGAGCCCTTGGGAAGAATGTGGGTAGCACCACCTCCTGGTTGAGTGGAAGGAAGATATCACCTTTGGAAGGAATTTGGTGTGTGCTCATAACACGACCCTGTTATTGTAGTATCTAGTATATGGCGCCTCTGCCACTAGGGCTTAGAGCCTGCTAACCCTACAAATGGAGGTGAGCGCCACCAGAAGCACAACCTTCCATGAGAGGTACCTCAGGTGGCAAGTAGCCAGAGGCTCAAATGGTGGGCAGATGAGCTGCGCCAATACTACACTGAGGTCCACTCTGTAACCAGAGGGTGGACGAGGGCTTTGGACAGCAGGAGTCCTCTCAGGAAGCAGGTCACCAGAGGCTGGACCACGAGGGACTTGCCCCCAACCAGGTGGTGGTGCGCAACTAGGGGACTGAGGTGTACCCTGACAGAGTTCGATTTGAGCTCGGATTGAGAGAGATGAATAAGATATTGCAGCACCATCTGCACCGGGAAACAGAACAGATTTATCCGTTGCTCCACACACCACACAGAATCTGCGCCATTTGAAAGCATAAGCCCTCCTGGTGGAGGTTTTGCGGGAAGCCAGCAGAATCCCTTCCACTTCTCCCAAGAGGTTAAAAGGGGCTACGGTTATCTTTCAGCAGCCATGCCGTCAGTGATAGGGGCCCCAGGTTGGGGTGCAGATTAGAGCCCTCCTCCTGAGACAAGAGCACTGGGGAACTCCACAAGGGGATCAGAGCCTCCACTGACAATCGGAGGAGCAGCAGGAGCCAATGGCTGCCTAGGCCAGTTGGTTGGCCCAGTCCAGAGGGAGGAAGGCCTTTGCCTGAATGGCGTCCAGCTTTGCCCCTATAAATTCCAGACATTGTATCAGAAGAAGATGGGACTTTGAGTGGTTTATCATGAACCCCAGATGCTGTAGGACATACCTCCTTTTATGAGCCAGTCATCCAGGTAGGGAAAACCTAATACCCCCTGGAGGCGGCCACTACTGCCAGACATTTGGTGAAGACCCTGGGGGTGGACGAGGTACTGCCTGTGGCGAATGAGGATGTGGGTATAAGCATCCTTCAGATCCAAGGAGCACAGCCAATCTCCCTGCTAGGAGGTAAGGCAGCAATGTTCCAAGGGAGAGCATCTTGAACTTTTCCCTCACCAGGAACTTGTTCAGGTTGCGCAGGTCCAGGATGGGCCTTAGGCCCCCTGTCCTTTTTGGCATGAGGAAATACCTGGAGTAGAACCCTTTGCCCCTGAGATGTTGGGGTACTGGTTCTACCGCCTTGTCCTCAAGAAGGCCTGCGAGTTCCTGCAATAGATGGTCGCAGTGAAGGGGAGACCTGAGGGGCTCTCCCAGAAAGAAAGGGGGAGGTGTCTGTGCCTGGTAGAGGAGGTAGCTCTCCTTGACCTCCTGAACTGCTCAGGAATCAGTGGTGATGGCTGGCCACCTCTGAGTGTTGTGGATCATAGTAACATAGTAAATGACGGCAGATAAAGACCAGTATAGTCCATCTAGTCTGCCCAGTAAGATGGCAAGGGTAGGTGTACCTATCGCTCCGTGCACGCCACTCCTCCCCATGTCTTTGTTTAGAGGTGAACCCACCGCTGCGTGTAGGACACCCCTGTTTGTTGAGAATTTAGATAAGTTTATTTTGATTTTATCCTGTTGCTGTAAAGGGATCCACTGTGTCTGTCCCATGCCATTTTGAATTCTGTCACTGTATTTATCCCCACCACTTCCATCAGGAGGGCATTCCAAGCATCCACCACCCTTTCAGTGAAAAAGTATTTCCTGACATTGCCTTTCAATTTTCCCCCTTGCAGCTTCATGTTATGCCCTCTAGTTTTACAGCTTCTCAGTCTTTGGAAGACGTTTGTTCATTAAACTTTTTAAGGTCTTTTTAAACTTTTTAAATGTCTGAATCATTTTATTTTTATTTTAAGTCTTTTCTATACCGCGCTTTTTAAAATCAGCTCAGTTTACAGTCAACAAATCTGTACAGTGCAGGCAGGGCTTGAACTGTACTTAAAACTAACAGATTTCATAACTTGGACTAAACGGGGTAACTATATACAGGTTGCATAGCAGGTCGTTGGGTAGAGTATTTTATTTATTTATTTATTTATTTAACAATCATTTATATACCGCATCTTCCGGAGATCAGTTGCGGTTCACAATAAACAACAATTAACAAAGCAGAGTTTGTTTTACATGTAACATCATATAACCATAGAGTGATTGACCAGGTCATTTTGGCAGCTTGGTTAAACATATACAGTCCAGGCAGTCAAGTCGCAGATGACTGGTGGCGACAAGGGCTGCTTGGCAACTATTTACAAGATCCACTGACTATATACCTGTGACTACCAGGGAGTCAAGTAGTGTTACTGTGCTGGGCTGGGCCTGTGTATTGCGGGTGTGTTGTGTGGGATATCTCCCCTACCCCTCCTCTCCTCCAGAGTATACATATTTAGGTCTTCAAGTCTCTTCTCATAAGGCTTCTGACGCAGGCTCCAAATCATTTTGGTTACCTTCCTCTGAACCGTTACCAGTCTTTTTACGTCCTTTGCAAGATATGGTCTCCAAAACTGAACACAGTATTCCAAGTGAGGCCTCACCAGTGACTTATAACAGTGGCATTACTACCTCTTCCTTTCTGCTGGTAATTCCTCTTTGTATGCAACCCAACATCCTCTTGGCTTTTGCAACCGCCTTGTCGCACTGTTTTGCCACCTTGAAATCCTCAGAAATAATCACAAGGTCCTTCTCCTGGTCTGTGCACACCAACAATGTTCAGCTCTAAGGATTTCAGAGTTGTAGGCTCTCTCTTGCAGGGAACCTTGCCTTGTCATGTCATGTCAAAGGAAAACGTAGCCTTCAGGCCAGTTCCTTCCTTCTTGCTGAAGGTGGTTTCAATGTTCCATGTTAACCAGTCTTTGCCTCTTCCTGTTTTCTCTGGAGCGCAGGACAGCTCAAGGGATCCTCAGTTGCATCTCTTAGACATACGCAGAGTTCTCAAACATTATCTTAAGCATACTAAGTCCTTCAGAAAATTGGATCATCTTTGGGTTTTTTTGGAGGTCCACATAAGGGTGAGGCAGCTTCTAATGCCTCCATTGCCTGGTGGTTAAAAGAGGCTATTATGTCCGCTTATTTGCTCAAGCATAAATATCTGCCAGTTGGATTGTGGGCTCATTCAACTAGAGCCCAGGCTGCTTCATGGGCTGAGTATAGCCTTGTTCCACCAATTGGCATCTGTAAGACGCGACTTGGTCCTCGCTTCATACAGTTATGGTCAACATTATTGGCACCCTTGCAGTTCAACCCCTTAATGTCCAATATCTCCTTTAACAAAAAAAGTGGCCAGTGAAATGGCTTTGGACTATATATACATACACATTTAACACATAAAAGAGGAGGAGTGACATAGTGGCTGGGGCACATTACCTTGGGCCGGGGGAGGGGGGGGGGCAGAGGTTCAAATCTCACCCGAGGACAGCAACCTTGGGCCAGAAAGACTGGGGTTTCTAGTCCCACAGGTTCTCCTTATGGCCTTGGGCAAGCCACTTAACCCTCTGTTGCCTCAGCTACAAAACCAGATTGTGAGCCCTTCGAGGACAAGGAAGAAAATATATATATATACACCAGTAACAATGTACACCACTTTGACTGGTAGAAAAGCAGTATATAAGCCTAGTTAAACAAAAACAAAATAAACAACCTCTCACCCCCTATCGTGTACTTTTCCCTTGGATTTCTGCTTCCCAAGTGCATGACACTGCACTTCTTCACATTAAATCTTAAATGCCAAGCATTAGACCATTCTTCCAGCTTTTGTAGATCTTTCCTCATGTTATCCACTCCCTCAGGGGAGTCCACCCTGTTGCAAATTTTCATGTCATCTGCAAAAAGACAGACTTTTCCATTCAGTCCCTTCAGCAATATCACTCACAAATACATTGAACAGTACCGGGCCCAGGACTGAACCCTGGGGCACCCCGCTAATCACCCTCCTTTCATCCGAGTGAGCTCTATTTACCATCACCTTCTGTCGTCTGTCAGTCAACCAATTTCTGATCCAGTTCACCACCTTGGGACCCATCCCCAAACTACTGAGTTTATTGATAAGCCTCCTATGAGGAACAGTATCAAAGGCTCTGCTGAAATACAGGTAGATGATATCAATTGCATGCCCCTAATCTAGTTCTCTGGTCACCCAGTCAAAGAACTCAATTAGATTTGTTCGACAAGATTGTCCTTCGGTAAAACCATGTTGCCTGAGATCATACAACCTGTTGGTTTTGAGAAAGTCCACTATTCGCTCTTTCAGGAGCACCTCCATTACTTTTCCCGCCACCGAGATAAGTTTGTAGTTTGTCACTTCTTCCCTGTTACCACTTTTGTGAAGAGGTGTCACATCAGCCCTTCTCCAGTCCTGAGGAACTTCTCCTTTTTCCAAGGGTCTGTTGAAAACATCATTTAATGGCCCTGCAAGAACCTCTGAGCTCTTTCAGTATCCTGGGATGTATCCCATCCGGTCTCATGGCCTTGTCCACTTTCAGTTTTGCAAGTTGTTCTAACACATCATCTTCTGTGAATGGTGTGGTATCTACTTCATTCCCATTTTTATATTTGGGAGTCACAGGTGGTCCTTCTCCAGGATTTTCTTTAGTAAAAACAGAGCAGAAGTATTTGTTTAGCAATTTCAATTTTTCAATGTCACTTTCCACAAGTCCATTCCCAGCACTTCCGAGTCCTGAAATTCCATCTCTGATTTTCCTCCTCTCCCGAATATACCTGAAGAAAGTTTTGTTGCCACACTTCACATCTTTAGCCATCTTTTCCTCTGCCTTTGATTTTGCTTTTCTTATTTCTCTTTTTGTCTCTTTTAGTTTGATCCTATATTCCTTTCTTTCCCCCTACGGGCTGCTGTCCTCCTTGGGGTGGAGAGGCTATGTCCAAAGAGTCAAAAGTTCCCCCCAGGTTGGGCCGGAGCAGACATCTGGGGCTTGGGAGCCTTCTGCTTACGAGGGCCATGCCCCTGTCTCTTAGCCTGCTGACCCTGCTGGGGAGGCCTGAAAACCTGGGTAGTTTTTGTAAGCAGTCCCTTTCCTCGGTCAAAGGGCTTTTTACCAGAGACCTTCTGTCGGGGAGGGCCAGTGGTCTATTTGGAGAGCCTGGTCCTAGTAACGAACTCCAACTCTGTGGCCTTTTCAGTCATGGGTTTACCAAAGAGATTCTCCCTTTGGCATGGGACATCGACCAATTTGTCCTGAACCCATTGCTTGAGGTCAGAAGAGTGTAGCCAAGCCTGGCGGGCACCGATGCCTGCCACCGCTACTCTAGTCGCCGACCCGAAGCCATCATAGGCAGCTTGAGCCATGAATTTGCAGCACTTATGGACTGCTTTGGCCAAGTTCTTGAACCACTGCAGGGGTTCCTCGGAGAGACCAGCTAAGAACCTGGCGAGCTACTTTGCCAAGTCTCTCAGGTACATGCCCATGTACAGCTGGTAGGCCTGGATCCGTCCAATGAGCATCGAGCCCTGGTAGCACTTTCTGCTGAGGGCATCAAGGGTGCAGGCCTCCCTACCCAGGGCTCCGAGAAGTACGTCTTCTGGCTCCTCAGCCAAAGCATGGCCAACTCCATACCACTATGAAGTTATGCAGCAGCTGTGCCTTCTGGAAGCCAGAGCTCCGGCGGACCAGATGCATTGAGTTGAGACACTTGCTCACAACGGGCATAGATGCTGGTGTTTCCCACATACGGAGCATTAGCCATTCCAGGATGGAAGGAATGGGTACCATGAGCGATTCCCTCGGTGGGGCCTCGTATTGGAGGATTTCTAGTTCCTCCATCCAAGGGTCCTCTTTTGATTTCATTGGGAATGCTAGGGCCTTTGATGTGTCCTGCATGAAAGCACAGTTACTTACCTGTAACAGGTGATCTCTGGGAACAGCAGGAATAAGTCTTCACATATGGGTATCGTCGGTACCGACGGAGTCTGCGCGGGAACGCTCCCCAGCGTCCAGTAAAAGCTTTTGGGAGCATCCCACAGCGCCTGTGTGCTGCCTTCCCGCCTTTGCCAACCGCCTCTCCCCAGTTCGAGTTTTAAAGCTGAGAAAAAGAGAGAGAGAGGAAAGGAAAGATCGATAGAGAGATACAACTCCTAGGGGAGGTGGGTGGGTTGTGAAGACTTATTCTTGCTGTTCCCAGAGATCACCTGTTACAGGTAAGTAACTGCTATCTCAAGGAACAAGCAGGAATGAGTCTTCACATATGGGGACTCCCTAGCTGCAGATGCCAGGGGAAGACCCCAGGTTGTGTGTCCTTGAAAAGGACTCTACCTCCCCCCATGGATCTCTGGCATCCAACCAGGGTAGGTGGGTAGGAGTTGATTAGGAATGGAACAGGTGTTTGAGAACAGCGTGACCAAACGAGGCATCCCGGCGGGAGTCCTTGTCCAAACAGTAATGGACTGTGAAGGTATGAACCGAGG
Source organism: Ichthyophis bannanicus (assembly GCA_033557465.1). Classification (NCBI taxonomy): domain Eukaryota; kingdom Metazoa; phylum Chordata; class Amphibia; order Gymnophiona; family Ichthyophiidae; genus Ichthyophis; species Ichthyophis bannanicus. The sequence goes on along the minus strand of CM066036.1, from coordinate 687,193,800 downwards.
CCCAGGTGGCCGCTCGACAGATTTGGTCGATGGACACAGAGTTTAGGTGAGCCATTGAGGCTGCCATGGCCCTCACATTGTGAGCTGTGACATGGCCTTCCAGAGAAAGGTTCCTACTTTGGTAGGCGAAAGAAATACACTGAGCAATCCAGTTGGACAGTGTTCTCTTAGAAACTGGAAGTCCTAAATGGGAAGGATCAAAAGCAACAAAGAGTTGAGAAGACTTTCTATGTTGCTGTGTTCTTTGTAAGTAAAAGGCGAAAGCTCTTTTACAATCCAAGGTATGAAGATTCCTCTCTGCACTTGATGCATGAGGTCCTGGAAAAAAGACAGGTAAGTATACCTCCTGGTTCAAATGAAAAGGCAAGACCACTTTGGGCATAAAGTGTGGATTGGTCCTGAGGACTACCTTATCATGATGGAACCTTGTATAAGGAGGATTAGCCACCAAGGCTTGCAACTCACTGATGCGACGTGCTGAGGTGACTGCAATGAGAAAGATAACCTTCCAAGAAAGAAATTTCAAGGAGGTGGTAGCTAAAGGTTCAAAGGGTGGCTTCATAAGCTGGCCGAGAACCAGATTTAAGTCCCATGCCACTGGAGGTGGTCTAATGGGAGGTTTAGTTAAAAGAAGGCCTCTCATGAATCTTGCTATAAGAGGATGAGAGGAAATAGGCTGTCCATTGAGAGGCTTGAGGGACGCTGCAATAGCACTCAAATGGACTCTTACTGAATTTGTTTTAAGACCTGCATGGGATAAATGCAGGAGATACTCTAGTAAAGAATTCAAAGGTATTGCAAGAGGGTTAAGACCCTTCTCTGAACACCAAATGGTAAAACGTTTCCATTTGAAAGCATAGGAACGTCTAGTAGAAGTCTTTCTAGAGGCATGAATAATATCTCTGACTTGCTGAGAGAGATGAAAACCTTGACGGTCTAGGCCTTCAGCAACCAAGCCCTGAGATGAAGAGACTGGGGGTTTGGGTGCCACAACGTTCCCTCCTCCTGGGATAGAAGGTCTGGTGCAGAGCCCAAGTCCAGGGAAGGAGCTTGAGAGAGATGCAGAAGTAGAGGATACCACACTTGGCGTGGCCAATGTGGTGCTATGAGGATCATGGTCCCTCGATCTCTCTGAAGCTTGAATAGTGTTTTGGGAATTAGGGGAATGGGTGGAAAGGCATAAAGGAAGTCTTGACCCCAGTGGAGGAAGGCATCCTTGGCCTGAACTCCCTGACACGGAATTCTGGAACAGAACCAGGGAAGTTTGGCATTCCACGGACTTGCAAAGAGGTCTATGTCCGGGGTTACCCAAATTCGAAAAATCCTGACTACCTGGTCCATGTGGAGGGACCACTCATGTGGAAGCAGAACTCGACTGAGTCTGTCTGCCCAAGAGTTTTGAACGCGTGGAAGATATACTGCCAGAAGATGAATGTGATGCTCTCTGGCGAAGGCCCACAGTCGCAAAGCTTCGTTGCAAAGCGACAGAGAGCCAGTCCCGCCCTGCTTGTTTACATAGAACATGGCTACTTGGTTGTCCGTATGGATGAGGACTGTCCTGTAGCTGAGCAGGCAATGGAACACTCTGAGAGCCAAGAATATTGCTCTGAGTTCCAAGAGATTGATATGTAGAGAAGTCTCCTGTGGAGACCAGATGCCCTGGGTGGAGAGATCCTGCAGATGAGCTCCCCAACCCATTGGAGAAGCATCTGTTGTAAGAGTTGCTTGGGGTAGCGACTGCTGAAAAGGGGACCCCAGCAACAGATTTGGAGAGGACTTCCACCACTGGAGAGACCAAAAAAGGCGACTGGAGTTTGCTATTTTGTCTGCCAGGCAACCTGATGCCTGAGTCCATTGGGTGGACAAAGTCCATTGAGCTGCCCTCATGTGAAGGCGAGCATATGGAACCACGTGCACGGTGGATGCCATGTGGCCTAAGAGTTGTAACATCTCTCGAGCAGTTAAATGGGACTTTAACTGTATCTGGGAGGCTAACTGCACCAAGCGTAGGCAACGGACCTGAGGAAGATAGGCCCTTGCAGTTGTGGTATCCAGCAAGGCCCCTATAAACTCCATAGGCTGAGTAGGGGTGAGATTTGATTTTGGGATGTTTATTACTAGTCCCAAATACTGAAGAATACGCATTGTGCAGATTAGACAATTCTGAGCCTCTGACTGGGATAGAGCTCGAATGAGCCAGTTGTCCAGGTATGGGAAAACGAATATTCCTAGAGTGCGTAGAAATGCAGCTACTACTGCCATGCATTTCGTGAACACCCTTGGTGCAGAGGCCAGACCGAAAGGAAGCACCCTGTATTGATAGTGCTTTCCTTGAAAAAGGAACCGAAGGAACCTTATGTGTGTTGGATGGATGAGGACATGGGTGTACGCATCCTTGAGATCTAGAGAACAAAGCCAGTCCTGACTCTGAAGGTATGGAAGCAGAGCACCGAGAGAAATCATGTTGAATTTCTCTTTGAATAGAAACTTGTTCAATTCTCTGAGATCTAATATGGGTCTGTAGCCCCCTGTTTTCTTTGGGATAAGAAAATAAGGGGAGTAGAACCAAGAAAATAAGGGGAGTAGAACCCTGAGCCCTGTTGAAGAGGAGGTACTTCTTCTATTGCCCCTTGGGCAAGAAGGGTGGCAATCTCCTGACCCAGAAGGTTGAGGAGAGATGTTGGAGAATTGAACTGTTTCACCATGGTGCGAGGAGGAAGGCTTAAGAAATGAAGCTTGTACCCTTCCCTTATGATGGAGGGGGTCCATTGCTCTGCTGTGATTTGTTCCCATCTGGGAGCAAAGTAAGCCAACCTTCCTGGAATGGTGAGGGGCTCTGGTTCTTCCAGAGCTAGAAAGGCTAAGGTCCCTAGTTGCAAGTCAAAGGCCCTGAGGAGGCTGAGGCTGCTGGGCCGTGGAAGGCCTAGCAGCCTTTGACTTGGCCTGTTTAGGTGGTTGCTGACGTTTTGCAGCAAAACGACCTGCAGAACATGCCTGCTGACCATAAGCAGGATAATATCTTCCCTTTTTAGAAAAAGATGTCTTTTTGAACAATCTTTTCTTAGCAGGAGCAGAGGTGGACTTTGAAAGTCGATCCAAAGCGGAGTTCTCAGCATCCATCTGAGTGGCCTTTCCTTGCCAATCCTTGCCAAAAAGGTTTTTACCTGTACAAGGAAGATTTCCCAATTCATCTTGGACCCAGAGTTCCAAATCAGAAGCCTGTAGCCAAGCAATTCTGCGTGCACCTATGGCAATAGCCGAGGCTCTGCTTACACACTCAAAAGAGTCAAAGGCTGCACGGTTGCAAAATTTGGAAACATCCTGGGCATGTTTCAGCCAAGTGAGAAATTCCTGCCTTTTATCTTCTGAAATAAAAGGGGTTAAAGTCTGCAGATGATCTGTGACTTCTTTTAGAAACATCCCTATATAGAGGCTATAGGAGTTGATTCTGGCAGCTAGCATAGAAGCTTGAAAAACCCTACGGCCAAAAGCATCTAGGGTCCTGCATTCACATCCTGGAGGATTAGATGAGTGTCTTTTTGCACACTTTATCTTTCTCATGGCAGACTCTACCATAATAGAGTGCTGAGGAGCTGAGTCTTATGAAAGCCAGGACAAGGAGGGACACGATACATGGTGTCTAACCTGCGAGAATGAGGAGAGGTGGTAAGAGGTGTCTCCCACATGCTCAACATGAGATCACACAAAATCTCATGAATAGGTAAAGTAGCTGCCTCTTTAGGAGCTTTAGGATATTGTAAAATATCCAGCTGCTTGGCTCTAGGCTCTGACTCAGGGGCCACTGTGATGGAGAGGCCCCTAGCCACTTCCCTAATGAAGTCTTGACAAGACAAGTCTTCTGGAGGAGACATTCTTCGTTTAGGAGAAGACGACTCCTGAGGAAGTAGTATCGATGCCTCGAGAGATCCTTAGACTCAGAGTCTTCGGAGGAATCAAAGTATCGCCTGTCTGGATGCTCCTGTAAAGCCCGATATGCGTACCGAGTGGGATCGACATCGGGAGTAACCGGTACCAGTTCGGTACCGATGGGCATCATAGGACAGGGTACCGTTGCAGTCGACACCGAAGCCGATGTCGATGCAATCGGTACCGGCACCGGGAATGATGCCGGTACCGGCACCGGGGATTGTTGCGGTACCGGCACCGGGGATTGTTGCGGTACCGGCACCGGGGATTGTTGCGGTACCGGCAACGGGGATTGTTGCGGTACCGGCAACGGGGATTGTTGCGGTACCGGCAACGGGGATTGTTGCGGTACCGGCAACGGGGATTGTTGCGGTACCGGCAACGGGGATTGTTGCGGTACCGGCAACGGGGATTGTTGCGGTACCGGCAACGGGGATTGTTGCGGTACCGGCAACGGGGATTGTTGCGGTATCGGAGGCGTCGCAGCCTGCATGAATGCCGTCAGGGTGCGCTGCATGGTCAGAATCTTCTGATCCATCGACGCCACCAAAGTCTGGATGTCGGTACCAGTGGGAGCCACCGGTACCCCAGAACACAGCAACAGGTGATCGGTCGAGGCCGAGCCATCGATGTCAACCTGTGACCCCATAGACAATGCTTTGGAAGCCGGAACTTCCCGCCGGGGTAATTTTGCCGGTGCGGAATCCTCGAGGACAAGCCCAGAGGCATCTCGATGCTTAGAGGGAGATTTGCCCTTCGAGGACCGGCCAAGATTTATGCTTGGTTACCTGAGATCCATGGGAGGAAGAAGCAGCCCTGGAAGACGTCGATGCCACCGAAGCTGCATCAGAGGGAAACAGGGTACTGAGCTTGGCTGCTCGGTTCTGCCAACCTCTTTTAGACATCATGGTACAGGACATATAATCCGTGATGGAATGGTCAGGACCCAAACATTTTAGACACCAATCATGGCTGTCGGTGACAGAAATAGTACCGCCACATTTTGTGCACTTTTTAAACCCGGAGGTGGGCTTCTCCATGAAGAGAAAACTTTTAGGCCTAAGGCCCAAAAACTGAAAATGCACAGTGAAGAAAGTATATGGGGGTTTTTTTGTTTGTTTTTTTTAAAGAAAAGAAAAAAGACCGGCGGTACCGGTCTGACGTCGAAGAAGGCAGAGGCGACACAAAAGAATAAAGAAAAAATAAAGAACTTCTTCTGCGGTGACAGGAACACGACCTGCTGGCTCCGTGGAAAAGAAGAACTGGAGAGAGGCGGTTGGGAAAGGCGGGAAGGCAGCACGCAGGCGCTGTGGGATGCTCCCAAAAGCTTTCTTACTGGACGCTGGGGAGCGTTCCCGCGCAGGCTCCGTCGGTACCGACGATACCCATATGTGAAGACTCATTCCTGCTTGTTCCTGGAAATGTCAAGAAATGCCATGTCTTCGGGCGGGGACCGACACTGAGGTTCGTAAGGTGGAGAGTCTGAAGGGACGTGATGGTGGTGACAGATGTCTGGGGGACTCCTCCTCCTCTGTCTCCCATTCCGAGTAGTCTGTTGAAGACTTGAGGGAAGGGCGGCTCACAGGTTCCGAGTCTTAGCCCTGCCCGTGTCCCTCAGAGGCCCCATGGCTGGTGCCATGTGCGCTAGGCTGGAAGAACTCAGTCCCGTCGAATGGGACTCTGATCAAGACCTCGGCCGAAGAGTGACTTGAAGCTACATGGTCTCGAGGATTGGCTCGGCCTCCGGGAATGTCCTCTACATCGAGGGACTAGTGGTCTGGTAAGAAGAACTGGCTGTGCTGGACAACAGTGCCCGCTGCTGGTCTATGAAGGAAGATAGGCTGCGCTCCAGGGCCACCATTCTGGTTTGCAGCTATTGGTGCCGGCACCGAGGAACTCAGGCCCGACATCGATTCCCCCAAAAGGGAATCCTCAACGAGGATGGCCTCGGGGTCTAAGGCCAATCTCTGGGCAATTCCTTCCAGGAGACCTTGATGGATCACTCCTACTCTGACCTACCAGAACCATCCAGGGACGCTGCCTTCAAAGGTTTCCTTCTTCTTCTTGTGTTCCCTCAAGAGGGACCCCCTTTCTGAAGATCCATGGCATCAACCGGAGTCTGCAAGGGCATCACAGGAGTCTGTGGCTTCAGAAGGGCCTTGGCTTTCGGAGGCACCGGGGAATCCGGGAAGAACTTATAGTGCTGCTGCTAGCAGCTCTTGAGGGCCTTGGTAGACATCTTCTTACAGAGACCACAGGCCGTGGGGTCGTGGTCCGGCCCTAGGTAGGATAGGCAGCAATCATGCATATCAGTAAGGGACATGATTTTTGCACACCGATCACATTTCTTAAAGCCACTGGTAGCCATGGGGGAGGGGGGTAGTACCCCAGCAAGGTCAAAGACCTGCGCTGCTACCAGTTGGAAAAAAGGCACAAAGGAGCCAAGAGGAAAAAAATATCTACGGACCCGAGACTTAATGCCTGGGCAGCGGGCTCAGGTGGCAGGAAGAGTACTGGTGCGCAACCAGAGAAGAGCATGAAACTCAGGCATAAAGAAATCAACTTTTTCCGGGAGAAAGCAGACAGAAGTCTGAAGGGCTCCGTGTAAAAAAGGAGACCGAGCAAGATGGCACCCTTGGGCGGGAAGGGCACCATGCATGCGTGGTGGCATCTCCCAAAGGCTTTCTTGAAAGCTGGGGAGATGCTTCTGCAAGGACTTGATCGGCGCCAACATCATCCATATGTGAGGACTGACTTCCTACTTGTTCCCGGAGAATAGGCAAATGCATTAAGTATCTTGAGTATATGCACATATACTTTGGCGGATTTTTCTTTTCTTTCTTATATTTAGAGGGTACAAAAAAAAGTCCTGCAAATGGCTCTCAAAGATGCACTGTTAAATATAAACCATTAGCTATGGCTTAGCCAGTCAGTCAATGCGGCTTCCCTATATATAATTTGTATAAAGTCTTCCCTTTAAACCGATGTTTTAAGAAGTAATTTCATACACACTTTGGCTGTTTTTTTTAAAATTTTTGTAGTTGGTACTTGATTAGAATCATCACAGGTTTTTCAGCCTTTTAAGAGTGCTTCAAAGAAGTATTTTTAGTTATAATTGTCAGCAACAGCTTAGCCATGTAACGTGATTTCCATACACATAACAGTGTAAATTAGTATGACTTTTTCTTTAAAATACTTTGTTGATATTAATTATTGATTCATATCAGGGCTAGCTTGGTGCTTTGATATTGTTCTAACATTATTTTATATTAGAAACATCCACATTTATTAAATAGATTATGGCTTCAATAACAAATATTTTTTAAGAATAAATGTGTAGACTGTCAGGTAAATATTTTTGATATATGTAAAGTATAGCTGTTCGGATTAGCAGTTACTACATTAAATATTGTAGCTTCATCTTTAGTTATCAAGTATATTTAATAGAGAAATGTGTGGCTAGCTCTGTTTTATAATGGTCCTATAGCCTAAGTTTCTTTGAAATAATCTGCTTCAATTGATTTTTAAAGAACAAGAATTTCTTTAGTTTTTAGCCAGTAGAACCAAATTATATTTAATTGAATGTATTAAAATTAACCTCTATATTTTAATTTTTTATAGTATTTAATGTTATTAAAACCTTCCCTTTTAAGTATAACGTGTTAATTTGATTTACGATTTTAGAATTTTTTTTTTTTTTAATAAGGACAGATCACTTTTAGATGCCTCCCCCCTCCCCCATACACACTTTTACGTATTTGATGAGGATAGTCTTGTTTTTCCACAACAATATTCTAAAGGAAAGGTGTTTGGTGCTAGAAAATCAAGAAAACAGGGTTTGCATTAATATAAGTTTATTACTACTACATATTATGATATAAAAGTAAAAAGGAATTATCAAAGGGATGTGTTTACTAAAGCATGGCAGCATGGAGCTGATGCATGTTTGGGCCACACAGTAGCAAGGAGCACGCGGCCAAAAGGTGACCACACTAAAAAATGCTGTGCTATCCAAGCAGCATGCACATAGGCAGGATTAAGGCAGAGAGAGTGGCACAGGGCTGGGGCTTGAGCGCTAGTTGTGCACTAGCTACATAAGGTACTAGCATGGGCACAACACACACCTGTCTCTGACCAGGCATTAGCTGCACATGTCTTGTTAGCATGCAACAAACGTGTGGTTTGTACATGAGTGTTAAAAGTAGGAAGGGCAGAAACAGGGCAATTACACAAAGATAGAAAGGTACAGGAAAGACAACAGAACAGCTAGGCACCTGCCTAGGCCATGAAGGAGGGGGGGCCCGCAAGGTGGAGCTGTCATGGCAGTGCACCTCAGCACTCTGACGGCCCCAGAATTAGGGCCTGTAGCTCAGATGTGACCCTTCTGGGACAGTGGGCAAACATCCAAAGACACAACAGCTGTCCTGATAGACTGCTGTTCACATCTGCATTTGCAATGGATAGTTGTCAGAGGGCTACTGGTGTTGTGTGCTGTGAAGGTATCATGGGCAAGACACAGGAGAGCAGAGCTCCTGCAGACAGCAATAGAGTACACAACGAGCAGAAGCAATGGATGACCCAGTGGCTCAAAAATAGCTTAAAAATACTTTATTGAAGTTCAATACTTTATTGAAGTTCAATAAAGTATTTTTAAGCTATTTTTGAGCCACTGGGTCATCCATTGCTTCTGCTCGTTGTGTACTCTGTGAAGGTATCATGACAGAAGGCCTCTGCTGTATGTTTCAGCCAGTACTGGCCTCATAGCCAGAGTTAAAGCCAGCAAAGGACAGAGGGGATGAGGAATGCAAATTAGGAGTAGTACATACTGACACAACATGACTGTGTGGCATCAAAAGGTGCTATCCAACCCCTACCTCCCCTGTAAGGGGGGGAGGGGGACATGTAGCAGTGCATACATACACCTGAGGGGCCAGGCAGCTGGCAGGGGCCATGTTCCTGTGAATAGATGGTCCCTCATCCTTACCAAGGAAGGATGTGGCCAAGGTTTACTAGTTCTGAGCAGCTACTTCATATTTCTAGCACTGAGCATGGGCCCCAGTGTTGGAGCTCACTGATCAGCGTTCCCTCCCTGGCCCTCTTGCCCAAGGGCTCAGGTATTCCATGGACCTGGGGAGCTCTTATGGTCTCCTCTGGTCTGGTGGGACTTTGACTTCCTGACAGATTGAGCGCTCAACTCTGGGGCCTGTTTTGGATTCCCCCCCCCCCCCCAGCCCCATGTTATGATCTCTCAGAGCTTTTCCCACTAAGAGGGAGCAAGGAGGCACTCTGTGGGTGGATGGTCTTGCACCTTCCCCTCCCATTTTGTAGATGCCAGGCCATGGGGGAGGATGATCTAGATGGTGGGCCATGGGGGTGTTTATTGACCCTTATGGACCCCATGTGGTAGAGGTGCAGGCTTCCCTGGACATGTGTGTTGATTGTGCTTGGTCTCCAGACTCCCCTGTGTTTTGTGCCCCCGCTTCCTCCAACATGAGGGACATACTCCACCAATGACTATGGTGCTTTCCAAGCCATATCAGAGGAGTGATTCAGAGGGGCATATATAAAACATTATAAAAAATAGAGCAGCAATTCAATTGCTTCACTGTTGAGGGCTTCCCAAAAACACACAAAAAAAAGGTGCTCCCGATGTTGGCTTTATAGGAAGAAAAGGTTAAAAATAGCAGCTGAATGATAGGCTGAAGCGCATTTTGCCCCTCAAGGAGTTTAAAAGCTTTTACAGATGTCTATTGAAGGTATTCCTCAGCTTGTCCGACCACGGCACAACTTCATTGACATTTCAGCATTTAAATTTTTATATATGCCTTTGATGCAGACACTATGTCGAAACACAGCTATGTTGGGCTTTGTGTGTTTTAATATGACTTGAAGATAAATGTTTTTATATGTTTTTCTATAAGCTCTAACTACTATGGTGAAATGAAAACTTACCTGCTAATTTTCTTTGCCTTGAATTTCTCCAGCCCAGTCCAGATTCACGAGTTATACCCTATCACCAGCAGATAGAGACTGAGAACCACAAGTTTTGATAATGTCACACTATAAGGGTTCTGTGCACATCCTCTCATGCCAGTATTCTAACAAAGCAGATTCCACAAAGAGAAATGTGATATACCTTTGCAAATATCATGTGATAACTATATACATTCAGAGAAATTAGAATCACAGAGATACAGAGAGCCAAAAGAAAATGGCCCAAAAAGATAACCAATTGAACAATAAATTGCAGCTTATATTATCTTCCTCCAAAGTGAAGACAGAGTGGAAGCCCCAGGTAGAAGTAACAAATTACAGATATCTTAATTCTTCTCTATCCAGGCTCACCCTCAAAGAAAACTGAAATGGGCAGGTTCCAGACTGGACTGGAGACACTCAAGGAAAGAAAATTAGTAGGCAAGATCAAATTTCACCTTCCTTATCATCCCTCCAGTCCAGTCCAGGTGCATGGGATGTACCACAGCAGTACTCAACCTTGGGAGGGATCTGCAAGCCTGGTTTTCAAAACTCACGCTCCAAACTGCACATCCCTTCTTGCCTGAACATCTAGATGATAGTGGCGCACAAAAGTACAAGTGTGGTCAATATTATTGGCCTGTCTGACTGTCTTAAGCAGCTCTCTTGTCTTCACCATTCTGAAAATGGAACAGGGAGTGAATGTGGCATTTTAAACATTAAAACCATCATTCATTGGTTGATTCAAGTCATGTGAATACTGAAATTGATCACAGTTGCGTCTAATTTTACGGCAAAGGGAACGCGATTCTTCTATTAAACTGAACAGTATATAAATGCTACAATAGCTCTGTATCAATGTATAACTTATGCTCTCTCTTCATCTCCATTTTCTTCATATACATGTTATTTGTTCTTTTTAGAGTTTACAGACCCATTTTAGGGCTAATACTCTGTACTGAGTACAATAAGGATACATAAGGGAAAAGACTCTCATTGGGGTACAGATTCATTTTTTGTCACACCCCTTTTGTTTGTTTCTTTCAACATATGGTTATGAGTGTTTCACAAACAATTTGGGGTATTTACAATGATTTTGCATAAATGTTTGTCACACGATGTTTTTATTTGTAGAGTGTATAAATATTTAATTGGTATTTATTATGTGTGATCATTTATCATTGTATAAGTTTTTTAAGTTTTTTTATTGTTTTTATTTATTTATTTATACATAACTAACGAATTATGATGTGTGTTATTTATTATGTTTTATTGATATTCATGTTTTTATGATTTTGGTGTGCCAGTTTAAAACCCCCGACGAAGGTAATGAAACAAGACCAGTGTCGGGTTGTCCCTGGTATACGACAAATAAAGGCCTGTCTTTCCTTTTGCCAAGCCTGGACTTGGTCTTTGCATCTACGTGGTACAAGTGCTTCTCGTGGTGTTGTCTCAATAATCATGTCTTGGCAATGTCCCAGTTTTTATAGTATTTCCTTTAATTGCTCTTGTGTATTTGAACATTATTTATTTTTGTTTAACTAGACTTACATACTGCTTTTAAACCAGTCAAAGTGGTGTACATTATGTTACTATCTATCTATATCTATATATATTTTCTTCCTTGTACTTGAAGGGCTCATAATCTATGTTTTTGTAGCTGAGGCAACAGAGGGTTAAGTGGCTTGCCCAAGGCCATAAGGAGAACCTGTGGGACTAGAAACCCCAGTCCTTCTGGCCCAAGGTTGCTGTCCTCTGGTGAGATTTGAACCTCTGCACCCCCCCCCCCCCCAACACCACACACACAAGATAAAGAGTAGTTACTCACCTGTAACAGGTGTTCTCCAGGAGCAGCAGGAATCAGTCCTCACATATGGGTGACATCGACGCTGATGGAGCCACTGCGGAGCACTTCCACAGCTTTCCAAGAAAGCCTTTGGGAATGCAGGCACGCATGCGCGGTTCCCTTCCCGCCTAAAGGTGCCATCTTGTTCAGTTAAATGACATAGCTAAGAAACAGCACACAAAACTGAAAAATAAACTATGTACAACTGCAACTCCCAGGGGAGGAGGGAGGGGGTTGTGAGGACTGATTCCTGCTGCTCCTGGAGAACACCTGTTACAGGTGAGTAACTACTCTTTCTCCAGGACCAAGCAGGAAGTCAGTCCTCACATATGGGTGATTCCCTAGCTCTGGGCTACCAGGAACCCAGGCTGAACAAGAGAACGCCCTCTAGTCCCAGCATCAAAGTAAGGCTTTTCACTGAAGGAAACTCCACCGGCAGCCCAATGGAGGGCTGGAGGGCAGGAGTTGCCTAAACCTCAAAGAGATTCCGGAGTACTGCCTGGCCAAAAGCACTGTCCCTACGGGACTCCCTCTCCAGACAGTAATGGGCCGCAAGAGTCTGGCTTGAGGACATCAGCCCTGCAGATGTCTACCAACGGTACAGAGCGGAGATGAGCCACTGAGGCAGCCATTGCCCTGACACGGTGGGCCGTGACCCGACCCTGCAAAGGAAGGTCAGCCGCCCTGTATGCCCAGGTGATACAGTCAGCCACCCAGATGGACAAGGTACGCTTGGACACAGCTAGCCCTAAATTATAGGGTCAAAAGATATGAAGAGCTGAGTAGCTCTCCTATGCCCCTGCGTACGGTCAAGGTAGAAGGATAAGGCCCTCCTACAGTCCAGGGTATGCAGAACTGCTTCAGCCTGGCTTGCATGGGGCCTAGGAAAGAATGTTGGAAGAACCACCTCCTGGTTGAGGTGGAAAGAGGAGACAACTTTTGGGAGGAACTTTGGATGAGTCCTAAGGACTACCCTGTTCCTATAGAAGTGAGTATAAGGCCTGTCACAGACCAGGGCCTGAAGCTCACTCACTCGCCTGGCCGAGGTAAGGGCTACCAAGAAGAGTGTCTTCCAGGACAGGAAGCGTAGAGGGCAAGTAGCCATCGGCTCAAAAGGTGGGCGAGTCAATTGTTGCAGGACTACATTCATCTCCCACTTAGGAGCAGGAGGATGGATTGGAGGCTTGAAGAGCAAGCCTCTGAGAAAGCGGGACACCAAGGGGTGAACCGACAGAGAATGTCCTTCCACTGAGTGGTGAGCTGCTAGAGCTGAGAGGTGGACCCGAACAGAATTTGACTTAAGTCCCTGATTGGATAAGTGCAGCAGGTACTGAAGCACTACTGTTACAGTACAGGAGAAAGGATCCTCTGTACGTAGCAGACACCACACAGAAAACCTTTTCCATTTGAGAGCATAGGTTTTCCTAGTGGACTGTTTCCTAGAGGCTAGGACAACCTCCTCAACTTCCTGAGGTAGGCCCCAGGGAGCCAAAACTACCCTTGCAGCCTCCAGGCCATCAAATTGAGAGCTTTGAGGTTGGGGTGCAGAAGGGAACCCTGATCCTGAGAGAGAAGGTCGGGTTGCAACCCCAGAGGCAGTGGGGGATCCACTGCCAGCTGAAGCAAAAGTGGAAACCAAGGCTGTCTCGGCCACCTGGGAGCCACCTGCAGGACTGAGGCCTTGTCCTTGAGAATCTTGAACAGAGTTCGGGCCACCAGAGGCGTGGGAGGAAACGCATACAGGAGGCCCTGAGACCAGGGAATCAGAAAAACATCTGCTGCTATCCGCAGAGGATGCGGTTGCCTGGAGCAGAACCTTGGCAGCTGTTTGTTCAGAGGACTGGCAAACAGATCTATGGATGGAAGTCCCCATTTCAGGAAAATCTTTTGAACCACCAAAGGATGGAGTTGCCACTCATGGGGCTGCAGAATCCTGCTCAGCCTGTCTGCCAGGTAGTTCTCCTGGCCAGGGAGATACACTGCCTTGAGGAGCATGTGGTGTCTGAGAGCAAACAAGCAAAGGTCCTGTGCCTCCTGGCAAAGGAGCCTTGACCAATGTACCGCCCTGCTTGTTCACATAAAACATGGCTACCTGATTGTCTGTTTGAACTAGGACAGACTAATGAGCCAGGGTTGAAGAGAAAGTCTTGAGGGCTAGTCGAATGGCCCTGAGTTCTAGGAGATTGATCTGCTGTGCGGCCTCCCAAGGAGACCACAGGCCTTGGGTGCACTTGCATAGACAATGAACTCCCCAGCCCTGCAGGGAAGCATCCGTGGTCAGCAACACTGTGAAACCAGGAATCTGAAAAGGCACCCCTTGCAGTAGATGGGGTGGGTGCAGCCACAAGCGGAGGGAGTTCAGAAAATGTCTGGACACCCTTTATCCTGAGGCTGCCTGTGGCCTGTGACCACTGAGTCCGAAGGCACCACTGTGCAGGCCTCATATGGAGCCGGGCATTGGGGGTCACATGTACTGTCGAAGCCATGTGGCCTAGAAGCCGCAGGCAGAGTCTGGCGGAGACCAGGGACCTGCTGAGAAACTGCCTTGCCAAGGCCATCAACCTTTGGGCCCTTTTTTCTGGCAAGAATGCCTTTGCCAGCAGAGAGTCCAACCTTGCCCCTATGAACTCCAAGTTTTGCGAGGGGAGCAAAGTGGACTTTGCGAAGTTTATGACAAACCCCAGGCTCTGAAGAAGAGCAATAGTTCTGAGGGTGGCTTGTCTGGCCTCCTGGCACATCTGACCCCCGATGAGCCAGTCGTCCAGATAGGGGAAGACAAAGATTCCCTGATTTCTCAGGTAGGCCGCCAGCACTGCCAGGCATTTCATAAAGACTCTGGGAGCGGAGGTGAGGCCAAAAGGTAGTACTCTGTACTGATAATGGTCTCCTCCCACAATGAACCTGAGGTACTTTCTGTGGTCTGGATGAATGAGGATGTGGGTGTACGCATCCTTTAAATCTAAGGAGCATAGCCAATCTCCCTGCTGGAGGTAGGGCAGAAGTGTTCCAAGAGTAAGCATTTTGAACTTCTTCTCTAGGAATTTGTTGAGATTTCTGAGGTCTAGAATAGGCCGAAGGCCACCGGTTCTTTTGGGTACAAGGAAATACCTGGAGTAGAACCCCTGACCTCGTAGGTGGGGAGGCACAGGCTCCACTGCCCTGTCCGCCAACAGACCTTGGAGCTCCTGAAGGAGAAGATCTGTGTGCAGGGGAGGCCTTGGAGGCTCTCCTGGAAAGTATGGAGGAGGCAGCTGCTGGAAGTGCAGCAGATAGCCCTTGTGGACTATGCTGAGTACCCAACTGTCTCCAGTGATGAGTGGCCACTTGTGGGCAAACAGGGCGAAGCGACCTCCTGTGCAGGGTTGGGAGAGCAGGGACGGAGAGGCTATGCCTAAGGAGTCAAAAAACCCCACCCTGCTGAGTGGGAGCAGGGGCCGGAGGCTTGGGAGTCCTCTGCCTACAGGGCCCATTACCCTGCCCCTTGGCTTGCTGACCCTGAGGGGGAGCTTGGGCGGCCTGGTACTGTGGGTACTGTTTGTAGGCAGTGCCCTTCCTCGGGTAAAAGGGCTTTTTACCCGAGCCCTTCTTTTTGTGAGAAGGAGCAGAAGTCTTCCTAGACAGCTTTGTCCTCGTGAGGTGCTCGGTTTCGAGCTGTGCGGCCTTCTCAGTCATGGGCTTGCCAAAAAGGTTCTCACCTAGGCAAGGGACATCGACCAACTTGTCCTGAACCCATGGCTTGAGGTCCGATGACTGCAGCCATGCCTGGCGTCGAGCCGCGATGCCGGCTGCCGCAACACGAGCCGAAGCCTCGAAGCCATCGTAGGCGGCGCGGGACATAACTTGGAGCATTCCCGGATCAATGTTCCCTCTAATTTTCTGTAGGCTGTGTGCGCATAAAATATCAGCTGTGCAGCTTTTGAAGGAAAGTTAAATTTTTGTGCGCCACATAATGACACTCAGTTATATTATTCTTTAAAATGTGACTACACGTCAGAATACAGTATGTACACCACATTGGTTGCACTAGAAAATATTGTAGAACTTGTGAAAACCATAAATACACAACAACTTTTAAATTTTAAGATGTCTGTGCTGTTTTCTATCAGAATCAGAACCGTAATTTTTGTGCGCTCTGTTGTAAAGTATGTGCGCTCGCTCGGTGAGGTGTGTGCCCGCGCGCGCGCGCACAGCTTAGAGGGAACAGTGTCCCGGATCCCCGAGGACAAGGACTTGAACCTCTGCAAGGGTTCCCCGGAGAGACCAGCGGAGAATCCGGCCAACTCCTTGGCCAGGTCTCGCAAGTACATGCCCATGTACAGCTGGTAAGACTGGACACGGCAAGCAAGCCCTGGAAGCACTTTCTACCAAAACCATCGAGGTTCCGGGCCTCCCTGCCAGGGGGCACCGTGGAGTGCATCTTCTGACTTTTCAGGCGATGCATGGTCGATTCCACCACCATGGAATGGTGTGGTAGCTGCGCCTTCTGAAAGCCAGGTCTCTTCCGGAGTCGATAGATAGAAATCGACCCGCTTGCTTAGAACCGGCGCCGAGGCCAGTGCCTCCAACATCCGGAAGAGGAGCCGTTCCAGCATCGGAGGAACCGGAACAGTAAAGGCCTCCTTCGGAAGAGACTCGTACTGTAGGGCCTCGAGCTCCTCGGCTCAAGGCTCCTCCTCGGGGTCCGCAGGGATAGCCAACGCGGTGGCCATATCCCGAACGAACTCAGAGAACCGGGTATCCTCCGTGGGGGGGGATCTACTCCAGGGCTCGGACTGCGGTGAGTCTGACGGGACGCACCGAGTCCTGAAGGTGTCAGGGGACTCCTCGTCCTCCGTCTCCCAGGCGGACTTGTCCAATTTGGAATCGGGGTCCAACCGCGCGGGGCCTTGAGCACCCGCCCCGACACCGAAGGCACCAGCGTCTACACCCTCTGTCCCGAATGGGAGGTCAAGGGAGACCACGACCGAGGTCGACTTCGAGCCTTTATGGTCTCGAGTATCGGCTCGCTCTCCAGGGTCAACTTCGATGTCGATGTCCCGGTGGTCGGGGCAGATGCGCCAGACAGGCTGGCCATCAGTGCCCGC
The DNA here is from genome assembly GCA_033557465.1 of Ichthyophis bannanicus. Taxonomy (NCBI): domain Eukaryota; kingdom Metazoa; phylum Chordata; class Amphibia; order Gymnophiona; family Ichthyophiidae; genus Ichthyophis; species Ichthyophis bannanicus. Next base: position 687,176,970 of record CM066036.1, on the reverse strand, counting down.
TGCTGTTCCATGAAGGCAGACAGTCTGCTCTCCAAGGCTGTCAGCCTGAGACCCAGCTCAGGAGACTCAGCAACCCCCGACTCGGGCCCCGGCAGCGCCGGGCCTGACGTCGGCTCTCTAGGAGGAGAGTCCACGAGGACTACAGGACTTACGTGTCCAGCAGACTCCGGCTCCACTCGAGGTACTTTGGGAGGCTTCTCCTGTTCCACGGGCCCGGGGCGACGGTAGGGGGTCTGAGACCTAGCCCTCGAGGGGCCAAGGACCTCTTCTGACGACCGCCTCGCGAGCCACTTCTTCCTCTTTCGTTCCCCGTCGAGGGACCCCCTGTCCGAGGAGCCCCGACGGTGCTCGGGATCCGATTCCCGAGATGTCGAGGCCTCAGACGAGGTCCGGGCCCGGCCGGAGGCCGAGTCAGAGAAAACCCTTTCCTTTTGGTGCTGATGACTTCGAAGCGCCTTGGAAGACATTTTTCCACATGGTCCACACGACTTAGGCTCGTGATCAGGACCGAGGCACCGAAGGCAGCACTCGTGTGTGTCGGTGAGAGACATTAGTTTCTTGCACTGATCACACTTCTTGAAACCACTGGAAGCCATCGGGGGAAAAAAAGAGTCCCCGCGAGGACAAAGGACCGGCCTTCCAGGGAAATAGAAAAAGGGAGCGAACGCCAGCCACGAAGGGCGAAAAACAAAAAAAGAAGATCAGGCTCGATACCGGTGTACCGAACCCGGTGGGAGGGGAACCGGCGTCGAACCGGAGAAAAAGTAGCGAAAAAAAATCGCGAAAAAATCTAACTATTTTCCGGGAGGACTAGGACACACGTCCGATGGGCTTCACGGAAAAAGAGAGACTGAGCAAGATGGCACCTTTAGGCGGGAAGGGAACTGTGCATGCGTGCCTGCATTCCCAAAGGCTTTCTTGGAAAGCTGGGGAAATGCTCCGCAGGAGCTCCATCAGCGTCGATGTCACCCATATGTGAGGGCTGACTTCCTGCTTGGTCCTGGAGAATGTGCCCCAACCACTAGGCCACTCCTTTATTTATTTATTTATTTATTTAACTGTATTTATATCCCGCCTTTCTCCGGGTGTTCAATGTTGTGTGTTCAATGTGTATGCATATATAGTCCAAAGCCATTTCACTGGCCACTTTTTTTTTTTTTTTTGTTAAAGGAGATATTGGACATTAAGGGGTTGAACTGCAAGGGTGCCAATAATGTTGACCATAACTGTATGAAGCGAGGACCAAGTCGCGTCTTACAGATGTCAATTGGTGGAACAAGATTATACTCAGCCCAAGAAACAGCCTGAGCTCTAGTTGAATGAGCCCACAATCCAACTGGCAGATATTTATGCTTGAGCAAATAAGCGGACATAATAGCCTCTTTTAACCACCAGGCAATGGAGGCCTTAGAAGCTGCCTCACCCTTACACAGAACTCCAAAAAAACCCAAAGATGATCCAATTTTCTGAATGACTTAGTATGCTTAAGATAATGCTTGAGAACTCTGCGTATGTCTAAGAGATGCAACTGAGGATCCCTTGAGTTTGCCTCTTCCTGTTTTCTCTGGCACGCAGGACAAGACTGGTTAACATGGAACATTGAAACCACCTTCGGCAAGAAGGAAGGAACTGGCCTTAAGGCTACATTTTCCATTGACATGACAAGGAAAGGTTCCCTGCAAGAGAGAGCATGCAAATCTGAAATCCTTCGAGCTGAACATATAGCCACCAGGAAGATGGGCTTCAAGGTGAGATCCTTCAACGAAGCCCAATTTAGAGGCTTGAAAGAAAGACATGTGAACTGAAAGGACCAAATTAAAGTCGCATGAGGGAACAGTTTGACGCAGAGCTGGCCTAAACTGCTTAATGGCCTTAAGAAAATGAATATCATCTGGATGAGAGGCCAGAGAAAAACCTTGAATCCTACTGCAACAGTTCTCTAAAATATGCAGACTCGAACATAAGACAAAGACATTAAACACTTTCAAGTGTGGAACAGGGTTTCTATCACCTGAGGAGAGTAACCTTTCTTTCTTAGCTTAGCCCTCTCAATAGCCAAGCTGTAAGCAAGAACCAAGCTAATTGCAGCACCAGAATGGGACCCTGCAAGAGCAGATTTTCCACCACTACAAGACACCATAGCGCATCCACAGTCAGTGTGCTAAATCTGCATATCAAAGCCTTTGAGGCCAGTCAGAGCTATCATAATTCCCAATCTCCAATGCATCTCTATCTTCTGAAGAACTCTGCCTATCAGAGGCCAGGGAAGAAAGACGTACAGGAAACAATCTTTTGGCCACTGCTGAACATGAACATCCAGACCTTCCGACATTCTCTCCTGTCTGCGGCTGAAGCAATGCTGGACCTTCACAATGGAAGCAGACGGCATCAGATCCATGATCGGCGGACCACAATGACGCACTATGTTGTGAAACATTGATCCCTCCAGGGACCACTCCCCTGGATCAAACTGAGAAAATCGGCTTGTACATTTTCTTTTCTGGTCATATGAGCCGCTGAAAGAGCTAGGAGATGCATCCCTGCCCCAGAACCACACTCCCCATGCCACCATGATTTATTTAGGCCACCATGGTTGCATTGTCTGAGAAAATTCTCACTGCCTTAAGATGAAGCAAAAGAATAACTTCAGAGAGGAATATAGCTCACATCTCCAACTGGTTTATAGACCAAGTGCTCTCTTCCTGAGACCACTGACCTTGCACTACTTGTGACAATCTGCTCCCCAGCCATAGGGGCTGGAATTGGCAGTCACTACCACCTATTCCGGAGTCTCCAACAGCATCCCCGCACAGAGCTTGGACAAGTTCACCCACCAGCACAGGCTGAGCCTTGCTACCCAAAAATAAACTCTGAAATAAAGTGCTTCTGCGGAGACCACCAGGACAATAAGGCCCTTTGCAGAGGTTTCATTAAGAGCCCTGGCCCAAGGCACAAGATCCAATGTCACTGCCATGCACCCTAACAGCTGTAGGTAATGCCAAGCAGACTGAGACCACCTCTAAGAAAAATAAGAAAAAATCCTAACTTTATTTCACACTTATGATTCAGTTGGGAGGTAGACACATTTTGCCCCTGAACGTATCCAACAGAGCCCTGAGATCTTGAGATGGAATCAAGGTTCTCTTGCTGACATTAATAACCCACCCCAGCTGTTGGAAGAAGGCAGACACCGATAGCCTTCCTCCAACAGGTGGGATGGGTGAACACCTTTTGGGTGGGCCTGCTCACTTTCTTGTACTGATTTTGCTCTGATTAACCAATTGTCCCGATATGGATGGACTAAAATCCCATCCTGCCAAAGGGCTGCTGCAACTACCACCATTACGTTTGTGAATGTTTGAGGTGTGATGGCTAGACCGAAAGGTAAAGCATGTAACTGGAAATGCCTCTTGGGCATCATTAAGCGTAGTTAATGTTGATTGTCTGGATGAATGGAAACATGTAATTAGGTCTATGTCAAATCTAGGGAGGTAAAAAAAAAAACCCTTGCCTTTCCTTACTGCCACAATAACTGAATACAACACCCCCACATGAAAATAAGGCACCTAAAGAACTTGTTTGATGTGCTTGAGATCCAAAACTGGACCAAAGGATCCTTCTTCCTTGGGAACGACAAAATTGAGTAATGGCGTTGCTTGAGCTGATCTGATGGAACTTTGTCCAGTGTTTCTGCTACTGTGTTTCCTTGAACAAGGCTTTGCAAAGGGACAACATAAAGGTGTCAAAAGGGGCCTGGAGAATTCCAGCATATAACCCTCCTGAACCACTCTAGCACCCACTGGTCAGACATAATTTGGACGCTAGCAGAGTAAAAGGCTTGTAGCAGACCACCTACTGGAATCACCTCCGCTTGAGCACCCACCTCATTTCATTGTGACTTCTTGGAGCCACTGGCAGCTCCCGCATATCCTCCATCTCTAGCCCCTCCCCTCCCACCCCGAAAGGGCTTTCCCTCTGGGCGGATAGCAATAGCATTGAAAGGGAGCAGAAACCGAAGACTTAGTCAACTTAGGCTTGTCTTCCGGAAATCTAGGAGCCTTTGATTCCCCAAGATCCTTTAACCAACCTACCCAACTACTCCCCAAAGAGAAGCTTACTAAGTTTAGTTTTCAAAGTTACATTCACAGACCAGTTACGAAGACAAAGTAGATGCTAGGCTGAGACCACAGAAACCATGCACTTAGATAAGGCTCTAACCAAGTCATATAAGGCGTCCACAAGATGAATCGAACCAGATTCCAGCTTGGCTGCTTCCGACAAAGAATCCTGAGGAGCTGGATCAGCCTCAGGTAAATTATGAGCCCAACGTAAGCACGCTGGAGCAACATATGCCCCACAAATGGACTCTTGCAATGCTAAGACACTGATCTCCAAAGACTGCTTCAGCAAAGTGTCAAGTTTCCTGTCCTGAGCATCTTTCAAAGCTGCTCCATGTTCAACTGGAATTGTTATCTTTTTAGTAACAAAAGAAACTAACACATCCACCTTAGGCAATCTAAGAAGATCCTTCTCAACCTAAGGAATCAGATACAGATGTGACAAACCTGCCGCCCCGCAAACCTGCCTCAGGTATCTCCCACTCTGCTTCAATCATCTCCTTAATGGCATTATGCACTGGGAAGGACTGAGGCTTTCAAAAGCCCTGTAGCAAGGTATCCTCTAGTGGCCCCTCCTTCACCAGAGAGCAATGAGGAATATTAAGAGCTGCTAAGGACTGAACAATTAAGACTAAACTCCTCTATGAAAAAAATCTGGTAATAGTTGGATCCTCACCTAGAGAAATCTCCCCAACTTCAAGCTCAGTTCCTGAGGGATCTCCCCAAAAAACAGAGGATCCCTCAAGGGAATCATCTGAAGCCCCCGAACAGAACCTTTGCTGTACCAAGAATCACTGTCAATCCTACAGCGTTTAGGCTCCAGTGCTATAGCCTTAGTCACAGGACAGGAATCTTGAACTGCAGTTTTATGCCCTACTTTGAGGGAAGATGTTTGCACAAGGCCCTGCTTCATGCAGAAAGCCTGATGCAAAAGCAAAACAAATTCTGGAGAAAAGTGGAGGGGAGGAAAAAAAAAAAAAAAAGAGGAAACACTCCCCACCCCCAATCACTGAGCTCACATGAAGTTTCTCTGAAGACCCTGGAGCAGAAAAATGCCCCACCGAAAGGCTATCCAGCTCCCCTTCACAAGAAGCAGCCATAGAAGCAGTTCCTGGCAAAACAGGGACATCCTACGGCTAAGGGGGAAAGCTGAGAGGCATCTGAACATCCACCACTATCGACTGCTTCTCATAACTGGCTTCGTCCCCCGAACAAAATTATCAGTCTTACCGTCGTCGATGCAAGCGTGGCAAAATCCAGCTGCAGAAATCTGGCCTTGACACACACCGCAGGCTGCTTGAACCACTGGCATTTTGCAAACTGTTGCCGAGTTTTCCGGCACGGATAAAAAGAAAACAAAGAAAACTAACCTTTAAAAAGAGCTTTCACCATTCATGCAAACACCTTAGGCAACGAAGACTCATACCGGAGCCTCCTCTGCAATGAGGACACAGCGCTGTCACCGAGAGGAAACAATTCTCTTTCTTTTCCTTAAAATAATTTAAAGGGCTATGCCGAATAGCGGTACACCAGGCCCCTTCCCTAAAGTTGGGGAGGAGGAACAGCGGAACTATGAAATATATATGTATATATATATAAAATATATATATTTTTTTTTTTTAAACAATAATCTGAGAGCCAAATAATCTTAAATTGGGGGAGGGACCTGTGGGGGAAAAAAAAAAAGGTTATACATCCCAAGCTGAGAGAACAGCGATGAACTGAACTAACAGCCTGGGTCTCTGCAAACCAGCAACTCCTCTGAAAAAAATGTCTCTATTATCTTTAATTATTAATTTATTTTAAATCGCCTCAGTGGAGTCCAGACTACACAGAAACCTATCTGCTGGAGACTGAGAAATACCAGAGTGAGAGAATCTGCACAGAATCCTTATAGTGCGACATCATCAAAACCTGTGGTTCTCAGTTTCCATCTATTGGTGACAGGACATAACCCATGCATATGGACTGGACTGGAGGGACTATAAAGAATTAAAGTGTTTATGTTTTAATGTTTGTTCAATATGGTTTATGTATTTATTATACTTCGTGAATAAAATGTGATGTTTATGTAACTTTATTGAAAACATTTTGCCATTTGATTTCCCAACAAAAGTAGACATTTAGTCTCCCTTCTTCATGAAAGGTAAAAAGGAGGGAAGAGTTGATTTTTAAATTTCCTTTTGTAGAAAAAGAGGTTGAAATCTCCAAGGGGGTGCAGGGCCTCCTGTTTTCTTGGGAACCTTTCTTGGAGAAGTAACACAATGGTTAGAGCAGCAGGCTGGAATCAGGGAAGCCAGGTTTCAAAGCCCACCGATGCTCTGTGTGGTCTTTGGCAAGTCATTTAATCTTCTATTGCCTTGGGTACAAATTTAGATTATATGCCCTCTGGGAACAGGGAAGTTATCTGCAGCACCCGAGTGTAACTCAACTTGAACTACTACTGGAAAGCTGTGAGCCAAATACAAATACGAATCAGGAAGAACCTGGAATAGCAGCCTTAATTCCTTTTGTGAAAACCTCATTCAACTCTTCACCAGTATTGCCAGATATAATAATACTAAGTATCACAGCACAACCTCAGAAATAACCGTAGGCACTCAATTATTCTGGATTAAATGTGTTACACTTCCAGACTCGTGCCGGTTCTTACATCAATGGCTGAGTAGTATATTATGTTGATGATATCACAAGTTCATGTTATGAGCAAATCAGAAAAATAATCAAAAAATACTTAGCTCAAGCTGAACCGTGGAACTGTGCTGTGTGTTTCACTCTTTAATTATAAAAGTATCACATTCTCCTTCTCCTTCATTCTCTTTTTTTATTTTTTATATAGGAAACGTCCTTCCACTTGCTGGTACTGAATATAAAACTCGTCCCAAAAAATGAATAAATAAAAAAAGAGAATGAAGGAGAAGGAGAACGTGATACTTTTATAATTAAAGAGTGAAACACACAGCACAGTTCCACGGTTCAGCTTGAGCTAAGTATTTTTTGATTATTTTTCTGATTTGCTCATAACATGAACTTGTGATATCATCAACATAATATACTACTCAGCCATTGATGTAAGAACCGGCACGAGTCTGGAAGTGTAACACATTTAATCCAGAATAATTGAGTGCCTACGGTTATTTCTGAGGATGTGCTGTGATACTTAGTATTATTATATCTGGCAATACTGGTGAAGAGTTGAATGAGGTTTTCACATAGTCTACAGTATTCATTCACAGAGACCGACCCCCCTTTTTAATTCCTTTTGTGACAAGGCATTGGTTGTATGGCATTGCATAGTAGTAGATGATTGGTGTTAACTTTGGGTAGAAGAGACCATCGGAAGGATTGACTGGACTGCTGCATAAGGAAATCTCAGCTAACAGCCTATTTACACTATGCGGAGGACCCAGGAATCCATGGAAACTTGCTCCCACTGCCAAAGGAAGAAGTGAACACAACCCTCTACATGTATAGAATGTATAGGTTTTGAAGAAACATTGGCAATGACAAGGGGTTTAAGTAAAAAAAAAGTTTTTGGTTGAGCAGGCATGGCCTGCTTTGGCTGGCCCTTGTCCTGCTGACATTTTTTTTTTTTTTAACTAAAAAAGAGGACCCAAATTTGCTAGGGTTGTCTCCAAAATGATTTTTCACAGTAATAAATATTTTGCCAATATCAGAAAATATTGATATGTCTTAAAGAACACAAAGTTGATTTGAACCAGTTAGATGTTGTAAAGTAAACCAGTGGCTTTCTATGACAGAGGAAGGAATTCTTGAATAGGTCATACAGTTTGCAAAATAAACTACCATTGTTCGTATGGTTGCCAGGTTTGACTGCATGTGCAGTGCAGTGCAAAGTCAGAGGAAAAAGCCTATACCTTACAGACATATAGGCTGACAGGTTGACGAGTAGCAATGAAGACTGAAAACATTAGGTTTCGAAGATTTTCTTAACTAAAATGATCCAAGAAGTGGGGGGGGGGGGGGGAGGTTTTACATGGATATTCATTGTGTGCTTGTCAGTCGCTAGAAGATGCAACAACTGGACCTAGATAAAACAGTCTGTTTCAGCAGCCATGTACTGGCAAAATAAAATGGTCCATTTAGTTATATAGAAAATCATTTGTAGACCAAGGGGACTTTTTTTTTTTCAGAAAATGGCTCCGCTTTATGGTGTATTGAAAGGAAGTAAAAATGGTTTGGAGTGAATGAAACCCATGTAAGCATTTTTTTTGTTTCTTTCCTTCTTCTATATAACTGAAGATAAATATTAAACAAAAATTCTTTATGCACAGGAGGCATGCCCGATTTAGTGTGGTATTACTCAGAAATTATACTTCGAATTTCAGCCCACCGTTACAGTAACTGCTCAAGCATACTCTGTATGAACAGGTGGGGGGCAATTCAGATGGCTGTATGACGACTCCTAAGGCTAGTTTCTGATGGTAGGGAGGAACAGAGACAGGGATTGGAACACCGATGGAGACATTATGCTAAGCCGGAACCGCATTTCAGAGCCCATAGATGAAAACGCGAAATGTATGGTGAACAGTAGAAATAGACACGGTAAACGCAAAATCTGCAAAAGAAACCCCTCTATGCAAACAATGTCCTCTGTGCTATGCAGTGAACAAACTATTGTCATTTCTGAATAAAGTACTGGTTGTGCCACATGAAAGTTGTGCAGAATTCTCAATGTAGAACATGTTATTGGTAGCCTGCGCCGAAGAGGCCACGGAGTTTGCTGTGTGCAGGAAATAAGCCTGAAAGCACATATTGTGCTATCCATCCTCTGCAGTGAAGAAGACCTGAGCTGGCTACTAATGTAGTGCTGATCTGTGATGCATAGTCTGCAGTCTGTGCTTTTGCAAGCTCAGTCTGGGATACCTTGGCCTCAGGCCATAGCAAGGGTCGAAGACAAATTCAGCTCTGGCTTGGGAACCTCTAAGCAGCTCAGCCACTGCTGAAGTAGCACTAAATTTTGCTCTTGTGCAGTTAGATCTTGTGGGTCACTGAGCAGTGAAGAGGGTGGAAGGTCACCAATCTCTGTGCAGAAGTATTTTTTTCTTATGTCAGCAATCCGCAAGTATTTTCCTGAGTTCAATATCTTTGCAGTCAAAGATGGTCCCTATAAAAGTGAGAGGATCTGGGAAGTGCAGAAAGCACACTGGTTCATATTATGGCAAACGCCCAAGCAGAGTGGGAAAACAGGATGAGAATAATATTCTGGAAGGGTCTTCCACTTTGTGGGTGGGAACAACCCACAGAGTCTGTTGCAAATATTTTTTTCATTTAATTTAAAACAAAAAAAAAGACAAAAAAAACAAAGGGAGAAAATAGAGAGAAAGCCTCAAAATAGATGTGAGTGTTTTGTTTGCACATCCATTCGGCAGAGTGGACAAAGCAAAAACTGAGAAGGGTCATGCACGCTCAAAACATTTTATCAGTGGTTCCCAAAACTGTCCTGGGGAAGCTCCCCAGCCAACAGGTTTTCAGAATATCCACTATGAATATTCATTAGAGAGATTTACATACACTGCCTCCACTGCATGCAAATCTACCTCTCCCATATTCATTGTGGATATCCTGAAAACCAAAGTGGCTGGGGAGCCCTCAGGACAGGTCAGGGAACCAATGTACAAAGATCTAGTGAGGCAATTTCTCCAAATAGTTTTGCACATACTGTGACAGTCATGAATCTCATTTCTAAGACTCGGTATGTGAAGTATGATCTCAGTCACTAAAATTTGCTGCTAATGCTCAGCGTATTACTTGCATTGTGCCAGACAGCTTCTATCTGGAGTTCATAAGATGTAACATGTATGGGTAATTTATTAAGATGTGTTTGGAAATTCTTCTTAGTCAAGCCTGTAGAACCCAACACGATGGGAAATAACTATCTTTCTGCCACATTTTCTTGGTCTCTGACTGCATTTCTTTGTCTTTCAAAATCTTCTCCCCCTCAACACAATTCACAAACTAGTTGCATAGGACTAATATCTCTATAAAAAATGCCATTCTGGTCTTCTCTCTTTTACCATTATGTTGTGCTTCCTTGCATTAAAGTGTTTTAATGATCGAAATGGGAGTATCCCGAGTGATCATAACAGCTTCATTTTCCATAAGTTCTCTTTGGATCATGGTCCCAGTACTTTTCAGGCACAGTGATGTTGTAGTCTTTACAGTTTCCAAAGGTTGAGACATGCTACTTTATTATGCCTTTCGGTATAGACATGTTCTGTCATAAGAACTCTGCAGCCAACAATGGAAAGAAAGAGTAGTTACTCACCTGTAACAGGTATTCTCCAGGAGCAGCAGGAATAAGTCCTCACAAATGGGTGACAATGACGCCGATGGAGCCCTGTGGAGCATTTCCCCAGCTTTCCATGAAAGCCTTTGGGAATGCAGGCATGCATGCGCGGTCCCCTTTCCGCCTAAAGGTGCCATCTTGCTCAGTCAAATGACATAGCTAAGAAACAGCACACAAAAATGAAAAACAAACTATGCACAACTGCAACTCCAGGGGAGGAGGGAGGGTTGTGAGGACTGATTCCTGCTGCTCCTGGAGAACACCTGTTACAGGTGAGTAACTACTCTTTCTCCAGGACCAAGCAGGAAGTCAGTCCTCACATATGGGTGACTCCCTAGCTCTGGGCTACCAGGAACCCAGGCTGAACAAGAGAACTCCCTCTAGTCCCAGCATCAAAGAAAGGCTTTTCACTGAAAGAACCTCCACCGGTAGCCCAACGGAGGGCTGGAGTTGCCTAAACCTCAAAGAGATTCCGGAGTACTGCCTGGCCAAAAGCACTGTTCTTACAGGACTCCCTCTCCAGACAGTAATGGGCCGTAGAGGTCTGGCTTGAAGACCAAGTTGCAGCCCTGCAGATGTCTACCAACGGTACAGAGCAGAGATGAGCCACTGAGGCAGCCATTGCCCTGACACGATGGGCCGTGACCCGACCCTGCAAAGGAAGGTCAGCCGCCCTGTAAGCCCAGGTGATACAGTCAGCCACCCAGATGGACAAGGTACGCTTGGACACAGCTAACCCCAAATTATTAGGGTCAAAAGAGACGAAGAGCTGAGTAGCCCTTCTATGCCCCTGCGTACGGTCAAGGTAGAAGGATAAGGCCCTCCTACAGTCCAGGGTATGCAGAACTGCTTCAGCCAGGCTTGCATGAGGCCTAGGGAAGAATGTCGGAAGAACCACCTCCTGGTTGAGGTGGAAAGAGGAGACAACCTTTGGGAGGAACTTTGGATGAGTCCGAAGGACTACCCTGTTCCTATAGAAGCGGGTGTAAGGCCTGTCACAGACCAGGGCCTGAAGCTCACTTACTCTCCTGGCCGAGGTAAGGGCTACCAAGAAGAGTGTCTTCCAGGAAAGGAAGCGGAGAGGACAAGTAGCCATCGGCTCAAAAGGTGGGCGAGTCAGTTGCTGCAAGACCACATTCAACTCCCACTCAGGAGCTGGAGGACGGATTGGAGGCTTTAGCAAGAGCAAGCCTCTAAGAAATCTGGACACCAAGGGGTGAACCGACAGAGAATGTCCCTCCACCAGTGAGTGGTGAGCTGCTAGAGCTGAGAGGTGGACCCGAACAGAATTGGACTTAAGTCCCTGATTGGATAAGTGCAGCAGGTACTGAAGCACTACTGGTACAGTACAGGAGAAAGGATCCTCTGTACGTAGCTGACACCACACAGAAAACCTCTTCCATTTCAGGGCATAGGTTTTTCTAGTCGACTGTTTCCTAGAGGCTAGAACGACCTCCTCAGCTTCCTGAGGTAGGCCCCAGGGAGCCAAAACTACCCTTACAGCCTCCATGCCATCAAATTGAGAGCTCTGAGATTTGGGTGAAGAAGGGACCCCTGATCCTGAGAGAGGAGGTCGGGCTGCAACCCCAGAGGCAGTGGGGGATCCACTGCCAGCTGAAGCAGAAGCAGGAACCAAGGCTGTCTCAGCCATCTGGGAGCTACCAGCAGGACCGAGGCCTTGTCCTGAAGAATTTTGAACAGGGTTCAGGCCACCAGGGGCGTGGGAGGAAACGCATACAGGAGGCCCTGGGACCAGGAAATCAGAAAAGCATCTGCTGCTAGTCGCAGAGGATGCGGTTGCCTGGAGCAGAACCTTGGCAGTTGTCTGTTCGATGGACTGGCAAACAGATCTATGGTTGGTAGTCCCCATTTCAGGAAAATCTTCTGAACCACTAAGGGGTGAAGCTGCCATTCGTGGGGCTGCAGAATCTTGCTCAACCTGTCTGCCAGGTAGTTTTCCTGGCCAGGTAGATACGCAGCCTTGAGGAGCATGTTGTGCCTGAGAGCAAACAAGCAAAGGTCCTGTGCCTCTTGACAAAGGAGCCTGGACCCAGTTGCCCCCTGCTTGTTCACATAAAACATGGCCACTTGGTTGTCTGTTTGAACTAGCACAGACTGAGCAGCCAGTGTTTTGGAGAAAGTCTTGAGGGCTAAACAAATAGCCCCGAGTTCCAGTAGATTGATCTGCTGTGTGGCCTCCCAGGGAGACCACAGGCCTTGGGTGCACTTGCCCAGACAATGAGCCTCCCAGCCTTGCAGGGAGGCATCCGTGGTCAACACCATTGTGAACCCAGGAATCTGAAAAGGCACCCCTTGCAGAAGATTGGGTAGGTGCAGCCACCAGCTGAGGGAGTTCAGAAATGGTCTGGACACCCTTACTCTGTCTCTGAGGCTGCCTGTGGCCTGTGTCCACTGAGTCCTGAGGCACCACTGTGCAGGCCTCATATGGAGCCGGGCATTGGGGGTCACATGTACTGTCAAAGCCATGTGGCCAAGAAGCCTCAGGCAGAGTCTGGCGGAGACCAGTGACCTGCTGAGAAACTGGTTTGCCAAGTTTATCAGTCTTTGGGCTCTGTCTTCTGGTAAGAACGCCTTTGCCAGAAGAGAGTCCAGCCTTGCCCCTATGAACTCCAAGTTCTGGGAGGGGAGCAAAGTGGACTTTGCGAAGTTTATGACAAAACCCAGGTTTTGAAGAAGAGCATAGTTTGGAGGGTGGCTTGTCTGGCCTCCTGGCACATCTGACCCCTGATGAGCCAGTCGTCCAGATAGGGGAAGACAAAGATATCCTGATTTCTCAGGGAGGCTGCCACCACTGCCAGGCATTTGGTAAAGACCCTGGGAGCGGAGGTGAGGCCAAAAGGCAGTACTCTGTACTGATAATGGTTTCCTCCCACAATGAACCTGAGGTACTTTCTGTGGTCTGGATGAATGAGGATGTGAGTGTACGCATCCTTTAAATCTAAGGCGCATAGCCAATCTCCCTGCTGGAGGTAGGGGCAGCAGTGTTCCAAGAGTAAGCATCTTGAACTTCTTTCTCTAGGAACTTGTTGAGATTTCTGAGGTCGAGAATAGGCCAGAGGCCACCAGTTCTTTTTGGTACGAGAAAATACCTGGAGTAGAACCCCTGACCTTGGAGGTTGGGAGGCAGAGGCTCCACTGCCTTGTCCCGCAACAGACCTTGGAGCTCCTCAAGGAGAAGATCTGTGTGCAGGAGAGGCCTTGGAGGCTCCCCTGGAAAGTATGGAGGAGGTAGCTGTTGGAAGTGTAGCATATAGCCCTTGTGGACGATGCTTAACACCCAACTGTCTCCAGTGATGAGTGGCCACCTGTGGGCAAACAGGGTAAGTCAACCTCCTATGCAGGGTTGGGAGAGCAGGGATGGAGAGGCTATGCCTAAGGAGTCAAAAACCCCCACCCTGCTGAGTGGGAGCAGGGGCCGGAGGCTTGGGGGTCCTCTGCCTACGGGGCCCATTCCCTTGCCCCTTGGCCTGCTGACCCTGTGGGGGAGCTTGGGAGGCCTGGTACTGTGGGTACTGTTTGTAGGCAGGTCCCTTCCTTGGGTAAAAGGGCTTTTTACCCGAGCCCTTCTTCTTGTGAGAAGGGGCAGAAGTCTTTCTAGACAGCCTTGTCCTCGTGAGGTGCTCGGATTCGAACTGTGCGGCCTTCTCGGTCATGGGCTTGCCAAAAAGGTTCTCACCTCGGCAAGGGACATCGACCAACTTGTCCTGAACCCATGGCTCGAGGTCCGAGGACTGCAACCACGCCTGGCGTTGAGCTGCGATGCCGGCTGCCGCAACACGGGCTGCAGCCTCAAAGCCATCGTAGGCAGCGCGGGACATAAACTTGGAGCATTCCTGTATCCCCGAGGACAAGGACTTGAACCTCTGCAAGGGTTCCCCGGAGAGACCAGCAGAGAACCCGGCCAGCTCCTCGGCCAAGTCCCGCAAGTACATGCCCATGTACAGCTCGTAAGACTGGACACGGCAAGCAAGCATCGAGCCCTGGAAGCACTTTCTACCAAAACCATCCAGGTTCCGGGCCTCCCTGCCAGGGGGCACCGCTGAGTGCATCTTCTGACTTTTCAGACGATGCATGGCCGATTCCACCACCATGGAATGGTGTGGTAGCTGCACCTTTTGAAACCCAGGGCTCTTTCGGAGTTGATAAATGGGATCGACTCGCTTGCTTAGAACCGGCGCCGAGGCCGGGGCCTCCCACATCCGGAAGAGGAGCTGTTCCAGCAATGGAGGAACCGGAACTGTAAAGGCCTCTTTCGGAGGAGAGTCATATACTGGAGGGCCTCGAGCTCCTCGGCTCGAGGCTCCTCCTCGGGATCTGCAGGAATAGCCAACACCGTGGCCATATCCCGAACGAACTCCGAGAACCGGGTATCCTCGGGGGGGGGGAAGGGGGGGGATCTACTCTGGGGCTCGGACTGCAGTGAGTCCGATGGGACGCACCGAGTCCGGAAGGTGTCGGGGGACTCCTCATCCTCCGTCTCCCAAGCGGACTCGTCCGATGAGGAATCGGGGTCCGACCGCGAGGGGCCTGTGAGCACCTGCCTTGACACCAAAGGCACCGGTGTCGACGCCCTAGGTCCCAAGAGGGTGACCGCGACCGAGGTCGACCTCGAGCCTTTATGGTCTCGAGTATCGGCTCGGTCTCCAGGGTCGATGTCCCAGTGGTCGGGGCAGATGCGCCAGACAGGCTGGCCATCAGCGCCCGCTGCTGTACCATGAAGGCAGACAGACAATCTGCACTCCAAGGCTGTCAGCCCAAGACCCAGCTCAGGAGATCCAGCAGCCACCGACTCGGGCCCTGGCAGCGCCGGGCCCGACTTCTGCTCTCTGGGAGGAGAGTCCACAAGGACTACAGGACTTACATGTCCAGCAGACTCCGGCTCCACACGAGGTACTTTTGGTGGCTTCTCCTGTTCCACGGGCCCGGGACAGCGATCGGGGGACCGAGACCTAGCTCTCGAGGAGCCAGGGACCTCCCTCAGACACCTCCCTCACGAGCCGCTTCTTCCTCTTTCGTTCCTGGTCGGGGGACCCCCTGTCCGAGGAGCCCCGACGGTGCTCGGGATCAGATTCCCGAGATGACGAGGCCTCAGACAAGGTCCGGGCCCGGCCAGAGGCCGAGTCGGAAAAAAGCCTTTCCTTTTGGTGCTGACGACTTTGAAGCGCCTTGGTGGACATTTTACCACATGGTCCACAGGTCTCAGGATTGTGGTCCGGACCAAGGCATCGAAGACAGCAGTCGTGTGTGTCGGTGAGAGACATTAGTTTCTTACACCGATCACACTTCTTGAAACCACTGGAAGCCATCGGGGAAAAAATAGTCCCCACGAGGTCAAAGGACCGGCCTTCCAGGGAAAAAGAAAAAAGGGCGCGAAAGCCAGCCACAAAGGGCAAAAACCGAAAAAAGAAGATCGGGTTCGATACAGGCGTACCGAATCCAGCAGGAGTGGAACCGGCGTCGAACCAGAGAAAAATAGCGAAGGAATCACCAAAAAATCTAACACTTATCCGGGAGGACTAGGACACACGTCTGACGGGCTTCACAGAAAAAGAGAGACTGAGCAAGATGGCTCCTTTAGGCGGGAAGGGGACCGCGCATGCGTGCCTGCATTCCCAAAGGCTTTCATGGAAAGCTGGGGAAATGCTCCGCAGGGCTCCATCAATGTCGATGTCACCCATATGTGAGGACTGACTTCCTGCTTGGTCCTGGAGAATCACCATTTCCAGCTCTTTCGTACAGAAACTACATGTCTGTTTTGTCAGTTTTTTTCAATGCTCACGGTAAACCATCTTGTCTGTAATCCGCTGTCCAAAGCTGCAGCTATCAATCGCTCATCCTTCAATTTCAGTTCACTTCTCCTTACCCATTGAAGTGCCTGGTCTTGATAGAGAAAGGGATTCCTGGAGTTACACTTTGTATTGCCTCCTGTATTTGTGTAGCTGCCACTTGTTTTTCATTGTTTGCTGATCTAGTTTTTTGAAGAGGTTTTTTTTCCCTTGTTTTGCAAATTCTGCTGTTTCCATGTGTGTACTTGTGGATTCTTACTCTCTTTCTAGTCATCAGAACGCTTGTCCAAGTTTGATGGAGACAGATTCTGCATATTTACTTTGACATTTTAGTACCTTTAGCAGATTTAGATCAGATGTTAGGTAGGTCTGAGATAGTAGCACTCTATGTGTAATCTATTTCTCTGAGGCCTAGTTTCGGCATGCTCGGATTCTTGTAAATTACTGTATGGGCATGGAGGGGTTTTCTTGTTTGTACATCCAATTTTTCAAGATTTTTAAGAGACTATTCTACAATCCCAAAGCTGCATAAGAGTGCAGAAATTGCCAGCTGATTGATGGCTTTAAGCTTGAAGTGATGTTAAAGCACTTTCAATAACAATTTTAATCCCCTGTAATATTTTTTTTAGTGATCATCTTCTTTAGTTTCTACTTGTCATTCCTTCTACTCCTAGATATTTATATACACCTTCCTCAGTCAAAGCCCTCAGTAAGGGAAATGTTTTCAGTTTTGCTCAATTTTCCACTGAGGAAAGTTGCCTTAGCGCATCTGTGCACCTGTCAAGACCAAGTACCATCCTGATGTCAACCAAGAAGCTTTTCACTACCCGGAGTTGCTCTGCTTACGGTTGGTCACTTGAAATATAGAGCTTCAGATTACTTAGAAATAGTAAGTGTGATGTTACCTTCTTTAGAATTAAGGCTAAATCTATATCCCAAAGAGCTGATGAAAGTACTCATTGAATTAAGCACCATACAAAACAGAAATGGCAAAAGGGAATCTCCCTGAAACATTCCTCACAATTTTGATGTTAGGAATGATGTTTTGACTATCTTTATACTTCACAAAAAGTGTGTGCCACATTGTCATAGTGAAATAGATATATTCTAAGCCAGGATTTCTTTTATATATTTCAAAGCAATTATCCAAGAGTGCAGAATGCTATCAAAAGCTCTTATAAATCAATGTTATACTGATCTTTCTGCTTTTTTTAGCACTAGCCTTGATAGCCTTATTAAACACTAACTGGTCTTTGGGGGATTTTTTGTTTTTCTTTTTTAAACAGTGCCGTCAAGTCCAGACCCAGGAGTCCCAGGGCTTTCTTGGCAAGGTATGACTGGAAGTAGATTGCCAGGCCTTTTCTTCCAAGGCAACGGAAGGTACAGCGACTTGCCCAAGGCAACAAGGAGTGCCAATCAGAATCAAACCCTGATCTGTTATTGCCCTTTTGCTCTATTGCCATGTTGCTACTGGACTATATGATCGTATCTTCTGCCGCATCCTCTTAAAGAAAAGGAAGAACCATATTCACTCTCAGGTGCAGCTGTTTATTATCAGCAGCATATATTAAGGACCCGAGATTAATTAAGCTTCAGGTGAACAAAGTATATTAAAAGTATTAAGTATAGTTTTATTAGTGTAAGTATCCCCAGCAACCCTTAGTAAGTAAACTTAAATATCTAAACACCTTAAAGCATAGTTACTCATCTGTAACAGGTGGTCTCCGGGAACAGCAGGAATTTAGTCTTCACATATGGGTATCGTCGGTACCAACGGAGCCTGCGCGGGAACGCTCTCCAGCGTCCAATAGGAAGGCTTTTGGGAGCATCCCTCAGCACATACGCGCTGCCTTCCCGCCTTTCCAACTGTCCCTCTTCAGTTAAGTTTGTAGCTGAGTGAAAGGATAGAGGGAGAGAGGAAAGAGACAAAGAGATAGAGAAACAACTCCTAGGGGAGGTGGGTGGGTTGTGGAGACTAAATTCCTGCTGTTCCCGGAGATCACCTGTTACAGGTGAGTAAAGCACAGTTACTTACCTGTAACAGGTGATCTCTGGGAACAGCAGGAATTAGTCCTCACATATGGGTACGTCGGTACCGACGGAGCCTGAGCGGGAAAGCTCCCCAGCTTCCCAGAAGGAAGCTTTTGGGGCCTCCCACTGCACATGCGCGCTGCCTTCCCGCCTTCCTGACCAGCTCTCCTCAGTTCGAGTTTATAGCTGAGACAATAGAGAGAGGAAAGGAAGATAGATAGAAGATACAACTCCTAGGGGAGGTGGGTGGGTTGTGAGGACTAATTCCTGCTGTTCCCAGAGATTACCTGTTACAGGTAAGTAACTGTACTATCTCCAGGAACAAGCAGGAATAAGTCCTCACATACGGGGACTCCCTAGCTAAGATGCCTGGGAGATCCCCTTCCAAGGGTTCGCCATCTTCGTATGGATCTCAGGCATCCATCCTGGGAAGGTGGGCAGGAGTTGTTCAAGTATGGAACAGGTGTTTGAGGACAGCCTGACCAAACAAGGCATCCCGGCGAGAGTCCTTGTCCAAACAGTAATGGGCTGTGAAGGTATGAACCGAGGCCCAGGTGGCGGCTCGACAGATCTGATCTATGGATACAGAGTGAAGATGAGCCATAGAAGTGGCCATGGCTCTCACATTGTGAGCTGTGACATGGCCTTCCAGAGAAATGTTTTTACTCTGGTAAACAAAGGAAATACACTTAGCAATCCAATTGGAAAGTGTACGTTTGGAGACTGGAAGTCCCAAATGAGAAGGATCAAAAGCCACAAAAAGTTGGGAAGACTTTCGATGTGGCTGAGTCCTGTTGAGGTAAAAGGCGAGAGCTCTTTTACAATCTAGAGTATGAAGGTTCCTCTCTGCACTGGATGCATGAGGAGCCGGAAAAAAGACAGGTAGATATACCTCTTGATTAAGATGAAAAGGCGAGACCACTTTGGGCATAAAGTGGGGATTCGTCCTGAGGACCACCATATCATGATGAAACCTAGTATAAGGTGGATGAGCCACTAAGGCCTGTAGTTCACTGATGCGGCGAGCCGAAGTGACTGCAATAAGGAAAAGGACCTTCCAGGAAAGAAATTTCAAGGAGGTAGAAACCAACGGTTCAAAAGGTGGCTTCATAAGCTGACCTAGAACTAGGTTCAAATCCCATGCTACCGGAGGAGGTCGGATGGGAGGCTTAGCTAGAGTCAGGCCTCTCATGAACCTTGCAATAAAAGGATGAGAGGAGACAGGTTGTCCATTTATAGGTTTTAAAGATGCTGCTATAGCACTCAAATGGACTCATACTGAATTTGTCTTAAGGCCTGCATTGGAAAGATGCAGGAGATAGTCTAATAGAGAATTCAAAGGAAGTGCTAGAGGGTCAAGACCCTGTTGAGCACACCAAATGGAAAAGCGTTTCCATTTGAAAGCATAGGAACGCCTCGTGGAGGGTTTCCTAGAGGCATGAAGGATATCTTTCACTAGTTGAGAAAGATTGAAGTCATGAAGGCTTAGGCCTTCAGTAACCAAGCTCTGAGGTGTAGGGACTTGGGGTTTGGGTGCCACAAAGTCCCCTCCTCCTGAGACAGAAGGTCTGGTGCAGCTCCCAGGTCCAGGGAGGGTCCCTGGGAGAGATGCAGAAGTAGAGGGAACCACACTTGGCGTGGCCAGCGTGGAGCTATGAGGATCATCGATCCGTGATCCCTCTGGAGTTTGAACAGAGTCTTGGGAATCAAAGGAATGGGTGGAAAGGCATATAGGAATTCCTGACCCCAATGTAGGAGAAAGGCGTCGTTGGCCTGAGCTTTCTGACACGGAGTCCTGGAACAGAACCGGGGAAGTTTGGCATTCCACGGACTTGCAAAGAGGTCTATGTCCGGGATTCCCCATTCCTGAAAGATTCTGCGTATCTGGTCCATATGCAAGGACCATTCGTATGGAAGCAGAACTCGACTGAGTCTGTCTGCCCGAGAGTTTTGAACCCCTGGAAGATACACTGCCAGAAGATGAATTTCATGCTCTCTGGCGAAGGCCCATAATCTGAGAGCTTCGTTGCAAAGAGACAGAGAGCCTGTCCCTCCTTGTTGGTTTATGTAGAACATGGCCACCTGATTGTCTGTATGGACTAGGACGGTCAAATTGACAAGGAGGGTATGGAAGACTTTGAGGGCAAAGAAGATTGCTCGCAGTTCCAGGAGGTTGATGTGAAGGGTGGTCTCTTGTGGAGACCAAGCACCCTGAGTGGAGAGGTGTTGAAGATGGGCTCCCCACCCTGTTTGGGAGGCATCTGTTGTGAGGGTTGCTTGGGGCAACAAAGGTTGGAAGGGGATCCCCAACAACAGATTCTTGGTGGACATCCACCATTGGAGGGACCAAAACAGACGCTTTGAGGTGAGTATTTGGTCGGAGAGCGCTCCTGATGCTTGAGTCCACTGGGAGGCCAAGGTCCATTGAGCTGCTCTCATATGAAGATGAGCGTAGGGCACCACGTGTACCGTGGAGGCTATGTGGCCCAGAAGTCGAAGCATTTCTCTGGCTGTCAAGTGACTGCTGGACTGAGCTTGGGAGGCCAAGCACACCAGACGTTGGCCCCGGACTTGAGGTAGGTAGGCCCTTGCAGTGGTGGTGTCCAACTGGGCCCCTATGAATTCCAGAGACTGAGTAGGGATAAGTTGAGACTTGGGAAGGTTTATCACCAGTCCCAGATACTGCAGAATGTGCCTTGTGCGGTCCAGGGAAATCTGGGCCTCTGACTGAGATGGAGCTCGGATGAGCCAGTCGTCCAGATATGGGAATACAAAAATTCCCAGACCTCTTAGAAATGCGGCAACAACTGCCATGCATTTGGTGAACACTCTTGGAGCAGAGGCTAGGTTTTCCCTGAAACAGAAATCTTAGATATTTTCTGTGGGATGGGTGGATGAGTATATGTGTGTACGCATCCTTGAGATCTAGAGAACAAAGCCAATCCTGACTCTGAAGGTATGGAAGGAGAAAGCCTAGAGAAATCATTTTGAATTTCTCCTTGTACAGAAATTTGTTCAATTCTCTCAGATCTAGGATAGGTCTGAATCCCCCTGTCTTCTTTGGTATGAGAAAATAAGGGGAGTAGAATCCTGTCCCTTGTTGAAGAAGAGGAACCTCTTCTATTGCCCCTTGGGCAAGGAGAGAAGAGATTTCCTGACCCAACAGGGCCAGGAGAGATGGGGGAGAATTGAAGTGCCTCACCATGGTATATGGAGGAAGGTTGGAAAAATGAAGTTTGTAGCCCTCTCTGATGATAGAGAGGGTCCATTGCTCTGATGTAATTTTCCCCCATCTGGGTGCAAAGTGAGCTAACCTTCCGGGAATGGTGAGGGGCTCTGGTTGTTCTAGAGCCAGAAAGGTTAAGTTCTCTAGGGGCAAGTCAAAACCCCTGAGGGGGTCGAGCCTGCTGAGGAGTGGCAGACACTGCAGGCTTTGACCTTGCCTGTTTAGGCTGCTGACGTTTAGCAGCAAAGCGAGGCTGAGAAGATTGTTGGCCAGTATTTGTGGAAAATCTGGCCTTCTTGTAGTAAGGTCTCTTAAAAGACTTTTTCTTGGCAGGAGTAGAGGTAGACTTAGAAAGTCTTTCTAATGTAGCATTTTCTGCGTCCATTTGAGTGGCTTTAATTTGCCAGTCTTTACCAAATAAGTTCTCACCTGTACAGGGCAGATTCCGTAAGCCATCCAAGACCCAGGGTTCTAGGTCAGAGGCCTGGAGCCAAGCAAGTCGTCGGGCTGCAATGGCAATGCCCGAAGCTCTACCGGCACCTTCAAAGGAATCAAAGGCTGCTCTGTTGGAGAACTTAGAAACATCTAGAAGCTGTTTCACCAGAGAAATGAACTCCTTTCTATCCTCAGGGATAAATGAGGTAAAATGCGGTACCTTTAGGGCAAGTTCCCTTAGAAACATGCCCATATACAGACTGTATGAATTAATCCTGGCTATAAGCATACTAGCCTGGAAGATTTTCCTACCAAAAGAGTCTAGGGTCTTACATTCTCGCCCTGGAGGGGTAGAAGAGTGCCTTTTGGTACTCTTAATCTTTTTCAGCGCAGACTTCACCACAATAGAATGGTGAGGCAGCTGAGTTTTTTGAAAACCAGGAGGAGGGGGGACCCGGTACATGGTGTCCAACCTACGAGAATGAGGAGACAACGTTAGAGGAGCCTCCCATAAGTCCATCAAGTGTTCTTGAAGGATTTCATGGCTAGGCAGGGTGACTGCCTCTTTAGGAACCTTAGGGTATCCTAAAATATCCAATTTCTTTGATCTAGGTTCTTTTTCAGAGGATGTAGTAATAGAAAGTCCTTTAGCTACTTCTATAATGAAGTCTTGAAAGGACAAATCCTCTGGTGGAGACAGTCTCCTCTTTGGGGAAGAAGGCTCTTCAGGAAGAACCAGAGACAGCTCATCAGAGTCATCAGAGGAGTCAAAATCCTCAGAAGAATCAGAGAATCCTCTATTTGCTTTCAACGCACGATACGCATACCGATCGGTATCGACATCGGGCGTACCGGGTATGGGATCGGTATCGGGTGAAAACCCGGATCCGGCATGCGGAACCGATCTGCGTTTGGAAGATGATGGTCTCGGTTCCGGTATGGAAGACAGTACCGAAACCGGACCCGGAACCGCTAGATGCGGTACCGAGGGCGTCGCAGCTTTAATGAAAGCCAGAACGGCCTGCTGCATGGTCTGGACAGTATTGCCCATAGACGCCACTGCTGCCTGGATGTCGGTACCGGCATGGGCCGGTACCCCAGAGCAGTCTAACAGGTGATCAGTCGAGGCCGTGCCATCGATGTCAACCTGTAACCCCATAGATGGTGCACTGGAAGCCAGAGCTTCCCGCCGGGGTTGTTTGGCTGGGACAGGATCCTCAGATTCAAAAGTGAGAGCCTCTCGATACTTTGAAGGAGATTTACTCTTTGAGGACCTGCCCGAAGAAGGTTTGGTTACCTGAGATCCATCCGGAGAGGAAGACCTGGATGACTGTGATGCTGGATTATCTGAAGCAAACAGCACATGGAATTTGTTGGCCCGGTTCTGCAAACCACGTTTAGACATCTGGGAGCAGGATGGGCAGTCCGGAATGGAGTGGTCAGGTCCCAAACATTTAAGACATCAGTCATGGGTGTCTGTGACAGAAATAACAGCATTACACTTGGTACACTTCTTGAAACCAGGGGCTGGTTTCTCCATGAGGAGAATTTGTGTAGGCCTGAGGCCTAACCGAAGTCACCAAGTTGCTAAATAAAAGTTTTTTTGTTTTTTTTTGTAAAGAAAAGAAAAGAGAGACCGGCGGTACCGGTTTCAGTATGGGGAAGGCAGGTACGCGGTCTAAAGAAACAAACTAAAATAAGAATTTCTTCAGCGGTGACAGGAACACGACCTGCTGGCTCCGCGGAAAAAGAGAAACTGAGGAGAGCTGGTCAGGAAGGCGGGAAGGCAGCGCGCATGTGCAGTGGGAGGCCCCAAAAGCTTCCTTCTGGGAAGCTGGGGAGCTTTCCCGCTCAGGCTCCGTCGGTACCGACGTACCCATATGTGAGGACTTATTCCTGCTTGTTCCTGGAGATCTATGCTATCTCCAGGAACAAGCAGGAATGTAGTCTTCACATATGGGGACTCCCTAGCTGATGATGCCAGGGAGATAGCCCCAGGAAGGTGCCAACCCAGAAAGATAGGCATCCTTCCTCCCATGGATCTCTGGCATTCCACCAGGGTTGATGGAAGGAGTTGAATTAGGTCTGAAAGAGATTGCGAAGAACAGCTTGGCCAAAGAAGGCATCCTGACGGGAGGCTTTATCCAGGCAGTAGTGGGCTGTGAAGGTGTGTACTGAAGCCCATGTGGCTGCTCGACAAATGTCATCGATAGACACAGAGTGGAGATTAGCCGTGGAAGTAGCCATGGCTCTCACATTATGAGCTGTGACATGGTCCTGAAGAGGAAGACCCTTACTCTCATAAGCAAAGGATATGCATTGGGCAATCCATTTAGATAAAGATCTTTTGGAGACTGGAAGTCCCAAATGACTAGGGTCAAAAGCTATAAAAAGTTGTGAGGACTTTCTATGTTGCTGTGTTCTTTGTATGTAAAAGGCTAAGGCCCTTTTACAATCCAAAGTATGAAAGTTTCTTTCTGCATTAGAGGCGTGAGGCCTTGGAAAAAAACAGGAAGATAAACTGATTAATTTAAATGAAAAGGCGAAACCACCTTTGGCATAAAGTGTGGGTGAGTTTGAACAACCACCTTATCATGAAGAAACCTAGTATAAGGAGGATCAGCCACTAAAGCTTGCAATTCACTAATGTGACGGGCAGAGGTGATTGCAACTAGGAAGATGACCTTCCAGGTCAAAAACGTAAGGGCTGTAGTGGCCAAAGGTTCAAAAGGGGCTTCATGAGCTGCCCGAGAACTATGCCATGCCACCGGTGGTGGCTTGATGGGAGGTTTAATTAATAAAAGGCCTCTCATAAATCTTGATAGGAGTGGATGAAAGGAAATTGGTTGTCCATTCAGAGGCTTATAAGAAGCTGCAATTGTACTAAGATGGACTCTTACCGAATTCGTCTTTAGACCAGAACTCAATAAGTGAAGGAGATACTCTAGTATCGATTCTAAGGGTATGACCAGGGGGTTTAATCCCTTCTTGGAACACCATATAGTAAAACGTTTCCACTTGAAGGCATAAGACTTTCTTGTGGAAAGTTTTCTAGAAGCCTTAAGGATATCCTGGAGGTCTAAGCCTTCAGAAACCAGACTGTAAGATGCAGTGACTGGGGGCTCGGGTGCCATAGCGTCCCGTTCTCTTGGGAAAGTAGATCTGGAGCATGCCTAACTACAGAGGTGCCGTTTGAGATAGATGTAGAAGCAGAGGATACCACGTTTGGTGTGGCCATCGTGGTGCTATGAGAATCATACGACCCCTGTCTCTCTGAAGCTTGAAGAGTGTTTTGGGGATGAGGGGAATGGGTGGGAAGGCATAAAGGAAGTCCTGACCCCAGTGAAGGAGGAAGGCATCCCTTGCCTGAGTTGTGAGCCGGAATTCTGGAACAGAAGCAGGGAAGTCTGGCATTCAGTGGACTTGCAAAGAGGACTATGTCTGGACTGCCCCAGAGATGAAATATCTTTGCCACCTGGTCTAGGTGGAAGGACCACTCATGAGGCAGCAGTACTTGACTGAGTTTGTCTGCCCAAAGGTTTTGAATGCCTGGAAGATATACCACTAGAAGGTGAATTTGATGCTCTCTGGTGAGGGCCCACAGTCGTAAAGCTTCGTTGCATAACAGAGAGCCTGTTCTGCCCTGCTTGTTCACACAGAACATGGCTACTTGATTGTCCGTCTGGACTAGGACCATCTTGTAGCTGAGCTGGGCGTGGAATACTCGAAGAGCTAAATAGATTGCTCTTAATTCCAGGAGGTTTATGTGTAAACCAAACTTCTGTGGTGTTCAGGTGCCCTGGGGTAGAGAGATGATTCAGGTGTGCTCCCCAACCCACCTGTGATACATCTGTTAGGGTGGCCTGAAAGAGGGGTTGATGAAAAGGAGACCACACTGTCAGATTTTCTAGGGATTGCCACCATTGGAGGGACAAAATTAGTCAATGAGAGATTATTTTGTCTGACAAATGACCTGTAGCCTGTGTCCACTGTGTGGAGAGGGTCCACTGAGCTGCTCGCATGTGGAGGCGAGCATATGGGACTACATGAACTGTGGATGCCATATGTCCCAGCAACTGCAGTAGCTCTCGAGCAGTGAGGGAGGATTTGCCTGCTGCTTGAGAAGCTAGTTGCATTATGCGAAGACACTGGGCTTGTGGAAGGAAAGCCCTTGCCTGTCTGGTATCTAGACAGGCTCCTATGAATTCCAGGCATTGGGAAGGAACAAATTGAGATTTTGGGAAGTTAATTACCAATCCCAAGGATTGGAGGATTCACATTGATGGGACAGTGCAGTGCTGGCCTCTGCAACTGTAAGGGCTCAAATGAGACAGTCACCTAAAAGTAAGGGAAGACGAAAATCCACAGGGTTCGTAGAAATGCAGCTACTACTGCCATGCATTTCATGAATACCCTTAGTGCTGAAACCCGACCAAAAGGAAGAACCCTGTACTGGAAATGTTTTCCCCTGAAATGGAAACATAAGAATTTCCTGTGACCTGGATGGATGAGAATGTGAGTGTATGAAGGTATGGCAGAAGAGTTCCTAGAGAAATCATTTTCAATTTCTCTCGAAACAGATATTTGTTCAATTCTCTGAGGTCTAGAATGGGTCTGCCCCCTCCTGTTTTCTTTGGAATAAGAAAATAGGGGGAGAAGAACCCTGCACCCCATACAAGAATGGGTACTTCCTCTATTGCCCCTTGGGCAAGAAGTGTGGAGACCTCGTGATCTAGCTGACTGTCTGCAGAGGTTTGTGAATTGAATTGCTTTAGAATTGTAGGAGGGGGCATGCTGTGAAAATGAAGCTTGTATCCCTCTCCTACAATGGACAAAGTCCAATCTTCTGCCGTTATCTGATGCCATCTGTTGAAGAAGTGGCATAACCTGCCCGGAATATTGGGGGGGGGGTTGGGGACCCCTCAGAGGCAGGGAGGCAAAGCTCTCTAGGAAGGAGTCAAAGCCCTTGAGGGGGGCTGAAGCTGGAGAGCTGGTTGGGCACTCGGGTCTTTTGGCTTCTTTTGCTGTCTAGTTTGTCCCTTTTGGGCAACCTGACCTGGAGTTTGACTCTGCTGGGTATAGGAAGAATAAAACGTCCTCTTTTTGCTAAAAGAGGGTGTTTTTATAAGGCTTCCTTTTGGCTGGAGTGGCTGTAGACTTTGACAATCTAAGGTAGAATTGTCAGCAACTAACTCGCTAGCCTTTTCCTGCCAGTTCTTGCCGAAGAGATTCTCCCCCGTGCAAGGAATGTTGCCTAACTTGTCCTGTACCCAAGTCTCCAAGTCTGATGCCTGTAGCTAGGCAATCTGTCGTGCGCCAATGGCAATAGCAGAGGTTCTGCTGATGCATTCGAAGCAGTCAAAGGCTGCACGATTAAGAAACTTGGAGACATCTTGAGCATGCTTAACTGTTGTTGTTGTTGTTGTTAAGTGCCGTCGAGTCGGAGTCGACTCATGGCGACCCTCTGGATAGCTATCCTAAATTGTGTTCGGTCTTCAGTCAGGCGGCTCATTGTTGACAGACTGGTACCCGTAGCCACTGTTATTGTATCGATCCATCCAATTGCTGGCCTTCCTCTTTTGCGTTGACCTATCTTGCCAAGCATGATGTCTTTCTCTAATGATCTCTCTCTCCGCATGATGTGTCCAAAGTATGAAAGTCGAAGTCTCGTCATCTGAGCTTCTAAAGAAAGCTTAGGTTTGATCTCCTCTAGTACCGACTGGTTTGTTCTTCGGGCAGTCCATGGTATACACAGTATTCGCCACCAGCACCACAATTCAAAGGCATCACTTTTCTTCCTGTCTATCTTTTTCACTGTCCAGCTTTCACATCCATATGATGTTATTGAAAATACAATGGCTTGAACAAGTCGAAACTTAGTATGGAGAGAGACATCTCTGCTCTTGAGAATCTTATCTAGGTCTTTCATAGCCATTCTGCCAAGAGCAATGCGTCGTCTGATTTCTTGACTGCTTGTTGCTTCTTTATTGATAGTTGATCCAAGTAGGTTAAAGTTATAAACGATTTCAATTTCTTCTTCTTCGACGATGAACCTGTTGATTATGCCAGTTGTCATGATCTTTGTCTTCTTTACGTTAAGGTGCAGGCCCATTTTCAGATTATGTTCTTTGATTGTGAGAAGCAAATGTTTCAGATCATCTTCACTTTCCGCCAGTAATGTGGTATCATCAGCATAGCGAAGGTTGTTGTTGATGAGTCTTCCACCAATCTTCACACCTCTGTTGTCTTCATACAATCCTGCTTCTCTGATGATTTGCTCTGCATATAAATTAAACAGGTAGGGGGAAAGTATGCAGCCTTGTCTTACACCTTTGCTTATTTTAAACCATTCTGTTTCTCCTTGTTCCATTCGAACTATTGCTTCTTGATCAATGTACAGATTGTGCAAGAGAACGATCAGGTGTTCTGGTATACCCATGCTTCTTAATGTGGCCCAGAGTTTCTCATGGTTTACACAGTCAAAAGCCTTGTTATAGTCGATACAGCACAAATAGATATCCTTTTGGTATACTTTAGTCTTTTCAAGGATCCATCTCACATCCGCAATGATGTCTCTCGTTCCTCGCCCTTTTCTGAACCCTGCTTGCACTTCAGGTAGTTCTTGTTCCAGGTATGATTGTAGTCTCTTTTGAATAATCTTCAGTAGAATCTTGCTAGCATGTGGGATCAGAGCGATTGTGCGATAATTTCCACAGTCAGTTGGATCACCTTTCTTTAGTATTGGTATAAACACAGATCTTTTCCAGTCAGTTGGCCATGATGCTGTCTTCCATATTTCTTGGCAGAGCCTTGTAAGTACGGTAACAGCTGCATCAGATTGCTGTAATACTTCTATGGGAATGCAATCAATGCCTGGTGCTTTGTTCTTTGATAAGGCTTTCAATGCTGCTTCAACTTCTTCTTTCATCACCAATGGTTCCAGATCATAAGGTACAGGTTGAAACGGCTGTTGGTCCACGATCTTTATCATATAAAAACTCTGTATATTCCTTCCATCTTTTCTTGATCTTCTCAGCATCATTAAACATAGAACCTTGAGTATCTTGTAACATTCCAATTCGAGGCTGGAACTTTTTCTTTAACTCTCGTAGCTTTAGGAAAGCTGATCTTGTTCTTCCTCTAATAGTTTCTGCTTCTATTTCCTTGCATGCGTCATTGTAGTACTTTTCCTTGTCCTGTCTTGCTGCACGTTGAAAATCTCTGTTGAGTTCTGTGATTGTCTTTCTTTCTCCTCTGGCTTTAGCTTCTCTGCGTTTCTGGGCAATTTTCAGAGTTTCTTCCGTCATCCATTTTGGCCGTTTTTCTTTTTTACCTTTTGTAGAGACTTCTCGCTTTCTTCCAACACAACCTTCTTGATGTCATTCCATAACTCTACTGGAACTCTATCATTTGTATCTAAAGCAGCAAATCGATTTTGCAGGCAGTCTTTAAATTCCAGTGGTATATTCTCAAGGTCATATTTTGCTGCATTCATGAGTGGTTTGCTCTTTTTCAGCTTTAGCTTGAGTTTGCATACTAGTAGTTGATGATCTGTACCACAGTCAGCTCCAGGTTTTGTCTTTGTTGATGTTAGAGCTTTTCCATCGTTGACTTCCACAGATGTAGTCAATTTGATTTTATACAATCCATTGGGTGAAGTCCATGTGTACAGTCGCCGCTTGTGTTGCTGGAAGAAGGTGTTCGAGATGAATAGATCGTTGGTCTTGCAGAATTCTATCAGTCTTTCTCCAGCTTCATTTCTGTTGCCAAGTCCATATTTTCCAACTACTTTGTCGTCTTCTTTGTTGCCAACCTTTGCGTTCCAATCACCCATGACTATCAGGATATCCTGTTTGCATGTTCTGTCAATTTCAGCTTACACTTGTTCATAGAACTCTTCAATTTCATTCTCTTCTGCAGCTGTTGTTGAGGCATATACTTGAATTATAGTTGTGTTGATAGGCATTCCTCGTAGACGAATAGAGATTAAGCGTTCGCTGACTGCAGTGTATTTCATTACAGTTCTTGCAAGTTTCTTCCATATTATAAATGCAACACCATTTCTTCTTTGCCTTTCATTTCCAGCATAGTAGAGCATGTGATCATCTGATGCAAAGTGCCCGATGCCAGTCCATTTCAGTTCGCTGACACCCAACAGATCAAGTTGTACACGTTCCATTTCATTCTTGACCACCTCCAACTTCCCTTGGTTCATGCTTCGTACGTTCCATGTTCCAATGTGTAAGACATCTTTACAGCTTCTGACTCATTTCATGCGCAGCTACATCAGCAGTCAGACGTCCCGAGGGCTTTGATCCAAACACATCATAAATGCTGGCTTTACTCTGAAAAGTCTTCAGCTCTTCCCCAGTAGCTAGTTGAGTGCCTTCCAACCTGGGGGTCTCATCTTCCAGCACTACAGCACAATTTGTTTTGTTGTAACTATCCATTGGGTTTTCATGGCAAGATACAGAAGTAGATTGCCGGGCCTTTCTTCCGCACAGTTTAAGTTTGGTGTTGCTGTTGTCACAGAAATGTGATCCTCCGCCGTCAACACTATCCCATTCTGCTGCTGCCCAGATGGGTGGTTTGTCTTGGTCTGGCATCTCAGCTGAGACCTGTCCATCTTGGGAGACCCTGCCAGTAGTTAAACTACCGATAGTTTAGCTCTCAGCATCACTGATGCACACAAGCCCTCACAGCACGACAAGCTGCAAACCAAGTGAGGTTAACTAGAGCAAGAAAATCTTGTCTCTTGTCATCTGGGAGAAATGGGCTCATAAGTTCCAAGTCTCCTGTGACTTCCTTGAGGAACATTCCCATATGTAGGATATATGAACTGATCCTAGCTGAAAGCATGGAAGCTCGGCCTGGAGGATTGGATGCATGCCTCTTTGCACTTTTCATCCTACGCATGGCTGATTCCACTACCATTGAATGGTGTGGCAGCTGAGTTTTCTGAAATCCAGGACATGGCGGAACTCGATATATAGTATCAAGTCTCCTAGAGTGAGGAGAAGTAGTCAGAGGTGTCTCCCAAATTCTGAGCATCAAGCTATGCAGAATTTCATGGATAGGCAGTGTGGCTGCCTCCTTAGGAGCTTTAGGATATTGAAGAATTTCCAATTCCTTTGCTCTGGGTTCCTCTTCAGGAGCTACTGTGATTTAAAGACCTTTGGCCATATCACGGATGAAATCCTGAAATGACATGTCCTCTGGAGGTGACATTCTGCGTTGGGGAGAAGAGGGATCTTCTAGGAGAAACCCTCTAGTGCCAGCAGAATTGTCAGAGTCTTCGGAATCGGAGGAATCGAAGTATTCCTGACCCCGATGCTCTTGCAAAGCACGATCCCAGTACCAATCGAAGTCGGTACCAAGTCGACCCGGTACCGCTTTGTCAATTCCAGTCAGAGAGGACATGGGAAGAGTTCCCATCAGGGCCGGTACCGTCGGTGTCGGTACCGGTGCCCGTGGGAGCACTGGTACCGCAGCTGAAAGAAGAGCTGTGATGCTGCGCTCGATAGTGAGGAACCTCTGGTCTTTTGACGCTGCCAATGCCTGGGTGTCGGTACCGGTAAGGACGGCCGGAACCCCTGAGCATGGCACAGGTAGTTCTTGCGAGGTTGAGGCCTCGAGAACACCCTGAAGCCCCATCAATGCTTTGGAAGCCGAAGCCTCCTGCCGGGGCTGTTTTGCCAGTGTGGTTCCCTCAAGGGCAATGCCAATGGCCTCTCGATGCTTAGCAGGAGAGCTACCCTTTGAGGACCAGCTTTTATGTTTAGTTATTTGAGATCCATGGGAGGAAGAAGAGGCCCTTGACGATGTCGATGCAATGGATCTGGCATCTGAAGAAAAGAGGGTACCGAGCTTTGCAGCCCGGTTCTGTCTTCCTCTTTTAGTCATCCCCATACAGGAGAGACATTCAGTTGGAGAATATTCAGGTCCTAAACATTTCAGACACCAATCATGGGTGTCAGCGACGGAAATGGTACAGCCACACTTAGCACATTTTTTAAAACCACTAGTTGGCTTTTCCATGTTTTAGGAATATGGGGCCTAGTGCCCAAAATGGCGCCTAGCACCAAAGAGAAAAGTTTCTGAAAAGAAACAGTCTAAAGCCTAAGTTTTGTTTTGTTTTTTTTGTATGAAAAGAAAAGAAAAGAACCGGCGGTACCGGAAAGCGTCGTGCGGTAGGCAAACGCGACCACAAGAAAAGAAATTTAAAGATGGAATTTTCTGCGGTGACAGGGAATAGATCCTGTCGGCTCCGCGGAAAACAAAGAACTGAAGAGGGACAGTTGGAAATGGCAGGAAGGCAGCACGCATGTGCTGAGGGATGCTCCCAAAAGCGTTCCTACTGGACACTGGGGAGCGTTCCCACGCAGGCTCCGTCAGTACCGACGATACCTATATGTGAAGACTACATTCCTGCTTGTTCCTGGAGATAACAAAGATGCAGACAGCAGTCCAGCAGCGAGATGGGCTTTCCAGTTTTTTGCATTGAGTGTCACATGTATGATTTTCTCCCAGCTGGTGAGGGGTCTTAACGTGTGCACTAGATGCAAGGAGCTCTTTGCTATCAGGGAACGAGTCCGTTCTCTGGAGGCTAGAGTAGCGGAAGACATATGAAAGACAGATGTACACAGACGAGTCCTACAGGGATATAGTCCTGAAATCCCACCTTCAGTCTGGCAACATCCCTGTTGCCATGGAGGAGAGAGGTCACGTGACAGGAGAGCATCACCCTGGTGTGGCAGGAAGTGATCCTATAGCTAGGACCTGTCCTCCAGGTGATGTAAAACCCTCTCGCACAGAGGAAGTTTCTCCAGGGCCATGTGCCCATGAGGGAAGGGTTAGGACAGCCGTTATAGTTGGTGATTCAATCATTAGGAATGTAGATAGCTAGGTGGCTGGTGCACATGAGGATCATCGGGTAACATGTCTGCCTGGTGCGAAGGTAGTGGACCTCACGCACCACCTAGACAAGGCCTTAGACAGTGCTGGGGAGGAGTTTGCTGTCTCAGTACATGTCGGTACCAATGACATAGGAAAATGTGGTAGGGAGGTTCGAGGCTAAATTTAGGCTTTTAGGTAGGAAGTTGAAATCCAGAACTTCCAGGGTAGCAATCTCTGAAATGCTTCCCGTCCCATGCGGAGGACCCAAAAGGCAGGCAGAGCTCTGGAGTCTCAATGCGTGGATGAGACAATGGTGCAAGGATGAGGGTTTTGGATTTGTTAGAAATTGGGGGACATTCTAGGGAAAGGAGGGGCTCTTCCAAAGGGATGGGCTTCACCTTAACTGGGATGGAACCAGGCTACTGGCATACCTTTTAAAAAGGAGAAAGAGCAGCTTTTAAACTAGATAATAGGGGAGAGCCGACAGTCGCCCAAGAGCGCATGGTTCGGAGCAATGTATCCTTGAAGGATACTACCAAAAGAATGAAGTTAGGGCATATCAGCAGAGAGGTTCCAATAAAGACAAAAGTAGCCCAAATGCCCTTGAGTTCAGAATAGACAGTTTAAAGATTCCAAATTATCCCTTACTGATAGCCAGATTAACATGAATAAAATACAGTCTCTAAAATGTTTGTATGCAAATGCTAGAAGTCTAAAAAATAAGATGGGAGAGTTAGAATATATAGCACTAAATGAGAAGTTACATATGATTGGTAACTCAGAGACATGGTGGAAGAAGGACAACCAAAGGGACACTGATACCTGGGTATAAACTAAATCATAATGATAGAGCTGATCAAATTGGCGGAGGGGTTGCGCTCTATGTTAGAGAGGGCATTGAGTTACAAAGGATTAAATTTTTGCAGGAAACAAAATTTGCTTGAGAATCTCTATGGATTGAAATTCAATGTAAAAAGGGGAAGGTGATGGTAGTGGGGGTGTACTATTGACCGCCTGGCCAGAATGAACAAATGGATGATGAAATGCTTAAAGAAATCAGGGAAGCAAACAAAAGTTACAGCACAGTAATAATAAATGGGTGATTTCAATTACCCTGGTATTGACTGGGTCAGTGTCACGGCAGAACATGCTAGGGAGATACAGTTTCTAGATGAAATAAATGACTGCTTCTTGGAGCAGCTGGTTCATGAACAGACCAGAGGGGAAACCATTTTGGACCTAGCCCTTAGTAGAACACCAGATATGGTGCAAGAGATAAGGATGTTGGGGCCACTTGGCAACAGTGATCATAGCATGATCACATTTGATTTAATTAATGTAGGAGGAATGGTAAGGAAATCCACAGTACTACCTTTTAACTTTCCAAAGGGAGACTGATAAAATCAGGAAAATAGTTAAGATAAAACTAAAAGGAGCAGTTGCAAAGGTTAAAGATTCACATCAAGCTTGGGTGTTTAAAAATACTATCTTGGAAGCCCATACCAGCTGTATTCCACGCTATAAGAAAAGTGGAAGTCAAAAAAACTGCCAGCATGGTTTAAAGGTGAAGTCAGAGAGGCTGCTGTTGCCAAAAAATATCTTTCAGGAAATGGGAAAAAAAGAGGCAAATGATGAAAACTGGAAACAGCACAAACACTGGCAACTTAAATGCAAGACATTGATAAGGCAGGCAAAGGGAGAATTTGAGCAGCTTGCTGTGTAAGAAGGAATGTGTAATAAAGACTTTTTCAAGTACATTCATAGCAAAATACCTGTGAGAGAGCCAGTTGGACCATTAGATGATAGAGGGGTAAAAGGGGCACTAAGAAGGGACAAGGCCATAGCAGAGACACTGAATGAATTCTCTGCTTCGGTCTTTACTGAGGAAGACGTAGGGATGTTACCCATAACTGAAGTGGTATTTAAAGGTGATACTGCGGAAGAATTGAAAGAAATATCGATACACCGGGAAGATGTATTACAACTATTTCATAAAATGAAGAGTAGCAAATCACCTGGACTGGATGGTAAACATCCAAGGGTGTTGAAAGAACTGAAATATGAGATTGCAGACCTGTTATTAGTAATCTGTGAACTATCATTAAAATCATCTGTAATACCTCAAGATTGGAGGATGGCCAATGTAACACCAGTTTTTAAAAAGGATTCCAGGGGTGACGTCAGTACTGGGAAAAATGGTAGAAATAATCATAAAGAACAAAATTACTCAATATATAGATAGTCATGGCTTAACGGGAGACAGCCAACATGGCTTTAGACAAGGAAGATCTTGTCTCACTAAAATCAGTTATGTTTTTTTGAAAGCTTGAACAAACAGGTAGACAAAGGTGAGTCGGTTGATATAGTGTATCTGGACTTTCAGAAAGCCTTTGACAAGGTCCCTCAGAGACTTTTGGCAAAACTAAAAAGTCACGGAATAGGAGGTGGTGTACTATTGTAGACCAGGAACTAGTTAAAAGATAGAAAGCAGAGGGTAGGGCTAAATGGCCAATTTTCCCAATGGAGAAAGGTGAATAGTGGGGTACCCCACGGATCTGTGCTGGGTCCGCTGCTTTTTAACATATTCATAAATGACCTGGAAAAGGGAACAATAACTGAGGTTATTAAATTTGCAGATGACACAAAATTATTTAAAGTTGTGAAAACCCAAGAGGATTGTGGAAAATTGCAAGAGTATCTTGATAAATTCGAAGACTGGGCATCCAAACGGCAGATGAAGTTTAATGTGGACATGTGCAAAGTTATGCACCTAGGAAAGAACAACGCGAACAATAGTTACATGATGCAAGGTTCCACATTAGGAAGCACCACCCAGGAAAAAGATTTAGGCATCATCGTGGATAACATGTTAAAACCCTACGCCCAGTGTGCTGCGGCGGTCAAGATAGCAAATAGAATACTAGGTATCAAAAGGAAAGGAATGGAAAATAAGAAAAAGGATATTATAATGCCTCTGCATCGTTCCATGGTGCGACCACACCTTGAATATTGTGTGCAATTCTAGTCGCCGTAAGTTAAAAATAGCATTATTAGAAAAGGTACACAGAAGAGCCACCAAAATTGTAAAGGGGATGGAAGGATACTCCTATGAAGAGAGGCTAAAAAGGTTAGGGCTCTTCAACCTGGAAAAGAGACGGCTGAGGGGAGAAATGATAGAGGTCTATAAATTAATGAATGGAGTGGAACGGGTAAACGTAGATCGAATGTTTACGTCATCAGAATATAGAAAGACTAGGGGACATGCAATGAAGCTACAGGGTAACCTATTTAAGACGAATAAGAGAAAAAAAATTTTCACTCAATGTGTAATCAAACTCTGGAATTGGATACCGGAGAATGTAGTAAAAGCTGTTAGAGTAGCTGAGTTTAAAAAAGGTTTTAACATGTTCTTTGAGAAAGGTCCATAAACCATTATTAAAAGGCGACCCAGGATATCACTGCTTGACCCAATACAAGCATTGAGGAACCTGCGTCTTTTTGGGGAAACTGCTAGGTACTTATGACCTTGATTGGCCGCTGTTGGAAACAGGATACTGGGCTTGATGGACCTTGGTCTGACCCACTATGGCATATCTTATGTTCTTATGCAATGAACAGCTTATATATATTGGAGGTAGGCCAGTTATTGGTCTGTCATTTTTGGAAATGTTATTTGCGTCTCGCTAAGGAAGGAGAAACATTCTTCCTATTATAAGTCACTGTTGTGTTAAGTATGACTGTTTCATCAATTGGTTTGTAATTTATCAGATCTTAGTGGAGTGATATTGCCTGTTTGAGCCAAAGGTTGGTTCACTCCATCTGGACCAAAGTGGTTTCAGTTTGAGGCTTGTTTTAACCAGTTTTCCAGCTCTTTTGTCATTACTGCAGGCCATAAGCATAGGTTTTATATTTGCTTTTTTTAAATGCCCTCCTTTGCAGGGTAACCATTCTGATTCTTCATTGTGCTTCTATGGCAGGCCTTGACAAATTTTCTTGGAATCTAGAAGCCAGACTTATAATCTAGGAGCCAGCCACCAAAACCTAGGTCACTGTACATACCTACCCCCCAAAAAAAAAAAAAAAAAAAAAGTACTTACCTGTAACAGGTGTTCTCCAGGAGCAGCAGGAATCAGTCCTCACATATGGGTGACATCCACGTCGATGGAGCACTGCAGAGCATTTCCCCAGCTTTCCATGAAAGCCTTTGGGAATGCAGGCACGCATGCGCGGTCCCCTTCCCGCCTAAAGGTGCCATCTTGCTCAGTCAAATGACATAGCTAAGAACACACAAAAATAAAAAATTAAACTATGTACAACTGCAACTCCCAGGGGAGGAGGGAGGGTTGTGAGGACTGATTCCTGCTGCTCCTGGAGAACACCTGTTACAGGTGAGTAACTACTCTTTCTCCAGGACTAAGCAGGAAGTCAGTCCTCACATATGGGTGATTCCCTAGCTCTGGGC
Organism: Ichthyophis bannanicus; assembly: GCA_033557465.1. Taxonomy (NCBI): domain Eukaryota; kingdom Metazoa; phylum Chordata; class Amphibia; order Gymnophiona; family Ichthyophiidae; genus Ichthyophis; species Ichthyophis bannanicus. The sequence goes on along the minus strand of CM066036.1, from coordinate 687,139,685 downwards.
TACCAGGAACCCAGGCTGAACAAGAGAACTTCCTCTAGTCCCAGCATCAAAGAAAGGCTTTTCACTGAAAGAACCTCCACCGGTAGCCCAAATGAGGGCTGGAGGGCAGGAGTTGCCTAAACCTCAAAGAGACTGCGGAGTACTGCCTGGCCAAAAGCACTGTCCCTACGGGACTCCCTCTCCAGACAGTAATGGGCCGCAAAAGTCTGGCTTGAAGAAGAAGTTGCAGCCCTGCAGATGTCTACCAACGGTACGGAGCGGAGATGAGCCATTGAGGCAGCCATTGCCCTGACACGATGGGCCGTGACCCGACCCTGCAAAGGAAGGTCAGCCGCCCTGTAAGCCCAGGTGATACAGTCAGCCACCCAGATGGACAAGGTATGCTTGGACACAGCTAACCCCAAATTATTAGGGTCAAAAGAGACGAAGAGCTGAGTAGCCCTTCTATGCTCCTGCGTACGGTCAAGGTAGAAGGATAAGGCCCTCCTACAGTCCATGGTATGCAGAACTGCTTCAGCCTGGCTTGCATGAGGCCTAGGGAAGAATGTCGGAAGAAACACCTCCTGGTTGAGGTGGAAAGAGGAGACAACTTTTGGGAGGAACTTTGGATGAGTCCTAAGGACTGCCCTGTTCCTATAGAAGCGGGTATAAGGCCTGTCACAGACCAGGGCCTGAAGCTCGCTCACTCTCCTGGCCGAGGTTAGGGCTACCAAGAAGAGTGTCTTCCAGGACAGGAAGCGGAAAGGACAAGTAGCCATCGGCTCAAAAGGTGGGCGAGTCAATTGCTGCAAGACCACATTCAACTCCCACTCAGGGGCTGGAGGACGGATTGGAGGCTTAGGCAAGAGCAAGCCTCTAAGAAATCTGGATACCAAGGGGTGAACCGACAGAGAATGTCCCTCCACCAGTGAGTGGTGAGCAGCTAGAGCTGAGAGGTGGACCCGAACAGAAATGGACTTAAGTCCCTGATTAGATAAGTACAGCAGGTACTGAAGCACTACTGGTACAGCAAAGGAGAAGTGTACAGAGGATCCTAACTGACACCACACAGAAAACCTTTTCCATTTCAGGGCATAGGTTTTCCTAGTGGACTGCTTCCTAGAGGCTAGGACCACCTCATCAACCTCTTGAGGTAGGCCCCAGGGAGCCAAAACTACCCTTGCAGCCTCCATGCCATCAAATTGAGGGCTCTGAGATTTGCGTGCAGAAGGGAACCCTGATCCTGAGAGAGAAGGTCGGGCTGCAACCCCAGAGGCAGTGGGGGATCCACTGCCAGCTGAAGGAGAAGTGGAAACCAAAGCTGATTCGGCCATCTGGGAGCTACCAGCAGGACCAAGGCCTTCTCCTGAAGAATTCTGAATAAGGATCGAGCCACCAGGGGCGTGGGAGGAAACGCATATAGGAGGCCCTGGGACCAGGAAATCAGAAAAGCATCTGCTGCTAGCCGCAGAGGATGCGGTTGCCTGGAGCAGAACCTTGGCAGCTGTTTGTTCAGTGGACTGGCAAACAGATCTATGGATGGAAGTCCCCATATCAGGAAAGTTTTCTGAACCACTAAGGGATGGAGCTGCCATTCGTGGGGCTGTAGAATCCTGCTCAACCTGTCTGCCAGGCAGTTTTCCTGGCCAGGTAGATACACAGCCTTGAGGAGCATGTTGTGCCTGAGAGCAAACAAGCAAAGCTCCTGTGCCTCCTGACAAAGGAGCCTGGACACAGTTCTGCCCTGCTTGTTTACATAAAACACGACTACTTGGTTGTCTGAACTAGGACAGACTGATGAGCCAGGGTGTGAGAGAAGCTAAACGAAAAGCCCTGAGTTCCAGTAGATTGATCTGCTGCGTGGCCTCCAAGGGAGACCACAAGCCCTGGGTGCACTTGCCCAGACAATGCGTCCCTCAGCTTTGCAGGGAGGCATCCATGGTTAACACCACTGTGAACCCAGGAATCTGAAAAGGCACCCCTTGCAACAGATTGGGTGGGTGCAGCCACCAACGGAGGGAGTTCAGGAATGGTCTGGACACCCTTAATCTGTCTGAGGCTTCCTGTGGCTTGTGTCCACTGAGTTCTTAGGCACCACTGTGCAGGCCTCATAGGAAGCCTGGCATTGGGGGTCACATGTACTGTCGAAGCCATGTGGCCAAGAAGCCTTAGGCAAAGTCTTGCGGAGACCAGTGACTTGCTGAGAAACTGGTTTGCCAAGTTTATCAGTCTTTGGGATGGGTCTTCTGGCAAGAAAGCCTTCGCCAGCAGAGAGTCCAGCCTTGCTCCTATGAACTCCAAGTTCTGGGAGGGGAGCAAAGTGGACTTTGCGAAGTTTATGCCAAAAACCAGATTTTGAAGAAGAGCAATAGTTCGGAGGGTGGCTTGCCTAGCCTCCTGGCACGTCTGACCCCTGATGAGCCAGTCGTCCAGATAAAGGAAGATAAAGATACCCTGATTTCTCAGGTAGGCTGCCACCACTGCCAGGCATTTGGTAAAGACCCTGGGGGCGGAGGTGAGGCCGAAAGGCAGTACTCTGTACTGAAAATGGTTTCCTCCCACAATGAACCTGAGGTACTTTCTGTGGTCTGGATGAATGAGGATGTGAGTGTACGCATCCTTTAAATCTAAGGAGCATAGCCAATCTCCCTGCTGGAGGTAGGGCAGAAGTGTTCCAAGAGTAAGCATCTTGAACTTTTCTTTCTCCAGGAACTTGTTGAGATTTCTGAGGTCGAGAATAGGCCGGAGGCCACTGGTTCTTTTTGGTACGAGAAAGTACCTGGAGTAGAACCCTTGACCTTGGAGATGGGGAGGCACAGGCTCCACCGCCTTGTCTCGCAACAGACCTTGGAGCTCCTGAAGGAGAAGATCTGTGTGCAGGGGAGGCCTTGGAGGCTGCCCTGGAAAGTATGGAGGAGGCAGTTGTTGGAAGTGTAGCATATAGCCCTTTTGGACGATGCTCAATACCCAACTGTCTCCAGTGATGAGTGGCCACCTGTGGGTAAACAGGGTAAGTCAACCTCCTGTGCAGGGTTGGGAGAGCAGGGACGTAGAGGCTATGCCCAAGGAGTCAAAAACCCCCACCCTGCTGAGTGGGAGCAGGGGCCGGAGGCTTGGGGGTCCTCTGCCTACGGGGCCCATTCCCTTGCCCCTTGGCCTGCTGACCCTGTGGGGGAGCTTGGGAGGCCTGGGTACTGGGGGTACTGTTTATAGGCAGTGCCCTTCCTCGGGTAAAAGGGCTTTTTACCCGAGCCCTTCTTCTTGTGAGAAGGGGCAGAAGTCTTTCTAGACAGCCTTGTACTCGTGAGGTGCTCGGTTTCGAGCTGTGCGGCCTTCTCGGTCATGGGCTTGCCAAAAAGGTTCTCACCTCGGCAAGGGACATCGACCAACTTGTCCTGAACCCATGGCTCGAGGTCCGATGACTGCAACCACGCCTGGCGTCAAGCCGCAATGCCGGCTGCTGCAACACGGGCCGAAGCCATCGTAGGCAGCGCGGGACATACACTTGGAGCATTCCCGGATCCCCGAAGACAAGGACTTGAACCTCTGCAAGGGTTCCCCGGAGAGTCCAGCAGTGAACCCGGCCAGCTCCTTGGCCAGGTCCCGCAAGTACATGCCCATGTACAGCTGGTAAGACTGGACACGGCAAGCAAGCATCGAGCCCTGGAAGCACTTTCTACCAAAACCATTGAGGTTCCAGGCCTCCCTGCCAGGGGGCACCGCGGAGTGCATCTTCTGACTTTTCAGACGATGCATGGTCGATTCCACCACCATAGAATGGTGTGGTAGCTCCGCCTTTTGAACCCAGGGCTCTTTCGGAGTCGATAAATGGAATCGACCCGCTTGCTTAAAACTGGCGCCGAAGCCGGTGCGTCCCACATCCGGAAGAGGAGCCGTTCCAGCATCGGAGGAACCGAACAGTAAAGGCCTCCTTTGGAGGAGAGTCATACTAGAGGGCCTCGAGCTCTTCGGCTCGAGGCTCCTCCTCGGGATCCGCAGGGATAACCAACGCCGTGACCATATCCCGAATGAACTCCGAGAACCAGGTATCCTCCGGAGGGGATCTATTCCGGGGCTCGGACTGCGGTGAGTCAATGGGACGCACCGAGTCCGGAAGGTGTCGGGGGACTCCTCGTCCTCCATCTACCAGGCAGACTCGTCCGATGAGGAATCGGGGTCCGACCCCACGGGGCCTGTGAGCACCCGCCCCAACGCCGAAGGCACCTGCGTCGACGCCCTTGGTCCTGAACAGGAGGTCAAGGGTGACCGCGACCGAGTTAGACTTCGAGCCTTCATGGTCTCGAGTATCGGCTCACTCTCCGGGGTCGACTTCGACGTCGATGTCCCGGTGGTCGGGGCAGATGTGCCAGACAGGCTGGCCATCAGCGCCCGCTGCTGTTCCATGAAGGCAGACAATCTGCACTCCAAAGCTGTCAAGCCTGAGACCCAGCTCAGGAGACTCAGCAGCCACCGACTCGGGCCCCGGTGGTGCCGGGCCTGACGTCGGCTCTCTGGGAGGAGAGTCCACGAGGACTACAGGACTTACGTGTCCAGCAGACTCCGGCTCCACATGAGGTACTTTTGGTGGCTTCTCCTGTTCCACGGGCCCGGGACGGCGATCGGGGGTCCAAGACCTAGCCCTCAAGGAGCCAGGGACCTCCTCCGACGCTGCCCTCGCGAGCCACTTCTTCCTCTTTCGTTCCTGGTCGGGGGACCCCCTGTCCGAGGAGCCCCGATGGTGCTCGGGATCAGATTCCCGAGATGTCGAGGCCTCAGACGAGGTCCGGGTCCGGCCGGAGAAAAGCCTTTCCTTTTGGTGCTGACGACTTCGAAGCGCCTTGGTGGTAATTTTTCCACATGGTCCACAGGTCTCAGGATTGTGGTCCGGACCTAGGCACCGAAGACAGCAGTCGTGTGTGTCGGTGAGAGACCGTTTCTTGCACCGATTACACTTCTTGAAACCACTGGAAGCCATCGGGGAAAAAAAAAAAAAAAGAGTCCCCGCGAGGTCAAAGGACCGGCCTTCCAGAGAAAAAGAAAAAAAAAAAAAAGGCGCAAACGCCAGCCACGAAGGGCAAAAAACGAAAAAAGAAGATCGGGCTCAATACCGGCATACCAAACCCAGTGGGAGGGGAACCAGCAGGGAACCGGAGAAAAAATAGCTAGGGAATCACCAAAAAATCGAACACTTTTCCGGGAGTACTAGGACACACGTCCGACAGGCTTCACGGAAAAAGAGAGACTGAGCAAGATGGCACCTTTAGGCAGGAAGGGGACTGCGCATACGTGCCTGCATTCCTAAAGGCTTTCATGGAAAGCTGGGGAAATGCTCCGCAGGGCTCCATCGATGTCGATGTCACCCATATGTGAGGACTGACTTCCTGCTTGGTCCTGGAGAAAAAAGGTATATCTATGTAACACAACTGTCTTGAGCTTGTATACTGTTGTGCTATGTAAACCGCCTTGGATTAAAGGCAGAATATAAAAACCTGTTATATAAATAAAATAAATATTGCAGCTTCATATTTAAGGTATTTAGGGTCTGATTTAAAGACTGTTTTACCATTTTCTATGGGGGGAAAATGAATAAATTTGACTCTTAATTAGCCACTACACAGTGTCAACAGAAGGCAGTATCGTACTCCTAACCCCTCCTCCCTCTCCCACCATCCCCACTGATTTTTAATTCTTTGGTTTTTATTATTTTAATATGATTGTGTGTGATTATTGTACTCTGCCGCATTAGTGTGTGGAATAACATTTTTAAATAAATAAATCCTTTCAGCTACACCGTGTGTGTGTGGGGGGGGTGTGGAGGTGGGGTGCCTGCGTGTTTGTTTGTGTGTGTGTAGTGCAGAGGTAGAGTACCTGTTTGTGTATACACATGTGAAGGTGGGGGTGCTTGTGTGTGTTTTGGAGGCGGGGGGAGAAAGCATAGTTAACTCACCTAAAGCAAGTGTTCTCCGTGAACAGCAGTAATAAGTCCTCACATATGGGTGGCGTCACCGACAGAGCCCTGCATGGAACACTCAGCTTCCAAAGGAAGTTTTCGGGAGGTACACTGATATGCGCGCCTGCCTTCCCACCTGCCACAGCGTCATATTCTCCAGTAAGATAACATAGCAAGAGCCAAAAGGCAACTCCCCGGGGAGGTGGGAGGGTTGTGAGGACTTATTCCTGCTGTTCATGGAGAACACCTGCTACAGGTGATTAACTATGCTTTTTCTATGAGCAGGCAGGAAATTAAGTCCTCACGTATAGAACTGCCAAGCTACAGGCTACCGGAACCAGAGAAAATGAGCAGCCCAACTGGGCAATGAGACCTGGCAAAGTCAGGAAGACCAGAGAGGTAGTCCCACTGAGGGACTCATCTGATTCAGTATCCTCAGCTGACACTGACCCGAGAAAATATTTTAGCAGATAGACTGGACGGACAGAAGGACCGGTGGGTAGGAGTGGACTCAAAGCCCCAAAGAGATGTCGAAGCACAGCCCGGCCAAAACTGCTGTCCCGTCAGGAATTCCCATCCAGATAGTAGTGTGCTGCATAGGTATGGACTGAAGACCACATCGCAGCCCGGAAGATTTCCTCTGCAGACACAGAATGGAAGTTGGCCCCCGATGCGACCATATCACAGACATTGTGAGATGTGACATGACCCTCAAGGCTCAGTCCAGCCAGAGAGTACACATGAGCAATGTAATCTGCTAACCAGAGGGATAGAATACGCTTCGAGACATCGATGCCCAGCCTATTAGGGTCAAAGGAGACGAAAAGCTGAATGGATGAATGTTGCGCCTTCGAACACTCTAGACAGAAGGCCAATGCACGCTTATAGTCCAGCACTTCACATGAGGCTGGGGAAAGAACGTCAGAAGGACAATGAACTGGTTGAGGTAGAACACAAAGACCACATTGGGCAGAAAGCAGGGGATGCATGCAGAGCTCCACACGGTTCTGGTGAAACCTAGTATATGGAGGGTGAACAACCAGAGCTTGGAACTCACTGACGTGTCATGCAGATGTGACAGCCACCAGAAGAGGACCTTAGAGGTCAAGAATTTCAGCAAGCACAAGCCTAGGGACTCAAAGGGGTCCAGTACAGTTGGCTGGGGACCACAGTGAGGCCCTAAGCAACTGTAGGGGACTTCAGCAGAGGCTTTGAGAGGAGCAAGCCCCTCATGAACCGGGCCGCCAGTGGCTGAACTGAAACATGCATTCCCCCACAGCCACGATGGTAAACCCCAATCACATTGAGATGAATTCTCACTGAGCTAGATTTTAGCCCAGAGTTGGAGAGATGCAGGAGATACTCCAGCAGCTGCCCCACCGGACAAGAGAAGGGGTCCAGAGCCCTACTCGCACACCAGATGGCGAACCGCCACCACCTAAGCGCATAGGCCTTGTGCATAGAGACCTTGCAGGATGCCAGCAAGATGTCTAATGCCTTCAAAGAGATCAAGCTCTACAAGGATTACTTTCTCAGCATCCATGCCATGAGTGCCAGGGTGTGCAACAGGGAGCCTCCCTCCTGCGAGAGGAAGTGTGGGTCAGAGCCCAGATAAAGAAGCTCCCTCAGCGAGAGCTACAACAGCAGAGGGAACCAGGGCTGTCGAAGCCAGTATGGGGCAACAAGGATCATGGAGCCACTCTCGGCCTAGAACTTTAGGAGAGTGTTCATGATGAGCAGTATCGTGGAGGTAGACATAGAGCAGGCCCTTCCCCAAGTGAAGAAAGGCGTCATGGCCAGATGACCAACCAAGCCACTTGGGCATTCTGCTCCATGGCAAAGGGGTCCACCACCAGAGTGCCCCGCTCCCAGAAGATCTGATCTACCACTTTCATTTATTGAGTGTCCACTTGTGAGGCTGGAGCACTCAGCTGAGGTAATCTGCTAGACCACTGAGCTCTCCGGGCAGATAGATCGCCACGAGATCCATGCCATCAAGTAGGACAAACCTCCAGAGGTGAATAGCCTCCCAGCACAGGATCCCGTGCCTCCCCGCCTGTTCACATAGCCATCTGGTTGTCTGTTTGAATTAGGACCACCTGATTCTCCAGGTGCACACAAAAGGCACAGAGGGCGTTTGCGATGGCCCAAAACTCGAGAAAATTTATTTGATGGAGATGCTCCTGTGTGGACCACAGCCCGAGTGCTGAGACCATCCAGGTGTGCCCTCCAGCCAAGCCTAGACACATCTGTCGTAGGCAGCCTGCAGGTCGCCACCAGCTGAAATAGAAGGCCCCATAGCAGATTGTCCAGCTCAAGCCACCAAGTCAGGGACTGCGCAGGCAGCATGGTGACCACTATTCTGTCCTGTAGCCGGCCTAACACCTGCTTCCATTATGTTTGTTTATTGATTTGCTTGACCGCCCTTCAATGGTAAGCAGAGCGGTTTACAAATGAAAATAAATTCGTCAGTTACAGCAAGGCACAAGGCCGGAGGCAGGAAAGGAAGTTACAATTTTTCTTAAGAGAAAAGAAGAGAAAGAGTAAAGGGACAGAAACACGGGTTGGGGGGGGGTATGGACAGGGTCCATTGGACCTGCCACATGAAGAGGCGAGCCTGAGGAGTGACATGCATCATGGCAGACAGGTGTCTGAGGGCAAACAGCCTCTGGGCCATGGTATGGCACAGGCGCTACAGTGCGCCCACTACCTCAATGAGGCGCTGTAGGTGATCAGCCGATAGAAAGGCTTGCACCTGCGAGATATCGAGGAGGGCCCCAATGAACTCTAGCTGATGCATTGGCTGGAGGTGGGACTTCAGGCAGTTGACCATTAAGTAAGAGGCCTTTGAGCACTTCAATTGTGAGCACAGCAGACTGTCGGACAGCAAAAGGAGTGGCGGCTTTGATCAGCCAGTTGTCCAGATACAGGAGGACAAATACCCCTCTGGGTCCAGAGAAAAGTGGCCACAACCACCAGATATTTTGTGAAGACCCGAAGGGCTGCAGCCAACCTGAAGGGAAGCACGCAGTACTGGTAGTGGCAGCTGCCCAGCACGAATTACAGGTATCGTCTATGATGCAGGTGGAACAGAATATGCGTATACGCATCCATCAGATCCAAAAAACAGCCAATTGTCCCATATGAGATACAGGGTAGTGTCCCTAATGAGACCATTTTGAACTTTTCACGCACTAGGAACTGGTTGAGGTTTGGCAGATCTAGAATCAGACTGAACCTGCCGGTCTTTTTGGGTAGCAGAAAGTACCTTGACAAGAAGCCCCGCCTGAGCTGGGCCAGGGAACGAACTTGATGGTGAGGTCGGAGAGGAGGGCCTCGACCTCAGCCTGCAGGAGGCTCTGGTGGGCAGGATCTGTGGGGTACTCCCCAGAATTGGGTGAAGTGCAGTCAATCTCCATCTTGGACTATTTGTAGTACCCAGGTGTCTGAGGTGACAAGGGGCCAACGGTGGGCAAAGCGCATGAGCCGCCCCCTGACTTGCGGGGGATGCCTTGACAGGTACTGTGTGATTGGCTATGCTCCTTCAGAACCCATCAAAATTCCGCACCTGCTTGGGGTAAGGAGCAGGTTGGGCCTTCGGGGTCTTCTCTCTCCATTGAATGCGGGGGTTTTGTGCCTTAGGCTGCATCTGCGGCTGGGCCGTGAAGTATAGGCACAGGCACAGACAGAAGGCCACCTTGGTGTGACGTTTCTTTTGCGCTGGGTCAATGGTCTTCCTGGACAGCCTGGTGAGAGTCAGTTCTTTTTCCAGCTCCTCGGCTTTCTCCTCCATGGGCTTGCTGAAGAGGTTCTTGATGCTGAAGGGAAGATTGTGATCTTGTCCTGACCCATTGCTCCAGGTCCAAGGTCTGCAACCATGCTATCCAGCAGGTGGTGATACCCATCACCACCACTCTGCTGGTGGATTTAAAGGCATTGTAGGAACCGCGCACCATGAGCTTTCAGCAGTTCTTACGATGAACATCTAAGCTCCGAAAAGACTCGCGACAGTCGCCAGGAACAAGGGTGGCAAAGTCCTCCAGATCCAGCATGACATCTTTGAGAAACATGTTCATATAGGTCTGGTAGACCAGGATCCGGTAATCAGCATGGAACTCTGTAAACACTTTTTCACCAATGAGTCCAAGGTTCGAGCCTCACGACTTGGCAGAACCAAGGAGTGCTTATGCTTCAGGACGATGGAATTGCAGTGTAGCTGCAGCTTTTCAAACCCCGGGGCCTTCTGGACCCGGTTTAAGGAATCGGGACGAAGGCTAACGACAGTCAGCATTGAGGGGCACTTCCCAGAGCTGCAGCCACAGTTGCTGCAGTACATTGTGGAAGGGAACCATAAAACACCTCACTGGGGGATACTGGAGGCATTCCAGTTCCTCCGCAGACTCCAGGGAGAACGAGATGGCCTTGGCCATGTCTTGAATGAAGTCCTGGAAGGACATGTCTTCCGGAGGTGACTTGTGCCATTCAGGCAGGGGAGAGGGATCGGACAGAAGATGTGGGGACCGAAGGTCCAATGCTGCTGATTCTGCCTTAGTCTCCCATTCCGATTCGGATTCTGAGAGGAAGTCAAAATAGTTTGAGTCTCCTTGCCCCACCAGTTCCATGGCTTGGGTGAAGGAGGGTGTCTATGATTTTCACACCGCCTGGCATGCCAATGGTGATGCCCCTGGGCCTCTGACTCTGACACTAGAGAGGGAGATGGCTCCAGCAACCTGGGTAGATAATCTCCTGCCCGATGCCACAGCCCCCACAGGCAAAGGTTTCCAGGATAGGCTGGAAGGAGTGCAGTGACAATCTTCACTCATTACCACACTCCTTCCAACCTATCCTGGAGACCCTTGCCCTGCCTGCAGGGGCTGGGACATCAGGCAGGAGATCTGCATCAACCCTGATTGCCAGAGCCATCTCCCTCTCCAGTGCCACCTTGGGTGGGGATGCCATGATGATAGGAGCATCAGGACACACCCGGATGCCCCTCCTGGGCACTGAGAATGGACTCTGCCATTCTGTCCAGGTCCTCCCACTGGAGAAGTCGGATGGCCGCTCCTGGTCATCGCTGTCCAAATCTCATTAAGAAGGACTGTGAGAAAGCTGCACACAGAATTTCTCCTGTTGCTCACCCTTCAACATCGATGGGTCTCTGCAGCAAGCCTCCCCTTGCCACTCTGACACTTCAGTAGTGACTGAGCCCATTGCTCCTTCCCCCTGGCCACCTCAGACCCTGAGGATGCTGAATCAAATGAGCCGAAGAGGGACTCCTGCTTTTCCCAACGTATCAGCCTTCTGCACATCATCTGCAAGCAGAGTTCGCATGATGCTGGCTCGTAATCAGGACCAAGGCATTTTGAGCACTACTTGTGACAGTCTGACAGAGATGGTTTTGCCACACTTGGTGAATTTCGTGAAGTTACTAGCAGGCTTAGACATGCTGAAAAAAAAAAAAAGACTGCATGTTTTCTTCCCCTTTCAGGGTAGTTTCCCGTCCAAGGCAAAGCGTTAAAAAGGGAAGGGAAGGGAAGGGAAGAAACCCTAAGAGGGAACAAAAAGACCCCAAAAAACAGCTAACCAATGACAGGCAGGAAATAAGCAAAAAAAATCTCTGACATGAGGACCAGAAAGGTTGCAGGAACACATCCTAAGGGCTCTGCGGAAAAAATAAGACTGGAGAATATGGCGCCGCAGCAGGCAGGCACACACATGTGGTGTACCTCCCAAAAGCTTCCTTTGGAAGGTGGGGAGCGTTCCGTGCGGGGCTCCAGTGGCGATATCACCCATACATGAGGACTTATTTCCTGCTTGTTCACGGATCATACACCTCTTGGCATATACAGATTGTGTTCTGTTGAACCCATGTACGAGGTATTCATTCCTTTAATCTCCAACCCTTGCACTTCTCTCTCTCACCTTAAACCTCTCTCTCCTCTCTCCCCTTCTTCCTAACAGCCCCACCCCTTCCCTCCATTTTTTTTTTTTTTTTAACTATTTCCCCTTTAAATTTTTGCTTCTTTTCTTCCCCCACTCCATCTGTAGGCCCAACTGTGGCTACCCTCTGCACGCAGGGATGGGATCCACACATGAAGCCTGTTTGCTTCCTGGCCCGGCCTTCCCCTCATGTTCTGCCCGCAGGGATCAGATCTCCTGTAAGCAGATAGAAATGGCCTTAACCACGATCGTGGCTCTCTTTTTTCCTGCCTGCAGGCAATGGGATCCCTGCAGGCAGCCAGCTGACTCGAAGCTGCGATTGCCTTCCCCTCCTGTTCTGCCTGTGGGAGATTGGATCCCTGTGGGCAAACAAAAGGAGTATTCTGCACCATGGCTTTTTTTTTTTTTTTTTTTTTTAAAGGGGGATGGAGAAAATCCCAGGCATCAGATGCAAATTTCTGGTCACCATGGCAACCTGGTGCCTGGGATTTGTCAAGCCCTGCTTTATGGGGTCCTCATACAGTTTTTTTCAAATAGTTTGTTTCAACTTTGGTTGGTGGTGTTTTTACCATATTAATGCTCTTTCCCAATTCCCCATGGAACTGTTTTGGGCTCTCTAAATAGCTTATTTTGATACTTTTTTTCATCTTTTGTTTTCTTCATATCTTCGCTTCTACTGCTACTTTCAATTTATTGTTGGAGCATATAAATGCAATTTCTATTGTTAAAGCAGCATATTTCAGTTTGATATTTCAGATCTTCCTCAATATCTTTAATGATCTTAATCCTTTAAGATACTATATCTGTCTATCAGGGATACTTCCGCACAAAGTGATTTTATTTTTCTTTTGATGTAAGATTTACAAACCCACAACCCCAATATTTTTCAACACCAATTCATATTATAAAATATAAAGGCGGTGTGTACAGCCTATGTCTGTGTGCAACAGACATGCATACTATACAACAAAAAACTGTTTCTTACCTATAGGTGCATCCATATTGTTTACTCCTGCCTGTAAAAATATAAACATTAGAAATTAGAGTGGTGTCATACATTTCAAACTGACTTTTGAATGTAATAAATTATATTTCACTCAAGGACATCCTCAGCAGCTTGAGACAAAGGTGTTCCTAACACAAGATATGTAAATCTCAGTCTTAGAGGGAGAGACCATAAGTGTGCCCAAAACACATGATCTTCCCAATAAGAATACCTAAAGGAATCCACTGGCCTCAATCCATCTTGCAGAAGTAAAACCACAATATTTTAAGGCTGTAATTAGTTATTAAACTTCAAATTGTTGTCTTTCAAAAATCAAGAGAGCCTGAGGGTCTATTCACTCCTGCCAATTTAGGCTTCCATTTAGCAAAGTATAATAGAAATTCAGTTTCTGAACAGCAACTGTCATTTAGAACTTACTCAGGAAATATTTGTGGTAAGAAAACATTTACTCAGCACAGTTGAAAAAAAATAAATTTGGAGTGAAGAGGAGGCAGAGTTAGCATTGATGCTCCATTAACCCGTTTTGGACAGCTCGCATATTCTCTCTCTGTTCTGGATGATTTATTAGATTTGTTACACTCAAACAACTATGAAATACCGGCAATAATAAAAAATATTAAAACGTTGCAGAAAATAGAAATTTCACATAGTATGTTTTTCATACACTGGTCCAATATAGTATATTGTACGTCTTCAGAAAAGATAGGATTCAGTTCCAATATTCATTGACAAACATACTGTATGATACTATTGAAACTGCCATTTTCATTTAAAACACTTTATGATATAATATAGTTTGTCAACAGTCCATTCTGACGGCGGAATATGATACACGTGAAAGCACTTCTGATGCTGTGCGTCGATATTGCACCATTGAAACACCTAGAACAGAATGCTTGACAGCAATTAGTTTCAACATATTAGCCCAGCGTATGAAAAACATACGATATATGCACCAATAACTGACACTAAGTAAACTTACAGTCATCTAAACCAGTCTACAAATACTTTTATTTGCAAAATAGTAGGTATTACAGCATTATAAGCTACTTACTATTTTTTGTGATTTTTTTATGTTGAACCGCCAGTACCGTCAAAAATCAGCAAACTCTGAATACCTATTTAACTAGATCTCAGATAAAAAAATCTGTATATAATGCTTTTTGACATAACGATAATAGCTAAAGCACAGTTACTTACCTGTAACAGGTGATCTCTGGGAACAGCAGGAATAAGTCTTCACATATGGGTACGTCGGTACCAACAGAGCCTGCGCGGGAACGCTCCCCAGCTTCCAATCAGAAAGCTTTTGGGAGCATCCCTCAGCGCCTGCGTGCTGCCTTCCCGCCTTTCCAACTGTCTCTCCTCAGTTGAGTTTTATAGCTGAGACAAAAGAGAGAAAGAGGAAAGGAAAAGAGATAGAGAGATACAACTCCTAGGGGAGGTGGGTGGGTTGTGAAGACTTATTCCTGCTGTTCCCAGAGATCACCTGTTACAGGTAAGTAACTGTGCTATCTCCAGGAACAAGCAGGAATGAGTTTTCACATATGGGGACGCTCAAGCTAAGATGCCTGGAGCCCTAGCATGTTGGTGATTGAAACATGCTCCACCTCATATGCCCAGGCATCCCGAGGATGGAGGGTAGGAGTTGAAGAAGAGAGGAGCTGTAGGAGACAGCTGACTTAAAATAGGACTACAGACAAGGAGTCCCTGTATATATGAGAAGCATCATGAAATGTATTGAAATGAACAATCACCATATGGACCTCACCTACTGGATTGCAGGAAGTAGAGAGGCCGATGGAATCTACTGGGGATCCAGTAGAGGAATCTTCAAGATGACCTCACAGAAGTGAGTTGAAGGTCAAAATCTGGAACTGACAGGAGACCCCAGGATTCAACTGGGGAAGAACAAAAACGGTAGGTCTTTAGTAGAAAGCTTTATGGAAAAAGCTGAAAACTCTTTTGGCTACAGAGTTAATTATAGTTAGGAGCAAAAGAGGAAGACTAACCGAGTTGGACAAAATTGGCTTAGTCCTTGAGGGAAGAAGGGGTATGGAGAAAAATCCCGTAATCCCAAGGAAGGACAGATGTCTGAGGAGTTGGAAACCTCAGAGCTACTGAAGATCCCCCATGTCTGTTCTAACTGACGAGAGGTAGGAAGATAAAGGAATAGGGAGCTTCAGGGATAGCTGAACCTAATAGGTTATGGTAAAAACTGTCAGTACCACAGCAGTGGTTGTGTGCATAAGACCGAAACATACTGTGAAATAGTATGAACATGTGAAAACCCACTGTCTGGAACAAATAGGAATGAAAAAACACCTTTATGAGCACAGACAGTTAGAAAGATAAGTATGTGAATATATATCTACCTAAAAGAAAGCGTAGTTACTCACCTGTAACAGGTGTTCTCCAGGAGCAGCAGGAATCAGTCCTCACATATGGGTGACGTCGGCGCCGACGGAGACCTCGCGGAGCAATTTTCCCCAGCTTTCAAAGAAAGCCTTTGGGAATTGCAGCGCGCATGCGCGGTCCCCTTCCCGCCCAAAGGTGCCATCTTGGCCAGTCTGATGACATAGCGAAAAGACAGCAAAAAATTTGCAAAAAACTAAAGCATATGACTGCAACTCCACGGGGAGGAGGGAGGGTTGTGAGGACTGATTCCTGCTGCTCCTGGAGAACACCTGTTACAGGTGAGTAACTACGCTTTCTCCAGGACCAAGCAGGAAGTCAGTCCTCACATATGGGACTCCCAAGCTTAAGGCTACCGGAGACCTTAAGCACAAAAATGAGCTCCCTCTAGCTCAGCAGCACAGAAGGAAGGAATCTTCTCTGACTAATCTCCAACCGGTAGCCCAACATCCGGGATGGAGGGTAGGAGTTGCTTAAACCTCGAAGAGATTACGGAGGACTGCCTGTCCGAAAGCACTGTCCTTGCGGGACTCCCTCTCGAGGCAGTAATGGGTTGCAAAAGTCTGGCTCGAAGATGTCTGCCAACGGAACAGAGCGGAGGTAAGCCACTGACGCAGCCTTCGCCCTAACCCGATGAGCCGTGACTCGACTTTCCAACGAGAGGCCTGCCGCCCCATAAGTCCAAGCGATACAGTCAGCTACCCAGATGGACAGAGTACGCTTGGAGACAGGGAGCCCTAATTTATTAGGGTCGTAAGACAGGAAGAGCTGAACAGTCTTACGGTGCTCCCGCGTACGATCAAGGTAGAAGTTCAGCGCCCTTCTACAGTCCAGGGTATGCAAGACCATCTCAGCTCGGCTGGAGTGCGGCCTGGGAAAGAAGGTCAGAAGCACCACCTCCTGATTGATGTGAAAAGGGGAGACCACTTTTGGAAGAAACTTAGGGTGAGTCCGCAGGACTACCCTGTTCTTGTAGAACCTAGTGTAAGGGGGATCAGACACTAGGGCCTGCAGTTCACTAACGCGTCTAGCGGAAGTGAGGGCTACCAGGAATAAGGTTTTCCAAGAAAGAAAACGGAGAGGACAGGTAGCCATGGGTTCAAAGGGCGGACAGGTGATCCGCTGTAACACCACGTTAAGGTCCCAGTCTGGGGCTGGGGGGCGCAAAGGTGGTTTAAGGAGAAGGAGACCTCGGGAGAACCGTGCCACGAGAGGGTGGCCGGAAAGAGGCCTGCCTTCCACCGGCACATGATGTGCAGAAATAGCACTGAGGTGAACCTTGACCGAGTTGGACTTTAGTCCAAGATTGGAGAGGGAAAGCAAGTACTGCAAGACCACCGACACCGAGCAGGAGAAGGGGTCTTGAGACTGTTGAGTACACCATGTGGAGAAGCGACGCCATTTAAGGGCGTAGGATTTCCGGGTAGAGGGTCGCCTGGAAGCTAGCACGACCTCTTCTACCTCCGGAGGCAGCAGAAGGGGAGCAAGGACTACCCTTTCAGCAGCCAGGCCATCAGATGAAGAGATCTGAGGTTGGGGTGTAGGAGAGACCCCTGATCCTGTGTCAGGAGATCGGGCTGAAACCCCAGAGGCAACGGAGTATCTACCGCCAGTTGCATCAGAAGCGGGAACCACGGTTGCCTGGGCCACCGGGGAGCTATCAGGATCAGCGAAGCCTTGTCCTGGAGAACCTTGAAAAGTGTTCGAGACACCAGCGGCATGGGAGGAAAGGCATACAGAAGGCCCGTGGACCATGAGAGCAGAAAAGCATCCGCCGCTACTCGGAGGGGATGCGGTTCCCAAGAGCAGAACTGAGGAAGTTGCCTGTTCAGAGGACTGGCAAAGAGATCCAGTGTGGGGAGGCCCCATTGGAGAAAGATCCTTTGAACCACCAACGGGTCCAATCTCCACTCGTGTGGTTGGAGGATTCTGCTCAGTTTGTCTGCCAGGTAGTTTTCTTGACCTGGGAGATAGACAGCTTTGAGGAGGATTCCTCGGCTGACGGCCCAAGCGCAGAGCTTTTGTGCTTCCCGACAGAGAAGGAAGGAGCCCGTGCCCCCCTGTTTGTTCACGTAGAACATGGCCACTTGATTGTCCGTCTGGACGAGGACGGACTGGCGAGCGGTAAGGTGGGAGAAGGCCCGGAGAGCCAGGCGGATCGCTCTGAGCTCCAGGAAGATGATCTGCTGGGCAGATTCCCACGGGGTCCAGAGACCCTGAGTACATGTCCCTTGGCAATGTGCTCCCCAACCCAGGAGAGAAGCGGCGGTCGTCAGTACCTGAACAGGCGGAAGAGACTGAAAAGGCATTCCGAGCACTAGGTTGGGCAGATGAAGCCACCACCGTAGAGAAGAGAACAGCGGGATGGAGATTCGTACGGAGTCCGCCAGTCTCCCCGAGGCCTGACGCCATTGGGAGCGAAGGCACCATTGAGCAGGCTGCATATTCAGGCGGGCATTGGGGGTCACATGGACCGTGGAAGCCATATGGCCGAGCAGTTTCAGAAAGTGCCTGGCCGAGACCCGGGAATGGCTGCGGAAGCGGCTGGCTAGAGCCATGAGCCGTTGTGCCCTGTCGAGCGGCAGAAAGGCGCACGCTTGAAGCGTGTTTAACCTGGCGCCGATGAACTCGAGATCCTGAGAGGGGAGCAAAGTGGACTTTGCGAAGTTTATGACAAAGCCCAGGTACTGGAGCAGAGTCACAGTAAGTTGCGTGGCGTGAGTGGCCTCCGTGGAGGACGGAGCTCTGATGAGCCAGTCGTCTAGGTAAGGGAAGACAAAGAGGCCTTGAAGCCGGAGATAAGCCGCCACCACTGCGAGACATTTTCTGAAGACTCGTGGTGCGGAGGATAGGCCAAAGGGCAGTACACTGTGCTGGTAATGATTGCCTGCCACCACAAACCTTAGGTATTGTCGGTGGCTTGGGTGGATGAGGATGTGAGTATAGGCATCCTTTAGATCCAAGGAGCATAGCCAATCTCCCTGCTGGAGGTAGGGCAGCAGGATTCCAAGGGTAAGCATCTTGAACTTTTCCCTTTCCAGGAACTTGTTGAGGTTCCACAAGTCCAGGATGGGTCTGAGGCCTCCAGTACGCTTTGGTATCAGGAAGTACCTGGAATAGAAGCCTTGACCTCTCAGGTGGTGGGGCACCGGCTCCACCGCCTGTTCCTGAAGAAGACTCGCCAACTCTTGAAGGAGTAAGTCCCGGTGAAGAGGGGGTCGCAGAGGCTCCCCTGGAAAGTAGGGGGGAGGTACCTGGTGGAAGTGTAGAAGATAGCCCTCTCGGACTATGTGGAGCACCCAGGTATCTGACGTGATGTTGGACCACCTGTGGGCAAAGTGGACCAGCCGGCCTCCCGTGCTGAGAGACACCAGCGGAGGGGGAGAGGCTATGCTGAAAGAGTCAAAAACCCCCACCCAGCGGAGCAGGGGCCGGTGGCGCAGGCTTGGGGGCTTGCTGCCTACGGGACCCGTTACCCCGTCCCTTGGCCTGCTGACCCTGTTGGGGAGCTGCTGAGGCCTGATAATGAGGGTAGCGTTTATAGGCAGCCGCCTTCCTCGGGTAAAAGGGCTTTTTCCCCGAGCCCTTCTTCTTCTGGGAAGGGGCAGAGGTTTTCCTGGAGAGCAGAGTCCTGGTGAGAGTCTCAGTCTCGAGTTGTGCAGCCTTCTCGTCCATAGGTTTGCCAAAGAGGTTTTCACCTCTGCAGGGGACATCGACCAACTTGTCCTGCACCCAGGGCTCGAGGTCGGAGAACTGAAGCCAAGCCTGTCGGCGGGCCCCGATGCCGGCTGCGGCTACCCGAGCCGATGCCTCAAAGCCATCGTAGGCTGCTGGAGAGATAAAAACTTTGAGCACTCCCGAATACTGGTGGACAGGGCCAGGAACCTCCGCAAAGGTTCCTCGGAGAGACCAGCAGAGAATCCGGCTATTTCTTTAGCCAGGTCCCTGAGATACATGCCCATGTAGAGCTGGTAAGTCTGGACCCGACAAGCAAGCATAGAGCCCTGGAAACACTTCTTACCGATGCCATCCAGGCTGCGGGCTTCCCTGCCGGGAGGCACCGAGGAGTGCATCTTCTGGCTCTTGAGCCTATGCATGGCCGATTCCACCACCATGGAATGGTGCGGCAGCTGTGCTTTTTGGAAGCCAGGGCTCTTGCGGACTCGATATATGGCATCGACCCGCTTGCTTAATACCG